>OY992897.1:76850359-76877859 GCA_963921405.1 Cepaea hortensis
TTAAGACATTCTTCTTTTTCTTCTTTTTCTTCGTACACCTTCAGATGTCATTATGAATAAATGCAAAGAAAACAGCTGTCAACTTAAACATGTTGATATCTCCCTACAGTTTGTCCTAAAATGAAACGTGGGTAGGCAAAAGTACTTTTCTCTGTTCCGTAGTCTGAAGTTGTAACTTGTTCTTTTCGGTTGAGTTGGTAATATGCGTCATCTTGCTGGTGACCTGTATGCTCTGATTCCTATTTCATTCTATAATTGCTTGGTATAAATTGCTCGGCCTTATCATAGGTTATGTCTATATCAGGCTGGTGCAGTCTTCTATCTTACTCTGCTGACTTCATGACTCTGTGGCGAATAGGTTACGGAGGCAATTCGTAATCCCCCATACCCTCGTTCGAAACACAGCTGTGGGAGATTTGTCAGCAAACCGCTTTGCGTTGGTTTATGGGTGCCGATCCATCAGAAAGCCATGTCAAACTACTGAACGTAAACTTGCCAATAGATCACAACAGCAAAAACTGCTTGTGTTGACCGCGAGGTCCTGTAAAGAATATGCAACTAACTAACGACTCCATGTATGTTTTAACGAGAAGGAATACATTGTATTACTGAAGGTTTGGATTTCTGTCATAGTTCGTGCATTGCTGCCCCTATGTCTGCCAGTTCAGTACAGTTTCTGCCCTTCTGTATTGAAACAACTAACTTCGCATCCGTAAAGAGTGATATAGATGTAAAATGGATCTATTAACGAGCAGTTTAGACATGAACCCCATCTACAAATGAGTAGTTTAGTCATGAACTCCATCTATTAATGAGCAGTTTAGTCATGAACTCGATCTATTAATGAGCAGTTTAGACACGAACCCCATCTATTAATGAGCAGTTTAGTCATGAACTCGATCTATTAATGAGGTTCTAAGTCCTCAAGTGAACACACCTGTTGAAGAATGTCCTCGGCTTGACCCATCCACGACCGTCCTCTTTTTAACCTGCTGCCCTTCACCTTCCTAATTTCACTAAGCATCCACTGCATAGTGAAATTAGGAAGGTGAAGGGCAGCAGGTTAAAAAGAGGACGGTCGTGGATGGGTCAAGCCGAGGACATTCTTCAACAGGTGTGTTCACTTGAGGACTTAGAACCTGGCGAGGAGTGGGTGCAAGTGCCAACAGACTTCTGCACATCCTTTTCAGTTTGCATCCAACTAGATAGAAAATGCAGACAAGAAAATCCGGCTGCTGTTGAGGCTGAAGTACAAGCGTTGATTTTCGAGAATTCGCTAGACAGTGACGCGGTCATCTGCACAGATGGGTCGGTCATCCGACATGTGAGAAGCTCATGGGCCTTTACAGCTCGGGCCGGAGGGAGAATTGTGAAGGAGGACTCTGGTGCTTTCACTGAAACCACAAGTAGCCTGACCATGGAAGTCATGGCAGTAAGTAAAGCAATAACATGGCTCGAGACACAGACATTCACTAGGGCTTGTTTCCTTAGCGACTCAATGAACATGATCAAGAGGATAGAGGAGGGGTCGATCCGAAGAGAATGGTTGCTGCCTCTGAAGCGGTCTCGGCTGGCAAAGATTAGTTTCATCTTCGTGCCAGGGCATGCGGGAGTACAAGGAAATGAGCGGGCTGACAAGCTCGCAGGTGAGGCTACTGTTGAGGGCGGACGCGCCATGGACCAGGCTGACATTCTGAATGCTCTACGAGAAGTGAGACTTTTGCAAGAACCAAGTGATGACTGTGAATCTACAACAATGGCCAGACTGCGAGAGCAGCAAATTAAAAGAGGGGTGGCCAAACAAGAACACTACGCAGGAAGCCAAAGAAGATTGATAAACCAACACAGAACTGGCGTCGTTAGCCGCTACACGCTGCGGGATTTGCTGAGGAGGGGATCCGAGCACTTATGGACTGAATGGTCCGATGTGCAACGAGGATGATCTGTCGACTAACTAACTAACTAACTATTAATGAGCAGTTTAGTCATGAACTCGATCTATTAATGAGCAGTTTAGACACGAACCCCATCTATTAATGAGCAGTTTAGTCATGAACTCGATCTATTAATGAGCAGTTTAAACATGAACTCCATCAATTAATGACCATACTAGATACGAGCTGAAAACAGTGCACTGGCGCCTTTCCGTTCTGACAGACGATTGTTACATTGTGCCTGTAACAAAGGACAACTACAATCCACTGCGATAGCGAATGTTATACCTCTCCATAACTTAAAGCCTGGGCTGAATTGCAGAGAATGGTCGTGGTATGGTCGAGACTAGAACACTGAGCTGATCCACGACTCTGGTGATCGTGTGAGATGGCGAAACATGACCGCCCACCCTTATCGGCATGATACATGATGATGGTGATGAATTGTAGAGACCATGTGTTGTCCGTGCAGGATGATCAATTTCTCAGCCTGCCTAGTTTACTCCAGAGGAAAGGTAACACCAATACGTCTGGACCAAGACAAGCTGCAGAAGCTGACGAATCAGCAACGCAATGCTCTAGCTGTCCACCTGTCCGAGCCTCGATCCTAAACCACTTGTCGATCAAAGCTTACGATCTGTTTTCCACTGTCATGACATTTTGTCTTTAGGATGCATTTCCTCTTATTAAGATAAAGCTTGTACACTCTCTTTTGCTCTCCTTCGTCAAAAACCGCTGGCACAAGATGGGATGTCGGGTTTAGTGAGCGCTCCCGCCCATTCGGCGCTAACAGAAAGCATGTAGTACCGTCTACTGTCATACGGCAGCTCATTCACATCTAACTAAGACCTGACACCACAAACTGTTACTGATTATTGTATAATATGCAAATGTAATTCAAAACAATCGCCTACCTGTATAACAGATCATTATCGAGCACTGTAAAATTCCATTGACTGTACACGGGGTTCTTCAGTATGATAATAACCAGCAACGTCACGGACCGGAGAACACAGTCGGCCATAGCAGGGGTCGGTATGTCTGTGTCCGGATCTAAACGGTAAAAGAACAAGAGGGTTAAACATTTCAGTTGAAGCCGATAATGTGAAGTGTGTGATAAGAACATGCTTCAGGAACAGTTGCATGGCGTTGGAGTTGTTCCTGGTTGCGTTGGATTTATGAGTTGTCTCTGTCATCGTTTAAATTAATTTGTTGTGTTGAGTTGTTGAAATACTAATTATTGATTAGAGTGTTTGTCTGTCTGTCTGTTTATCTGTCCGCCTCTCTGTCTATCGACCTGTCAGTCTTCTCTGTCTGTATATATATCCATATGTCATTCCGTCTGGCTGACTAGATTAATGGTTACGGCGGGCAGGCGGTCTCTCTATCTCTCTGTCTGTCTGTATATCCGTCTGTCTCGCGCTATGGACCAGTCTATTTAGCTGTCTGTTTCTATCTATCTATCTATCTATCTATCTATCTATCTATCTATCTATCTATCTATCTATCTATCTATCTATCTATCTATCTATCTATCTATCTATCTATCTATCTATCTATCTATCTATCCGTCCGTCCGTCCGTCCGTCCGTCCGTCCGTCCGTCCGTCCGTCCGTCCGTCCGTCCGTCCGTCTGTCTGTCGGTTTGTCTGTCTGTCTGTCTGTCTGTGGCATTAATAAACTCATTTTTATTAGACAGAAAACAAGTAGTATCACACAATAAATCTCTATCTCAAGCCATTACCATTAATATTGGAGTACCTCAGGGGTCTATACTTGGCCCTCTGTTATTTGCCATTTATATAAATGATCTTCACTTATATCTGTTATCGTCCTGCGATCTATTTGCAGACGACTGCACAGTATATACAAACGCTACTGATCGTAATGTGCTAGAATTATCCTTGCAACAGGAAATAAATAGTGTAGTTAACTGGAGTCATGCAAACCGCATGCAAATGAACATTTCTAAAACAAAATCTATGTTAATAGGAACCAGGCAAAGACTTTACACTCTAAACTCACAGAGAACTCTTCAGCTGCACATTGCAATGCCTATAGAATGTGTAACTGAGCACAAGATATTGGGTCTTATCATAGATCAAACTCTATCCTTTAATTCCCATATTCATGCTCTAGTTAAACTAACAGCCAAAAACGTATACCAACTTGCCAAAATTAAAAATTTCCTCGATGAAAACACAAGAAGGATAATCTATACTTCCCACATACAAACACATATCGATTATTGCTTCACAATCTGGATGGATGCTCCAAATCAATAACAAAACGCCTTTATTCACTCCAGAAAAGTTCAGTGCGTTTAATCAATGTTGATAAGTATACAGACAATTCTAACCTACATGAACGTCTTCAGTTACTGCCACTCCACAAACGCCTACTTTTTAACAAGGCTAAACTAATTCACAAAATCCTATTTCAAAATGCCCCAAGCTACCTTTCGCCATTGTTTAAATATAACGCAAGACATAGCGAACGACTAAATATACTTCATGTCCCTAAAACTAGGATAGACTTATATAAAACAAGCTTAGCATACTCTGCCACTCAGTTGTGGAACAATCTTCCACAAGAAATCAAAGACACCACAAATCATTATACATACAGTCGCAACCTGTTTGAACACTACCTCAGGACAGACTACATTCCCCCATAGAAAAAAAAAACAAAAAAAAAAACAAAGAAACAACAACAACAAAGACAATCTTCTTCTTCTTCAGCTTTCCGAGCCATTGAAGTTCTTTGCTGCAAATACAATCCGTCTCCATTCGTCTCTCTGGTGGAACTTCTCTTGCCAGTCGTTGATTCCAAGTGCTTGTAGGTCTGTACATGTATTATCTCTCCACCGTCTTCTTGGTCTACCTCGGGGTCTACGGTCATTTATTTCCTGAGTGTAAGCAAGTTTTGTTTCCCTATTATCTTCCATTCTTTCTATATGCCCCAGCCATTGTAGTCTATTAGCCTTCATGATACCAGTGATTAGCGGGGACTTAAACAGATCATAAATGTCTTTGTTACTTCTTCTTTTCCACTCTCCACTTTGTGTATCCCTAATGGATCCAAAGATGCGTCTTAAAATTTTGTTCTCAAAGGTTTGTAACAAGGCTTCGTCTCCTTTCGTTGTACTCCAGGTTTCTGAGCCATACAGCACAACTGGTCTGATCAGTGTTTTGGATATTGTGATTTTGGTGTTACGAGATAGCGCCTTTGATTTTAGTAGATGTTGTAGTGCATAGTATATCTTATTTCCAGAGTTGATTCTAGTTTGTATTTCTTCCCTTATGATGTTGGAGCAGTTGAAGATTGTACCCAGGTATTTGTATGTTTCCGTTCTTTTAATGGTCATATTATCTATTTGTATGTGGCCAGAGTTTTTAGCCATTCCGTCTCTTGAAATTACTATATATTCTGTCTTATCTTGGTTGATAACCAGCCCCATCTGTTGGGCTTTTTCCTTTAAGTGAGTCATTTTTCCAATGTCTTTTGTTCACTTTGCCCTATAATATCTATACCATCTGCATAACCAAGCAGCTTGGATGTTCCTCCAATATCACATTCCTCCTTTATCTTCCTTACAACTTTCTCTAGAGCCAGATTGAAGAGTAGCGGCGATAGTGCATCACCCTGTTTCAAGCCAGATGTTATTTGGAAGGGGTCTGATTTCCTGCCTTTATATGTTACTATATTATAAGTATCTTCCATGCATAGTCTGGTCATGTTGATTAACTTCCTTGGTATTCCAAATTCCTGCATAGTATTCCATAGACTATTCCTATGGACACTATCATAAGCCTTTTTAAAATCCACAAAAATGTTATGGAGATCTCTTTTATATTCCCAATGTTTCTCGGCTATTTGTCGTAAGATAAATATCTGATCTATTGTTGATCTGATTTGTCTAAAACCCGCCTGGTAGTCACCTAATATGTCTTCTGAATATGGTTTTAGTCTATTTAGTAATACTGCGGATAGTATCTTATAGCTTGTGGACAGTGGTGATATTCCTCTATAATTTCCACATTGGAACTTGTCTCCTTTATTAAAGATAGGTATCAATAATGACTCTTTCCAGTGTTGGGGTAATTCTTCTGTGCTCCAGATTTTTATTATTAGTTCGTATAGCTTTAGATGTAATGTATGGCCACCTGCCTTTATAAATTCAGCAGCAATTCCATCAGTCCCAGTTGCCTTATTGTTTTTAAGTCGTGTGATTACATATAGGATTTCTTCAAATGTAGGTTCTTCAATTTGTGGTTCGCATGTTAGAACCTCTTCCTGTGGGAAAATGTTACTTGGAGCTTCACAATTTAGTAATTCAATAAAATATTCTTTCCATGTGTTGCACATTTCCTCATTGGTATTTATCATATTCCTATTTTTGTCTTTTAAACCATATGTGTTTTGTTGGTGCCCTCGTTTCATTGACTTCAGTTCTTTAAAATATTTTCTGGATTCATTTTTCTGGTGATTAGTTTCTGCTGTCTGACTATTTTTGTAGCCTCTTTACATTCATTTCTATAATGCTCTTCCTTTTGGATATTATTGATGTCATTTAACAATACATGTCTGGCATTCTTCTTCCTAATGACTGCTTCTTCACATTTTTGATTGAACCATCTGTTCTTTCTTTGCGTGGTTAACACACCGAGACATTCTTCTGCGGTAGATTGAATTGTATTCTTGATGTTCAACCAAGTTTGGTCAACGCTTTCCTCCGAAGGATTTTGCAGAGTTTCAAGTTTACATTTTATTTCATTTGTAAATTTCTCTTTGACTGTAATGTGTTGTAGTTTTTCTCTGTTATATGTTGGGTGTAATCTTTGTAATTTAGTATAGAAAGCTCTCTTAAGTTTTATTTTAAATTTTCTCCAACGAGGAAGTGGTCACTGTGGCACTCAGCTCCTCTATAACTTCTGACTTGCTGTATGTTTGATGCATTTCTGTTGTTAATTAAAATGTGATCTATTTGATTATAGGTTCTCTTGTCACATTATTTACAAGTTTGTTTGTGTATATCCTTTCTTTGTAGTCTGGTACTGCTAATCTGCAGTCCTTTGGCTTCTGCCAGGTTGATGACTCTCCATCCATTATCATTTGAAGTTGTATGTAGGCTTTCCATACCGGCCACTATTTTATTAGTTTGCTCTCTACCTATTTTTGCACTGAAGTCTCCCAGCACAATCAGGATGTCCTGTTTGGGGGTTTCTTCTATGACATCTTCCAGATCATTATAAAAGTCTTCTTTAATATCATCTTCTTTCTCTTCAGTAGGTGCATGTACATTAATCATCGTTATATTTTTCCATTTACCTTTTATTCGTAATTTACTAGTCCTGTCATTAAAAGCTTTAAAGTTTAAAACGTTCCCCCATAACTCTTTTTTGATGACAAATCCTGTTCCTAATTCATGTTTATTTTGGGTGTTTCCTCCATATATTATAATCATTCCATTTTGCTCTAAAGTACCCTCTCCTGGCCACCTTATTTCTTGAATTCGGATTGGTTCGGCTGATAGCGAGGGACATTGGTGACAGTGAAAGCTAATCCACACGCAAAAATCAGTCCAGTTGACTACAAGTAGCAGCACGTGCGTGGTTTAGTTTATTTTAGTTTAGTTTAGTTTAGTTTAGTTTAGTCGACGGACCAACATCACGGCACACGGGTGTAACCCATAAGTGCTCCGTTCTTCTCCTAACTCAAGCCTGAGTCCGAAGAAACTCAGCTGAAATACTTTGGGTGGATTTGTAACTCGAAATTTTACCCGGGCAGTGCCGTTAGGCTACTCTTTTTCGATTTCCAACTGTCAAGGGATATTTTACGTGTGCAACAATACACACGGTGGTCCGATCTAACTTCCCAGAGACCAGGGGACATTTTATTACTGGAAGGCCACATGAAGAAATCCCGGTCCTCACCGGGGCTTGAACCCGGGACCTCCAGCACTCGAGGCGGACACCTTACCTCGAGACCACTCAGCTCCCCCGTGTGTGGAATACGTTTGTGTTCAAGACGAGGGAATGCAAAAAAAAAAGTCATGTTGTTACGTGTCTGTACGGTGTATGTTTAATCTCCCGCCTTTTCCCGTGTCACAACCCACACTGAATAGAAGGTCGAAACGTATTTTATGTCGAGGGATAATATATCACAAAATATGACGTCCCATTTGGATAGAAGGATGATATATCGTCATTTTGAGGCCATCGTGTTATTTATTTTGTTTCGTGGTATCTTCCGCAATGTTCATGCTTAATACATGGACGTTTACATGATAATACTATTTCATTTGATTGCGTACCATGTCTATTTCAAACTTACGTCTTGTTTGGCACTGAATCAGTTAATGGTTGTTATCGGTATGAATGATAAGGACAGACGAGAAAACTAGTAGGAGTAGTCGTGATTTTTGTGGCAACGTGACAGAAGTATGAGTTGGAGAAAAGCCAACAGGACATGAATACCGGAAGACACGGATTAAAGAGCCAATGGAGGGTTTGTTTGGAGACTATTCCAGGACTAGACCTCCAGGTAAACGGCTAAGGCCAGCCTACGTTTGTAGATGAATGGCGGTCTCAAAAGGCTTGAAGATCAGCCATATTGTTTAGTTAATGTCTTGCTCACATGGTAGAAAGAGTTTTATAAATGTTGTGTATATGAGAATTCATCATCAATTTCTTTCCTTTTTGCCGTCAAACGTCGTGGGGAGAATAATTGGCACCCAGCACCCGATGGATGGCACTAGGTAGTGTCATTTCGTGTGATTGTAGAATGTCTTTGATGTCATCAGTCCATTTTCTTCTCTGGCGTCCTCTTGTTCTGGTATCAGATCTTATTTGATGTAAGGTCAATGCTGGAATTCGACGGTGTTGCATTCCAACGAGATGGCTAAACCATTTATTCTTCTATCTAAGAATATATGTGGCACAAGGTGTTCATCACACTGTCTATCTGATAATATCATTTCTTACTCGGTATCGGACAGTTAAGTTGGCAGCTCTCCTAACGCATCTCATCTCACAGATGTTGATTTTGTGTAGGCGTGATTTGCAGAAATAGCAATGGATATAATTATACTAGCTGACCCGGCCCGGCTTCGCCCAGACCCTGGTGGGGAGCATCTCATTTAATTCATATAAGTAGTCATATAAGTTCCCGTTCCCGTTACCGACTATCTGTCTGTCTGTCTGTCTGTCTGTCTATCTGTCTGTCTGTCTGTCTGACCCGGCCCGTCTTCGCCCAGACCCTGATGGGGAGAATCTCATTTAATTCATATAAGTAGTCATATAAGTTCCCGTTCCGACTATCTATCTGTCTGTCTGTCTGACCCGGCCCGGCATCGCCCAACTCCTGGTGGGGAGAATCTCATTTAATTCATATAAGTAGTCATATAAGTTCCCGACTGTCTGTCTGTCTGTCTGTCTGTCTGTCTGTCTATCTATCTATCTATCTGTCTATCTGTCTGAGCCGCCCCATCCCATGGTGGAGAGCATCTCATTTAAATTATATAAGTAGTCATATAAGATCCGTTCCGACTATCTGTCTGACTGTCTGTCTGTCTTGGGTAAATGGAGGAGGGAGGAGGAAGAGGGAGGTGGGGGAGGGAAGAGGAGGGAGGAGGAGGGAGGAGACAGGAGAGTAGGGAGGAATAGGAGGGAGGAGGAGGGATTAGGAGGAGGAGGGAGTAGTAGTGTGGAGGAGGAGGCGAGGAGGAGGGAGGAGGAAGAGGGAGGATGAGGGAGAAGGAGGGAGGAGGAGAACGCAGGAGGAGAAGGGAGCAGGAGGAGGAGAGGGAGGAAAAGGGAGGGAGGAGGGAGGAGGAGGAGAGAGTAGGAGGATGGAGGAGGCGGAGGGAGAAGGAAGAGGGAGGAGGAAGAGGGAGAATGAGGAGGGAGAAGGAGGAGAAGGAGGGGGAGGAGGGGAGGAGGAGGAGGAGGGAGGCGGAGAGAGGAGGAGGAGGGAGGAAGAGGGAGGAGGAGGAATGTGAAGGGAGGAGGAGGGAGGAGGTAGAGGGAGGAGGAGGAGGAGAGGAGGTAGAGGGAGGAGGAGGAGGGAGGAGGCGGAGAGGGAGGAGGGGGAGGAGGGAGGAGGAGGAGGAGGGAGGAGGAGTGATGAGGAGGAGGGAGGAGAGAGAGGAGGAGGAGGGAGGAGGAGGAGGGAGGAGGAAGAGGGAGGAGGAGGAATGTGAAGGGAGGAGGAGGGAGGAGGTAGAGGGAGGAGGAGGGAGGAGGAGGAGGGAGGAGGAGGAGAGGGAGGAGGAGGAAGGAGGAGGGGGAGTGGAGGAGGAGGAGGAGGGAGGGAGAAGAAGGAGGAGGAGGGAGAAGAGGGATGAGGAGGAGGAGAGAGGAGGAGGAAGAGGGAGGAGGAGGAATGTGAAGGGAGGAGGAGGTAGAGGGAGGAGGAGGAGGGAGGAGGAGAAGGGAGGAGGAGGGATGAGGAGGAGGAAGAGGGAGGAGGAGGAGAGGTAGAGGGAGGAGGAGTGAGGAGGAGGAGAGGGAGGAGGAGGAAGGAGGAGGAGGAGAGGGAGGAGGAGGAAGGAGGAGGGGGAGGAGGGAGGAGGAGGAGGAGGGAGGAAGAAGGAGGAGGAGGGAGAAGGAGGGATGAGGAGGAGGAGGAGGAGGAGGAAGAGGGAGGAGGAGGAATGTGAAGGGAGGAGGAGGTAGAGGGAAGAGGAGGAGGAGGAGGAGGAATGTGAAGGGAGGAGGAGGGAGGAGGTAGAGGGAGGAGGGAGGAGGAGGAGGGAGGAGGAGGAGAGGGAGGAGGAGGAAGGAGGAGGGGGAGGAGGGAGGAGGAGGAGGAGGGAGGAAGAAGGAGGAGGAGGGAGAAGGAGGGATGAGGAGGAGGAGGGAGGAGGAGGAAGAGGGAGGAGGAGGAATGTGAAGGGAGGAGGAGGTAGAGGGAGGAGGAGGAGGGAGGAGGAGAAGGGAGGAGGAGGGATGAGGAGGAGGAAGAGGGAGGAGGAGGGAGGAGGTAGAGGTAGGAGGAGGAGTGAGGAGGAGGAGAGGGAGGAGGAGGAAGGAGGAGGGGGAGGAGGGAGGAGGAGGGAGGAAGAAGGAGGAGGAGGGAGAAGGAGGGATGAGGAGGAGGAGGGAGGAGGAGAAAGAGGGAGGAGGAGAATGTGAAGGGAGGAGGAGGGATAGGGAGGAGGGAAGAGAGAGGGTAGGAGGAAGAGTGGAGAGGAGGAGGGAGGATGTAGAGGGAGGAGGAGGGAGGAAAAGGGAGGATGGAGGAGGAGAGAGGAGGAGGAGGGAGGAGGTAGGAGGAGGAGGAAGAGGGGGGAGGAGGGAGGAGAAGGAAGGAGGAGGAAGAAGGAGGAGGTAGAGGGAGGAGGAGGATGGAGGAGGGAGAGGGAGGAGGAGGAAGGAGGAAGAGGGAGGAGGAGGATGGAGGAGTGAGAGGGAGGAGGGAAAGAGGAAGAGGGTAGGAGGAGGAGGAGTGGAGAGGAGGAGAAGGAGGGAGGAGGAGAAGGAGGAGGAGGGAGGAGGAGGGGATAGGAGGAGGGAGGAGGCAGATGGAGAAGAAGGAAGGAGGAGGAGGAAGGAGGGAGAGGAAGGAGGGAGAATGAGGAGGGGAGGAAGGAAAGGGAGGTGGAAGAGGAAGAGGAGGGAGGAGGAAAGAGGTAGGGGGAGGAGGAGGTAGAGGGAGGAGGAGGAGGAAGGAAAGGGAGGAGGAAGAGGAGGAGAAGGGAGGAGGAGTGTGGAGGGAGGAGGAGGAGGTAGAGGGAGGAGGAGGGAGGAGGTAGGAGGAGGAGGAAGAGGGAAGAGGGAGAAGAAGGGAGAAGGAGGAGTGAGGATGATGAGGGAGAAGGATGCAGGAGGAGGAGGGAGGCAGGAGGAGGAGGAGGGATAAGGAGGGAGAGGGAGGAGAAGGGAAGATGTGGGAGGAGGGGGAGGAGGCGGATGGAGTAGGAGGGAGGAGGATGGAGGAGGAGGGGAGAGGAAGAGGGAGAAGAAAGAGGGAGAAGGAGGAGGGAGTCGGGAGAGGGATGAGAGGGAGGAAGAAGAGAGGAGGAGAGAGTTCGCCATTCCGAATTCATACTCGTCTAGTTCTTCCCTTCTACACGACTGTAGATAACTTCCTTACACATAAAAAGATGAATTGTTATTGATATTGCCGTGGCATGGAGGAATATCAGCAGCAGAGTTGATCCAAAAAAACCAAAGACTGAGATCTACGGAGAGCCATGAACGCCTACGCCAGCCTGCACGGCACTTGATGATGATGATTGCCGTGTGACGATTCTGTGTAGTCACGTCATTTTCTTCCCTTTCCCTTGCGTTTTGGTTCGGGGATTCTTTCATCATCATCATCATATATTTACGTACGTATTTTGGGAGGGGGAGGAGGGAGGAGGAGGAAGAAGAAAAAAAAACTATGACAGTTGACAGCTCTGGAATGAAAGGAAGGCGTGTAGAAAATTTCATCTCAATCGGATGGGCCGTTCGCGAACAAATAAAGGACATACATATTTACATACATACATATATACATATTTACATACATACACTTTGTTTTATAAATATAGATTGTCTGCGTGAAAGGCGTTTGCAGTGTATATTTGGAATGGGTGGCTGTCACGCCTTTTCATGGCTCATTCCCTATTGGTCCAAGCCTGACTTCCAGCTCACGCTCGTGGCTCCTAGTAATTGTCAGCATGCGACAGCGGCCACCACCCCCATCCTCCTCCCCGCCCCGAGCAACAGCTGTGGCAGGCCGGCAAAACCATGTGAGAGTAACCGATTCGGCGTTAAACTAGTCGGTGAACTAGGGTACGCCTACATAACATTTGAAGACAAGCTGCGTGGAAGAAATCATTGATGAAAGTCGACAGGGTCGACTTCATTGCACCGGGTTTTATCCCATATGGCTTGGTCTCTTTCCGCAGCGCGGAAAGCGTCGCACAAAGCACGAACTCCGTAGCTCTGGCGACGACCCACAGGAGTCTCCGAAAAATTTAATTCGTGAACCGAAGGACGCGGCCCGGAATCGAACCCACAACCTTCGGAGCCCAAGTTAAACGGCTTGACCACTTCGCCACAGAGACTCTTGTGTTTATCTGCAAAGCGTTGTGGAACGTAATGAGCACGGCAAGGTACGTAGAGCGCCCTGGTCATCCACTGCACCTGTATTCGTCTCCAGTCGTCTTGACTTGTCTTGCCACTGGACTCAGATGGACTCAGGCGAGAGAGTGAGGTCGACGAACTGCGCAACACTTCCTCACTTTAATCCAATCCATCGGGCAAGTCATTCTTCATCTAACAATCGCGATATACAGGGTTCTATCTCAACTGCTGGACATTTGGGAACAGATCGCTTTGCGTTGATTTTAACAATGGTATAAGCGAGGCGAATCATAATGTACTCGGCATTTTTAAAGAGGTAGTTTGCCGTGTCTTTCCTCTATGGCAGTAACCTTTCTGGTCATTTGACAGCAGCCATTGTCTCACGAATGAGATCCTCTCCCTGCCGTCGCGAAACTTGAGACCATAACCAACAAATATCTGTCTGCTGCCCTCAAACTTTCATCCACCACCTGCCTTCCGTGGCTTCTTTTGAACACTTCCAATAAACGAATACGAAATAACATCACATAACCCACAGGAAAACATCAAACAGCGTCTCCCCGAAGAAAAGACGCGTCACTTCACCGCCATTGTACCGGAAGTTTTTTTTTTTTTTTTTTTTTATACCTGATGGCTGCAGAAATGTGGTTTCTGAGGAAAATGCAAAGAATACCATGGACAGAAAGAAAAACCAATGACCAAGAACTACAGGAGACAAATGAAAATCGTAAATTGATTAGAGAAATTAGACGTAGACAGTCAAAATGTTTTGGACATGTTATGAGAAGAAATGGATTGGAGAACTTGGTGACAACTGGCAAGATCGAAGGGAACAGACCAAGAGGAAGACCGAGGGGAAAATACCTGGATGGCTTGGCCACATGGCATGGACGAGACTGGAACACTGAGCTGATAAACGACGCTGGTGATCTAGTGAAATGGCGAGTCATGACCGCCCACGCTTTCCGGCATGGCACATGATTGATTGATTGATAAGCGAGGGCCATTCAGAAAGCAATGGCTAACTACTGAACGTAAAATTGTCTAGAAATACTGTGGTTTACTGCGATGTCGACTTTACCGTTGTCATCATACCTTGTGAGTCCGCCACAATCATGACTTTGTGAGTCCGCCACAATCATGACTTAGTGAGTCCATCACAATCATGACTTTGTGAGTCCATCACAATCATGACCTTGTGAGTCCGCCACAATCATGACTTTGTGAGTCCGCCACAATCATGACTTTGTGAGTCCGTCACAATCATGGCTTTGTGATTCCGTCACAATCATGACTTTGTAATTCCGTCACAATCCTGACTTTGTAAGTCCGCCACAATCATAACCTTGTGAGTCCGCCACAATCATGACTTTGTGAGTCCGCCACAATCATGACTTTGTGAGTCCGTCACAATCATGACTTTGTGAGTCCGCAACAATCATGACTTTGTGAGTCCGCCACAATCATGACTTTGTGAGTCCGCCACAATCATGACTTTGTGAGTCCGCCACAATCATGACTTTGTGAGTCCGCCACAATCATGACTTTGTGAGTCCGCCACAATCATGAATTTGTGAGTCCGCTACAATCATGACTTTGTGAGTCCGTCACAATCATGACTTTGTGAGTCCGCTACAATCATGACTTTGTGAGTCCGTCACAATCATGACTTTGTGAGTCCGCCACAATCATGACTTTGTGAGTCCGCCACAATCATGAGTTTGTGAGTCCGCCACAATCATGAGTTTGTGAGTCCGCCATAATCATGACTTTGTGAGACCGTCACAATCATGGCTTCGTGAGTCCGCCACAATCATAACCTTGTGAGTCCGCCACAATCATGACTTTGTGAGTCCGCCACAATCATGACTTTGTGAGTCCGTCACAATCATGACTTTGTGAGTCCGCCACAATCATGACTTTGTGAGTCCGCCACAATCATGACTTTGTGAGTCCGCCACAATCATGACTTTGTGAGTCCGCCACAATCATGACTTTGTGAGTCCGCCACAATCATGACTTTGTGAGTCCGCCACAATCATGACTTTGTGAGTACGCTACAATCATGACTTTGTGAGTCCGTCACAATCATGACTTTGTGAGTCCGCTACAATCATGACTTTGTGAGTCCGTCACAATCATGACTTTGTGAGTCCGCCACAATCATGACTTTGTGAGTCCGCCACAATCATGAGTTTGTGAGTCCGCCACAATCATGACTTTGTGAGTCCGCCATAATCATGACTTTGTGAGACCGTCACAATCATGGCTTCGTGAGTCCGTCACAATCATGACTTTGTGAGTCCGCCACAATCCTGACTTTGTGAGTCCGCCACAATCATGACTTTGTGAGTCGGTCACAATCATGACTTTGTGAGTCCATCACAATCATGACTTTGTGAGTCCGCCACAATCATGACTTTGTGAGTCCGTCACAATCATGGCTTTGTGAGTCCATCACAATCATGACTTTGTGAGTCCGTCACTAGCATGACTTTGTGAGTCCGTGACAATCATGACTTTGTGAGTCCGTCACAATCATGACATGTACGTCTTCTGATTTGGTTTAATTGTACAGTGAATATATATTAAGATCTTCAGAAAATGTACCAGGGATCCTGGTTGGTGGTCATAAATTAAATAACCAACATTATTTTGAAAACACAGTCTTGATAGCAATAAAAAGGAATGATAGATACTGTGGTTGTAGAAAGTAGGAAAATGGTCCTTCGCTTGATTTGAAGAAAGACAGAAGTCATGGCGATAATAAAGAAACATATTGTGCCTAAATGCGCAATTAAAGTATAAATGACGTTATTTTGGGACAAGTACGGAAATTCAGATATCTAGGATGTGGATATCATCAGACAGAAATTATATCACTAAGACAAAGAAGGGTATAGGACAGGAACAAAAGTGAATTCTGTCAAAGGAAGAACATTTTATGGAATAAGTTCGTATCATTGGACGACAACAAAGAGTTCTTGCATGTTACTTACAACCAGTGTTAACTTACGGCTGCGAATCATGGACAATTAGTAAACACGCGAAAGAAAATCCCTAGAAGCCTTAGAGATGTGGTCTTAAAGTATAATGCTAAAAATTCTTTGGACCGCCAAAGGAAGTAATCTGGAAATTTGGAGGGAAGCTAAGTGGCATAGACAATTTATCACAAACATAAGAAAGAGACAGTTACATCTTGGCTAAATTATAAGATAATAAAAATTGGGACATGTTGTGACAACCTGAAAGATTTGTGGAAAGAGAGAAATAGAAATCCTAAATATCACCATGCATAAATAAAAGAATCTTATATTCATTTTATCCACCTCACGCAGTGTTATAAATGCCAAACATGGACAGTCCTAGAAACAAACACACGAACGTAAAGTGGCATCATTTAAAAAAAATTAAAATAGATAGACAAATGAGAAACTAAGAACAAGTTAGGGATACCACGTATTACTGACTGTATAGAACACCAACGGTTCGGATATTTTGCTAAAATGGAACAAGATCAACCAGCGGCTAGAGTGATCTACGAGAGAACATCGGGATACAAGGGAAGAGGACGACCCAGGAAGAGATGGCTAGAAGAGACATTGAAGAAATCAAACATGACATAAGCAAGAAGACAAGTGAAACACAGAACAGTACATCTGCTATCTCTCTGCGACGAATATCGGCAAAATAATGTCGGATAAAAGAAGAAGAGAAGACGAAGAAGAAGACGACATAGTAGTAGTAGTAGTAGTAGTAGTAGTAGTAGTAGTAGTAGTAGTAGTAGTAGTAGTAGTAGTAGTAGTAGTAGTAGTAGTAGTAGCAGCAGCAGCAGCAGTAGTAGTAGTAGTAGTAGTGGTAGTAGTAGTAGTAGTAGTAGTAGTAGTAGTAGTAGTAGTGGTAGTAGTGGTAGTAGTAGTAGTAGTAGTAGTAGTAGTAGTAGTAGTAGTAGTAGTAGTAGTAGTAGTAGTAGTAGTAGTAGTAGTAGTAGTAGTAGTAGTAGTAGTAGTAGTAGTAGTAGTATTAGTAGACAAAGACGAAAGTGAAGACGAAGAAGGCGAAAAAGAAGAAGCAGAAGATTCAATGTAATTACATTAGACAGACAACGATAAACTTATCAATGCGACGCTTTACTAAGTAACACAAGCAACGTATATAACTTAACAAGTTTACTACATAACTCAGGCAAAGACAAAATATGTAACTTTAACATTTCAATGAAATTAGCTTACTAACCGTTTCTGTTTTTACATTGAACCGTTACATTCCAATCCTGTATGGCCGAATGGCTTCCCTTACAAAAGACATACTCCAGCTCAGTCTGTGCGCTTGGTATTAAAATGGTTACGAAATATGGACTATTTACGTTGCTTAGCCAAGAGAATAGAAATGTTTCTACACAGGTCCGTTATCTGATTAAGGAAGTAGGTAGTTATTGGCTAACCTGTTTAGTGTGTTCGATGTATCATGTCATTGTCGTTATCTTGTGTGTGTGTCAAGGTAGATAGTTAAATTAAACGTTTTATGTGTGTCTGTTTTATGAGAGCCTCGTGAGACTGCACTACACTCTCTGTATAGCGTCTATTGTTAAAAGAATGAGAATGATAATCCATTTTAATTCGATTTGGACACAGAATGAAAGGAAGCACCAGCGAGGGGAAATTGAGGGTGTCGACTAGAAGAATAGAAACATAAGCAACTAAATTCGGGTGTGGTTAGAACAATTGCGATCTCGACTTCAAAGAGTGTCTACAGCGAGGTATTGTATGTACCGGCTGGATATATAGGATGTCTGGTGTGTATCTATCCTTAAAAGAGCTGCGGGAGTGACCTAGCGAGATAAAATTAGAAATGAGGAAATTAGAAGGCGACAAGTTCTGAAACTAGTAATGCACGTCATTAAAGTACAACACAGTACATGATTTGGCCACATTGAAGAAATATAGAAGAAGAAGAAGAAGAAGAAGAAGAAGAAGAAGAAGAAGAAGAAGAAGAAGAAGAAGAAGAAGAAGAAGAAGAAGAAGAAGAAGAAGAAGAAGAAGAAGAAGAAGAAGAAGAAGAAGAAGAAGAAGAACAACAACAACAACAACAACAACAACAACAACAACAACAACAACAACAACAAGATCTAGCTCAAATAATAACTTCTTGTTCTTGTTCTGTTTCTTTTTCCAATTAGAGACTTTAAACCATATCACCTACACACCCTTCCCTCCCCAACTCCACACACACACACACACACGCGCACATAGGCACACACGCATACACACACACGCATACAGGCACACACGCACACGCGCGCGCACACACACACGTGTCTTATAATCCATACCTTGTGACGTTGGTGATCATGTCTGTTCACAACCTTCTGTCTCATGCAGGCCAGTCTTATCTTATATTAATGTTTCTCAACGTCATGACGTCAAACTGTCCTGCTTCTTGTCTGTTCGTCTCCTCCTGCTTCTCCTCCTTTCCACCTTTCCCGATACGACCACATATTCCAGCCGTTCTCTTTTCTATGACCTGCCCAAAGAATGCGGACTGCCTACTTCTGATGCGAGTAACCAGTTCTCTTTCTGGGTTAACTTCTCTCAAGACATTGCTCTTCCTATCTTGTCACGGTGTTCTCATCATTCTTCTAAAAAAAAAACAAGCCGCTTCTACGTAGCTTTCGCTTAACTCCTAACTCGTCTCATTGTCCACAATTCACTTCCGTACATCAGGATTGGCTGTATATAGGTCTTAGAAATTCGTGTTCACGCCTCGATAGATACAAATCAATTGCAGAGAATATTCTGTATCTTGTGAAATGCTGCTATTTCTTAGGCTATTTTTTATGTAACTTCCTTGATATATCTCCCGTTTGCCGTTATGCAAATATCCTAATACTGAAATACATTGACCTGTCTCAGACTGGTTTCACTTATTTTGATGTTGCATTTGCGAAGACAATTGAAGACAATTCCCTTATTCTTTTAATTATCATTACTACTGATATGCAAACTTAGTCCTTTGTTTTGACTTTCTGTTGCAATTATATCTATAATTTCTTCTCACTGCCTTTCATAATCAGCGAACAAATCCATATCATGAGCACAATGCAGGTTGTTTACATTATACCCGCCAACATACATTCCTGGGATGCCTTGTATGGGTCTCATTATTATTTGGCTGAACAAGTTGAACAGGTCGGGTGATTGTACACAAAGCTCTTTGTTGTCAGTACATATTCTCTTTTAGATCTATACCATCAATGCTTAACATTTCGAATGTTCTAATCATTTCTTCGTGCCTCACCTTATCACATTCTGTAGCGTCACCAATTCAACACAAAAATAGATCTCTGTTCACTTAAATCATTATTTGTTTTAATGTTCCAACATGAACATGACACTGTTTGTGTCTTTACCTTCCACAAATCCGAATGGGTTTATGTTGCTGGCCATGTATTTGAATAAACCAATCAGTACTCGCCAGGTGATGCAGTCAACACTAGACCAGTCGAATTTACTTACCACTACATACCTTGGTACCATTTTTAGACTATGTCGATTTGGGATAGAAGATGAGTCTTTAAAAAACCAAGATGAGGATTTGAATATATCACTTTTGGAAAGGGAGACATGCGTTCAAGCACTAGGCCACCGCGGCTGATAAGCATGTGTTAAGAATTAGCTGCACACCCTCTCCAGAATGTCGCAATGTACTCCATTAAATGTTGGCTGTGTGTGATTTTCTAGACAATTGATTGATTGATTATTTGATTGATTTACGAACCGACATCACACCATTCGGGGCATTCCCATAAGCGCTCCGTCCCCATCCTCAGCAGCCAGCGAAGAGTTCCAACCCCAATAGTAGCAGTAGCAATCTGATTATATGTGCGTCTCACCTTTCCTTTAAGCGTCGAGCATCGGCCAGATCCCCTCGTCACTCCTCGCTGTCTCATTCTTGCCAGACCATGGTGATCCATTTGCTCCTCCGAGGTGTGCACGTGTTCCCATAAGGGCGCAACCATGTCTGCTTTATCATGCATCAATACTCCACCAAGTTTTGCAGAGTCAGCCAATCTGTCCGCCTGTTCATTCCCCAGCACACCAGCATGCCCCGGAGAAAAGATCCAGACGATGCTTGCCACCCGTGACTTCCGAAGCGAAGCAAGCCACTCTGCACGAAGCTAGCCTGTCCTCACCCTACCCAGCATGCTTTCTGAGTCAGTTACAATCACGATGTGTGTGTGTGTGTGTGTGTGTGTGTGTGCGTGCGTGCGTGCGTGCGTGCGTGCGTGCGTGCGTGTGTGTGTGTGTGTGTGTGTGTATCGTATTCTCCATCCAGCGGAAAGCTGCACTGACTGCCTCCACCTCCATTCTTAAGCTTGATTTTATGGTATCATATGCCAGGCTTCTAGACAATTTTACGTCTAGTAGGTTACCATTGCTTTCTAAGCGACCGACGCTCAAACCATTGTTAAAGATTGTCAGATGTATGGTTGTTGGGTCAACCCCAAAGAGATAAAGGATATTAAGTTATTCTTTCTCAATGTGATACTGCCTGTTATAATTAATTTAGCTGTTACTGCCTCAGTGGCTTGAGATCATAAATAGAGTTTCAGAGAACCAAAGAATACCTCCAGGAGACAAATGAAAAGTTTTCTCTGAATACCCAAAATATTCATTCGCTGGTTCCTTGCCTCTCCTCTCTCAACTGAATAATTATTAATCTAGGTTTTACGACAAGAGAACTCTCAAAAGAGAAAATGACCCTTATTTTTCATAATTTATTACACATAAATGGTGCTATTGTTCATTAATGTCATAAACATACAACAATCAATTCATTACAAAAAAAAAAAAAAAAAAAAAAAAAAAAAAACAAGATCATGTACATGTATTTCTCTAACTATACATATCTCCTGGCTGTGCCCAATATTACCCACCCCGCCAGCGATGTATCAGTTTTCTATTATCGTTATTGGGCCGCTTCTTCTGACCTATCTGGGGTTTTTAAAAAAACTGTATACACTCTGATTGGTCAACCGTCAAGTTCTTGGATCTCTGCGGCAATCAGCCAGGGCAAAATATATGTGCTAGTTTCATGAGTGTTCTTTTGTTCCAGGATAAGATCGCTGGCTTAATGGTTTCTCCGCCTAGATAAATATCTAGCATACCTGTCCTATATTAGTAGATAAATCTGCAGGAAGTTGCTTTGGGCTAGTATGTGGCCTCACTATATTAACTGCCTCACTCAGTTAAGCTGCTACATTCACAAAGTCAGGTGTGGTTCTAGATGGATCTAGCCACTCCTTCATGCTAATTGAATGGCTTCAAACGCTCCGGTGACAGGTTTCAGAATCTGTCTTGGATTCGGTTTTCTAAATGCGATGTCTGCTTATAGGCTGATGCTTTCCTCATCTCAAGAATAAGTTATCTTGTTTTAGCTGATTCGGATGATGCTATCACTCCTTCCGATTCATCGGATCTTCTCCTGTCTCGTGTTTGGGTTGGTAGAAAACAGACTGTTTTCCGCCTTGTCTGCCATATTTATCATCGTTTGGTACTGCTTAGGTTGTGACGTCACAGCCAATCCAAAGTCTTCTTTCATCCTCTCTTCGGCCCAATGTCGCTGTTGGTATTGTCGTAAAATGGAGTTGTAGTGGAGGAAATATTGATCGTGCTTTTGACGGTTGTGAGAATTATAACACAAAGATGAACACGAGGTGGTGTGCTTCCCTACGCCTTGCAGCTGATTTCGAACGCCGAATGCGGGAAGCTACTACTTCGCCACAGAAAGCGGATAGAAGCGTGTGCAGACGTTAAGAATTACCATTTCGCAATAGATTCCAATTCCATTTCCAATTTTTCAACAACAACAAATTTCAAATTCGGTCTCGTTAAACCTGCCTCCCCAGCATTGGTTATTTATGAGATCCGTGGTTGTGTGGACTGTTAGTCCTAATTCATACTGGTTTTATTGGGTCCGCTCTGTTTGTCGGATAAGGTTATTTTTGTGCTGTTTCGCAATAGAACTCGCTGACAGTTATTTATGGTCCTCGTCGCCTTTGCTGTTAGGTTGGTTTATCTTTGTCGTCTGCTGACACAATCCCCTTTACTGTCAGCTTGGCTTATCTTACGCCATGACCCGTGGTCTGCTGGGGGAAAAAAATCCCCTTTGGAAAAACTTTAATTTAGTACACGTTTTCTTTTCAATGCAAAGATACTTTTGGCATATTATTGTCAAATATCATTCGAAGGTGGTCTATTTGTGTGTTGTTGTTGTTGTTGTTGTTGTTGTTGTTGTTGTTGTTGTTGTTGTTGTTGTTGTTGTCGTCGTCGTCGTTGTTGTTGGTGTTTGTTTTTGTTTTTTTCAAGGAGGATTGGGAAGTATATCCGTCCTTTTCATATTTTCAAAATAACATTTCGCCGTAATTAATTTGAATAACGAAGACACAATCAATAGACTGCATGATTTATTGTATGGCATATTTAATATTGTATTTATTTATTTGTAAACCTGGCAGTCCAAATAGTGAAACGAACACGGGGTTTGCACGGGGGTGGTGTGTGTGTGTGTGTGTGTGGTGGGGGGGGGGGAGGGTTGGTAAGCTTAGCCTCTTGGCCCCTCCCCGTTCTGATTAATGATTCTATTGGTTGTATTATTATTATAATTGGGAAGAGCTTGGAAGCAATAATGATGTTGTTCACAAGACGAATGTTGCGAATTCCTTGGACTATCAGAGTAACTAACAACGACTGCCTGAAAGAGATTAATGAAACTGGAACATTATATACAACAATAACAAAGAGACAAACAGCTTTCTTTGGTCATGTGATGAGAAGAGAGACATTGGAGAATATCGTGACAACTGGGAAGATCGAGAGAACGATAGGCAGATGCACACCAAGAGAAATGATGCTGGATGGATTGGGACGGTGGCATGGAGGAATAGCAGAGTTGATCCAGAAAACCAAAGAACAAAATATGTGGAAAGTAATGAATGTCTACGCCAGCTGGCATGGCACTTGATGATGATGATGATGATTGGTTGTATATGGATATATGTGGTATGTAGATGTATGTGGATGTTTGTGGATCAGTAGACATATGTCTTCCTAGTACTTAAACTGGGGGTATTGATTCACCTTATTTTTTTTTTTTTTTTTACTTTTATGTTGCATATTCCTAACAGGACGTTGCAGTCAACACCAGCATTTTTCAGCTGCTGTTGATGTACTAGGCAAGTTTTATGTTCAGTAGTTTGCTATTGCTTTCTGAACGACCGGCTCACATACCCCCGTAAGTTACCAGTGCGGCGCGAACCGCTGCCGATTCTTGCGCAGCTGGTTTCTCCACGTGAATATATGAGATTACGATCAACGTCGTTGACGTCTTGGCCACGGAGCCGGCATTCACCGGGATTCACCTTTTACAACCTTAACATTTATACACCTTATAATTTGCCTTAGTTATTTATGTCTTGATGCTACCAAAGCAATTTTTTTCTGTTCTTTTTTGTTCACTCGCTTAAACTCAAGCGTAGTCCTTACACACAGTTTAAAGTGGTAAGGAACTGAATTTTGCGTGTGGGTTTGCTGGGGGGGAGGGGGGACCAACGCAATGACATTTGCCATCAGTATAGCGTAAGTTGCTTATGATCTTAAACAAACAGTTGCATTCACTGGAGCGTAGTCCCATGCATGGCAACTCTTGACAAACAAGAAAACATCCCCACATACTTTAGTATACTATGAAGAGAGGGGGGGGGGCGGGGGAAGACACTTTTAGTACACTGCCGTGTATATGTGTGTAGCGTCGGCCGGCAGGCAGCTCCCTGGAAACTAGCACCAAATATCAGCGACCATGTCTTCATAAGCGAGAAAGCAACACAGATGAAGAAATCAAGAGTTGTTAAGTTAGTATATCATTAAGTTAGTGTGTCATTACGTTAGTTTGTCAATTATTACGTTAGTATATCAGTAGTTAGTATATCATTAGGTTAGTGTATAATTACGTTAGTATATCATTACGTTAGTATATCATTAGGTTGGTGTATCATTACGTTAGTATATCATTACGTTAGTATATCATTACCTCAATATATCATTACGTTAGTATGTAATTACGTCAATATATCATTACGTTAGTATATCATTACGTAAGTATATCATTACGTTAGTAAAACATTATGTTAGTGTATCATTACGATCGATTTCTGGACACTATTTACAACAAGACAAGATGAAACATTCTTATTCTTTTTTCGATGGTCTGAAATTGGCTGTCTATAACGGCAACCGGTCTCTCTGGCTGTGGGGTTACAACACTTTCTCTCTGTAATCCCGTTTATTACGCAGAGTCTCGTAGCGGAGCGAGAGCTGAGGCGGTTCGACCCCCGCTCGTGACTTGCGGGATACTGAGCCGGCCGCTCAGAAAGCAATGGCAAACTACTGAGCGTAATCTTGCCAAGAGATCAACATACAGCTGAAAGATGCTGGTGTTGACAGCTAAGTCCTGTAAAGGATATACTAAAAACAACGGAAACCTTGTCTCCGGTATAAACCTCAATATCTTTGAGTTCACTCAGTGGTCCACAGAGTTTATCTTCCACCGTTGTTTTTCTAGACCTGAAGATTTGCCCGGATATGTCATATTTATGTCAGAGTCTTGGAGTATGCGACCTGCTGTCTATGTCGCTAGTGCACATGGCTGGTTTGCCAATCTTAAATGGTATGTACACGTTGTTGCGTAACAGATTGTGTCCTATTCTGAGGTAAAGAGCAATGCTCTGCTCTGCCCTGCCCATCCGTGGAAATAACTATCACAACAAACCACAACAAAGCTCTGATGCAGGCTTTTATTTCAGTTCCATAAATAATGTATCTGTGTACAAACAAGGAAACAACATTTACCATGGCAGTGTTTCAACTGTAATGAATCTAATAATATAGGAGACCACACTTCCAACATGCGCTTAATGGTGCACAAAACAATTAGTTGCATATCTTTTACAGGACGTCGCAGTCAACCTTAGTATTTTTTTTTTTTTTTTTTTTGCTGTTTGTGATCTCCTGGCAAGTTTAGGTTCAATAGTTTGTCAATGCTTTCTGAGCAACCACCGCAAGAGGGTCTGTCCGCAGCTATGTTTCTAACGCGGTATGCGGGATTACGAACTGCCTCTGTAACCTCTTCGCCACGAATTCGGCTAATGGTACACAAGTAAAGTCAAAACATTAGGAATAAATAAACACAAAAGCCCCAAACAATTTGTTTCACGTCTGTGGCTTCTGGGTTGAAATTCACTAAGGGAATAAAACATTGTTTTGAACATTAGGAATATCTCTAATGGTAAATGAAACAAAATCTAAGTTCAAAAACTAGGGATAAGTAGAAACGTGTAAACTATATTCACTAGAAATAATTCAAGACGTCAAAAATCTATATTCTAGAGATAAGTTAAGACGTTCAAAGTCTATACACCATAGATAAATCCAGCTGTTCAAAGTATATTTCCTAGAAATAGATTAAGGCCTCACAATCATCATCAGCTGCCTTGTCGACTGGCATGGGCGGTCATGCTTCTCCACATCTTGCGATCTCAAAAGGATGTGTTAATTCATGAGTTGACTCCCTTTCGTGCCATGACATAAGATTGTCAACAATTTGTCCTTGTTGTCTTCCCTTATCTCTCTTTCAACAAACCTGTCCGGTTGTCGCAACATATTCCAGTTTTTGTCTTCTCATGATGTGGCAAAGAATGATGACAATCTATTCCTGATGTTTGTAATAAGTTGCCTTTGTTTCTTAGCCTCCCGAAAAATGTTCAGGTAGCTCATTTTGGCTGTCCAATTAATTTTCAGCAGCCTTCTATAAAAACTAAACATTTTCAAGGCTTCCAGGGATTACTCGCAGCCATATTTGTGAACTGGTTCTATGTAACATATCAGAATTTTTTTATAACTTTTATAACTTCCAATAAAATGTATTCACTAGAGATAGATCTAGGCGTCTAAAGTCTACTCTCTAGAGATACATCAATAAGTCCAAATTTTGCTCGTTAGAGACACGTGCAAAGACAAGATGGTACATGGTGTGGCGGATGATCTCCAGATGGGTGTATTGGACGTGGGACATTTTGCTTATGACCGAGAAGTTTTCTAGAAGGTTATTATGGGAGCGAAGTTCTGCAAAGGACATGCTACTGAACGAATGAATGAGAGATACTTCAATTTGTCGAAATTCTATTCACGTGAGCTAAGCCCAGACAACTAAAGTCTGTCTATTCGTTGAAGATAAGATCTAAAGTCTACTCACTTAAGGTAAGACGAGACGTCTGAAGTCTATTCACTAGGAACATGTCCAGACGTCAAAATTATGTCACTATAGATCAATTAGACGTCTAAAGTCTATTCACTAAAGGTAAGTGCAAACGTCTAATTCTATTCGCTAGAGATAATTCCAGACGTCTGATATCTATCCACCGAAGATAAGCTCAGACATCTAAAGTATATTAACTGAAAGTCTAATACCAAGAAAGATCAACGTCTTTATACTAGACAAATATCTAATAATACAGGGTCTAATAATAAGATGCAAAGACTATACAGGGATACTTCTAACGATAATGATGTTCATACAATAAAGATAAGTTAAATAGACCAAAACTGTGCTTGAAAGTTAAGCCCAAAGTAGGGCCTCAGAGGTGTTTCCAAGGCACCAGGGCCGGGTTATATACTGGCCAAGACCTATTGACGCGTCCTCGTCGAGCGTCCTGGGCAACAGGTCCCTTCGGGGTCCTGGCTAAAGTCAGTAGGATCGCCGATTCCTCCGAAGTCGGAGAGTGTCTGCCTGTACGGCGAGGAAACACCAGTCTGCACACCAATAAGCCAGACATGGGACAATGGATACTCACGCAAAACTCAGGTCCTGTATGACATCGCACTGATGTTGGACAACAGGATGCCTTCATCCGACATACAGGACTTCGCGTTGGAGCTCAAGCCAACGAACACAAGCAAGCAAGCCCAAAGTAAATACATTCAAAATATATTCATTAGAAACAAATGTAACAGTCAGTGAGTCTATACTTCTACTTTTGTAGGTAACTAAATTGCCTTCCTGTAGCACGTTAAGACCGACCATTCAAAGCTAGGCTTGGTATGTGCTTCAATCCTGGTGTTATTTACATCCCTCATTTTCCCGACGGCCAACTCTTGTTGTTATCTTTGCGTTTTTCCCGTTCCATTAAACGATTACCACTACCCCGTTCAATCTCACTGGAGAAGTTACATTAGGATCTATCCCTGGCTCAGATTAATAATCCTGTGACAGAGTCCGCCACAAATGGGATATTTATTTGAAGGTGATTGTTGTCAAAAGAGGGTAATAGCTGAATCTTTGGGTCAAAGTGCTAGATTTATATATGGAGAACTGGCTTCTGGTTATCCTGTGACATGACCGATTCATCTACAGACGAGAAACGTTTAGTTTAGTTT
>OY992897.1:76880359-76902859 GCA_963921405.1 Cepaea hortensis
TTTCTTGTCCACGTAGCCTGCTCGAAGTACATTGGTAACTTTACTTCACATGAGTGACCAGTGAGAGTTATGAACCACATCCGTTCATTATCAAGTGCGCATCAGTGGCGATTGTACTCCGACTGGCCATTCAGCAACATCTCTCTCATTCTAGCTGACGACCTTAACTAGGGCTTATTTTTAGGGGTAGGTCTTATAATTAAACTTAGTTGCATATATTTTTACAGGACGTTGCAGTCACCACCAGCATCTTTTGCTGGTGTGATTTCTTGGCAAATTTACGTTAAGTAGTTTGCCATTGCTTTCTGAACGACCGGCACCATTTCATTAAAAAAAAAACAATGCAACGCGGTTTGCTTCGAAATCGCCCGCAGCTGTGTTTCGAACGCGCTTATGCGGGGTCACGAACTGCGACTGTAAAACTCCTTCGCCACGGAGTCGGATTATAATTAAAAGCGTCCTGAAAAATCGTGCTAGGACCTATTATAGGGGTAGGTCTTATTGTCGGGGAAACAAGGTACACACCAACTGCTCACGGCTGTTGACCTATTTGCTTCCACGTTTCCGGGGAAGTAATTCATCATCAAGAACATTTATACATATTATTAAGGGAAATAACTCGCTGTCTAGCACTTTAAACAATTTATCAGATTATCTGGATTACGTAGTTCTTGTAATACTTTCTGTCTAACATCATTATCATGTGCTTTATGAACTTACATACTTGATTATGTCTCTCCGCAGATCACGATGCTGGGTGTTCTGGAACAATTGTACTAATAGTGTTCCTCCATGCCATTGTCTTGGTGTAAGTATCCTGTCGTTGGGTCTGCCTCTAAGTCTTTACCCCTGAAATATTTAATGTTTTAATTCTCATTATTGATAGAATAACTCGGCCTTTTGACTAAGATCAACGTTCTGTGTCTTACTTGACCTTGCCAGGAACACCAGTAGAGGCGGTCATCCGAATGTGGACACATAGGGACGTGGGGATCTGTTGGGGAATCTCTGACCTTGGGAGAACCGTGAGCGTTTACGTTTAAAATAAATGAAGATAACTGGTTGTCTCTTCTCTAAAATTGTCTGCTTTCATTAGCATACTCTGTTGGACTTAAATTTTTCACAACATTCATCTCAGAAATCACAACTTTGCTGGCTCCAAACTCTCAGAAACCACATTTCCACTAACTCTTAGCTCTCAGCAACCACATCTCTGTTACCTCTATGGACAGCCATCATATCAGATGCCAGTGGCATGGACAGCCATGATATTACATGACAGAGACATGGACAGCCATGATAAAAAAAAAGTCGCTTAAAAGTCGACAGGGTCGACTTAATTGCACCGTTTTTTTAAATCTCATATGGCCTTTCCGCAGCGCGGAAAGCGTCGCACAAAGCACGAACTCCGTAGCTCTAGCAACGACCCACAGGAGTTTCCGAAAAATTTCACTCGTGAACCGAAGGACGCGGCCCGGAATCGAAACCACAACCTTTGGAGCCCGAGTTGAACGGCTGACCACTTCGCCACGGAGACTACCAGCCATGATATCACATGACAGAGACATGGTTAGCCATGATAGCTGATGTCTGCTCTATGCCAAGCACTTGTAGAAGAAGAAGTCTGGCCGTGGTGACACAATATTGATGATGTAGCTTTCTCAATGGCTTTGAAACTGAATTATTTTCACAGCATCTGCCATAAATGTTGAAAATGTCCTTGTTTGAACAACGCACACACACACATCAGATTTCTTGGTTTGCATGAAAATGAAATCTCTGAGACATTCAGATTGCTTCAGAAAGAAAATTAAAATGCTGCAATGAAAAATGTGCAGGTTTTTGTGTAACAAGCATGTCCATAACGATCGAGCTAGTATGAATATTGACCATCATAGTAGACAACAGTCAGAATATCCATGGCTAATGTTGAAGTATTACCTCACAACATACAGTGAGATTGTCTGGGACATCCTGAATATTCTCCAGACTTTACATCACCACATCTGCTCTTGTTTCTTTACCTTAAATAGAGTAATGAGTAGTTTGGTTTGGGTGTATCTCTTGATCGATCGGCTGTTGGTGATGGAAATTTATGGTGGTTTGTCCATGTATGCTATCAATATTGCAGCTGACGGAGTTTTCCAAGAATGTGCTCTACCAATGTGTCCAGCAACTTTATGAACATTAGTAAAAATGAATGGCATCGTAGATTTATGGTTTTTTTTTTAAATGTAGTGCAAATGTTTGTATCGTGTCTTAATTAATTACAGTAAATATGTTTTAGTAAGTTACCTTATAAATAAGCAGGTGATAAATAAACAAGAAACATATGCAATGAGTTAAACGTCAATTTATGACTGACATGTAAATAATGTTATTGTACGTACATAGTGTGACTGACAACTCACTTCAGTTTCGTATGTACATCAAATAATCAAATCATTAAAGCAGATACCAAGAGACTAGACCACCGACTCCTTCACTTCACGCCCCAACAGTAAAGGCTGCCTTGATTTCACATCCTTGTTAGGACTAGATCGATCTTTGATGTCTGGAGACGCTCTCATATTGCCGTTTTCATTCTCATCAATGATTAAGCTAGAATTTTCACCAGGCCGACCACGCGGTCTGTTCATGGCATTTCTGTTACTGCTGCTATACCCGTCTTTTACTTCACTGGAGTTCAGAGAGCTGAAGTCATTTTTAATATTAGAATTACTGGTTTTGGTTTCCTTAGAGATGCTTTCAGGCTTGCTAATGCCATTCCTGAACTCAGGATCTTTTGATGTCTCTGTGTAGTTGTCAGTAGCGGAACGATCAGCTGCACCCGTAGGAAGTCTAGAGTATTGTGCTGCGGCACTTTCTGCTTTTAAATCCATATCTTTGCTTATCTTTAGCTGTCTTTGCTGTTTTCTTCTCTTTATAATAAAAGCTACAATGGTGATGAGGCTTAAAAGAATAACAACAGCAACTGACGCAATTATAATAATTATAAATGTAGTCTGCGTGTCTTCTTTGGAATCCGATAATGGTGCTTTTACAAGAGGATCAAACTCTGAATTGTTGCTTGTAGTTGTAAATGTTCTATCATTTGATGCAGCTTTGTGGGAGGATGGATTTGTCGTGGCGGATGATGTCTTCTCTGTGGAGACATTTCTGACAGGTTTGTGTATGATATACGTGTCCACCTGAGAGTCATTTGACGGTATTTTAACATGTTTTGGTGCTTCCTCACTTCCATCTGCTGGACATAAACAGGAAGTATCACAAGACTCAGTTTCCGAGGAATTCTGCACGAAGCTCATCTGCTCCTCCATACTGTACCAGAACAACCCGACGCAGGTTAAACCGCAGCAGACGTGCTCTTTAAATCGGAAAAACTGTGCGACAGTTGCAGCCTCACAGGCTGCAGATCTCTGCTCCACCTGGCTGCAAGAGATCTGCTGGTTGACCTCCTCGTGGGAGCAGAGATAGTATTTGCACAGGTCATTGTCGCCCTGGAAGGTTCCATTCCTGTGGATGACGCTGACGCTCCAGGTGTCTCCCTCTTGCCGGTACTGGGCGATGCATTGTTGGGAAGTCCCCAGGCACATGCAAGAGTACAGCCTGTTGGGAGACGGCACAGGGAGTTAGTTTGTGAGCATGAAAACTCAAAACGTGTATACCATGAACATTTTAAATTTAAATTTAATGTATATTGAGCAAAACATTGAGACAGAATGACTTGCAAATAGGGAGTGGCTTGTGTATATGGAATGATTTGAAATGTAACATGGCTTTGAAATATGAAATAGATTAGACATTTGACATGACGTGAACATATGAAATAATTGGTATGACTTAGACATGTGGAATTATTTAGGCATATGGAATAACTTAAGAGAGAGTGAGAAGAGAGGGAGATAGAAGAGAGGCAAAGAGAGTTAGAGGTGCAAGGGAGAAGAAGCGAAAAAAAAAAACCATCAGCCAGAGAGAGAGAGAAAGTGTCATTGGGAAGTGAGAATTGAGAGAGAGAGAGAGAGAGAGAGAGAGAGAGAGAGAGAGTCAGAGAGAGAGAGAGAGAAGAAGTGAGCGACAGAGAGAGAGAGGAGAGAGCGATAGAGAAAGAGATTGAGAGAGAGAGAGAGAGAGAGAGAGAGAGAGAGAGAGAGAGATTGAGAGAGAGGTTTCAGAAAAACCAATGACCAAGTCCTACAAGAAACAAATGAAAACGTTAAACTGATTAGAGAAATTAGACGCAGACAGTCAACATGTTTTGGACACGTTATGAGGAGAAATAAATTGGAGAATTTTGTGACAATTGGAAAGGTTGTGGGGAAAAGAACAAGAGGACGACAGAGAAGTAAATATCTGGATGGCTTGGCCACATGGCATGGTCGAGACAAGAACACTGAGCTGATCCACGACTCTGGTGATCGAGTGAAATGGCGAACATGACCGCCTACGCTTACCATGATCATGATGAGTTCAGTTGTATCTAATGACGGATAAAGCACAGCAGAAGAGAAGTATATCAACATAGTTTTAAAAGCCACAACAATAATTAACCTGCACTTTTTAACAGTAAATCAACATTCAAGAGTTGAAACTGTTCACAACACCCTCACGCCCTATAAACGTTACAAACATCAGTCGATACAAATGCCAATGTCTGTAACACAATGGACCTTAATGCCACACACTCGCATTCGGCGACACGCTGGGCCGCTTTCAGCAAATAGTTCTATAATCCCTCGACAGTTCTATTGGCCAATACAAACACTTCACATGCGGTATAATGTACATCATGCAAACATGTGCGTGCTCTGGTTAAGTTCACCTGGTTCTCGGCCACCAATGTATAATCCCCTGATACCTAGAGCACCGACCGCAACTCTAAGGTCTCAATCTCCCGGAGTATTTCTTGAACCACAGGGTGCCGTTTCCTCAAATCTATATGCTCCCCCCCCCCCCCGCCCCTCCCGTCGTTGAACATTATTTCAATCAGAACAGTCACAGGAAACATGGTTTTCAAAATTGTTGGAAATATAAATAGAGGGCGTGCCTGGCGAACGAAAGAACTAACGAACGAACGAACAGACTTTATTTTCAAAGGGTAACAAATTGGGCACGCAGGCCCATCTTACATTCGGCCCTTCCAATCACTCATCTTTCTTTCATCAACAGTGCATAGGAAAAAACATTGTCACAGGCGAACAGGTTAAGTCGTATGTTTCAGTTTCCGGTGTTCGTGGGCTAATTTTCGAAATCCGTAATTCAGTTCGCTAGTACAATTTAGGATTGTATGTATAGAGCAGAAGAGCAGATAGATTGTCATGGCCTGGACAAAATGGTACGGCAGGAAGTTACCAGAGGATCTGGCCAACATTCAGAAAAATCCGAGAAAAGGCCAGTCGGAAATAAAATCAAACTGCAACTGGTGAAATTATTACTGGGATTCTTCCCTGGCTGCCCAAGATAAGGGTGAGCACGTATTGGATTGTGTGGAGTGCTGTCGGTTCTTGACTTAACTCAATTAAAGTTTGTTCTCAGACCCCTGATGGTGGTTCTATGGGGCTACAAAGTTTGTGTTCTTGCGACATTTTCAGAAGGCTGCTCTTAGAAAATAAACCCAGTCACGTCGGACAATAAAGTAGAGCCTCTGTATACTGCATTTATCATTTTAAACATGTTTGTCTGCATCAATCATTCACACAGTTATACAACTATATTTATTTAAAGTCCAACATTTCCGAGTGGAGTCAAGAACTGACATCACAGCATTCGGGAAATTCCCACACGCGCTGCTGCCACATATTCAAGAACCAAATAGTAATGGTTGTCAAACAATGTTGTAATCACCTATCAATCATAGGTAGAAGTAATAAAACGATGTTGTAGAATAGACACCACTCGGAGCCGCACATAACACGCCTGTTTACCAGTTAATGCTGATAATAAATATCGGGTTACGGTTGGTGGTACAGGTATACGCTTTTTGTTTCGGATCGACTTACAACTGAATACTCTACCACAAATAAACACACAGATTGCTGGAAGTTTCCTGTGGAAATACTGGAATGAGATACGTGAGTGAGTTAAGTCAATAACCGGCATCAAAGCACTCGGAACATTCCATACTACTCCGCCCATCATCTTCAACAGGGTGTGGTGGGGGGGGGGGGGGGGGGGGGGTGGGAGTCCCAATACATTTGACAAAATACGAACGCGAAGAGCCTCAATTAACGGATCCGCTGAAAATGAAGTCTAACAAATTTGTATAAGGTTGGTTGGTTGGTTGGTTGGTTGGTTGGTTGGTTGGTTGGTTGGGTGGTTGGTTGGTTGGTTAGTTGGTTAGTTGGTTAGTTAGTTGGTTGGTTGGTTGGTTGGTTGTTTGGTTGGTTAGTTAGTTAGTTAGCTAGTTAAGTAGTTAGTTAGTTAGTTAGTTAGTTAGCTAGCTAGCTAGCTAGCTAACTAGTACAGTCGACAGATCATCCTCATTGCACATCGAAGCATTCAGTCCATAAGTGCTCGGATCCCCTCCTCAGCAAATCCCGCAGCGTGTAGCGGCTAACCACACCAGTTCTGTGTTGGTTTATCAATCTTCTTTGGCTTCCTGTGTAGTGTTATTGTTTGGCCACCTCTCTTTTGATTTGCTGTTCTTGCAGTCTGACCATGGTTGTAAATTCACAGTCATCACTTGGTTCTCGCAAAAGTCTTACTTCTCGTAGAGCATTCAGAATATCAATCCGGTCCATGGCGCGTCCGCCCTCCAGAGTAGCGTTACCTGCGAGCTTCCGTATACCAGGCTTCAAAACACTGCGGTGCTGGTTTTTTCCGGAAAAGGTATAGTTGTCGGTCGTTCAGAAAGAAATGGCAAACTACTGAACGTAAAAGCTGGGGTTGACTGCTACGTCCTGTGAAGGACATGCAACTAAATTTTTTTTTTAAAGTAGGTTTAAAGTAGGTTTATAGTATTACAGTATATTTCTGTACAGTACTTCTCTTATACTGAAGTTTATATTGATCGTGTTGTAAAATTAACTACAATATGTATGTATTATTTATTCACTTTTAAATCATTTTATTTTCATTTTCGCCCCAAGCCCGCAGTGAAATCACCTCACAGTATATATGTATTAAGATATATCTGTTATCCGTCTATTCGGTTAACTGTCATAGCCCCTGTCCAGGCAGTGCCGGTTAATCGAAGTTGTATTGTACTAAACATGTTCTTTGCAGGACATTGGGATCAACCCCAACACCGGGTGGACTTACTAAGTGAATCCACACCCATCCGTGAACGCACTGGAAGTTTAATAGCAAGTGCATTAAATTCCCCACCCCGCTGACCTGTGTGTTAGAGTATAAAAAGAGTGAATATACCATGGCTGCGACACAGTGATAGAACACACACAAACACGCTCGGAGTTGGGACAACCGGAGCCTGGATGAATTCCCTAATGAAAGCCCAACGTTTCGTGTGTACGTGCAATTTTCCCTCATTTATTCATACGCCGCGTGTGAAGCACCCATAATCGCGCCTACGAGCCATAGAAAAAGAGGATAGAAAATAGAGTCCCCGGTTACAAACGGTCTTTCATCTTCTTTCCTGGCTTGTTTGATAAAGATAGCGTCATAGCGAATATTGCCGTTGGTGTATCAATTGTTGGGACTTCACAAATTCTAGGCTGTGGCATTTTAAATGAAATGGACAGTTACCTTCGTTGTTTCCTTTCTTTCCAAAAATAAAAAAGAAACACGCAACCATTATGAAAATGCACCGCTTTGGTGCATGTGTGATCTGTTTGTGTTGTTGGTTGTGTCGTAGCACTTTTATCTTTATATTGTTTTATTGATTTGATTTTATGTGTCCACTGTGTTTACCGCAGTGGAGTTTGTTGTAAGGTATGTGCAATGTGTCTGATATGCTATTATGGAACATGTTTTGTTGTATGGTAGTGAATCTTGGAATGTAAATGAACAAATTAGGAAGAACTTGGAAGCAGAATAGTTATAATTCCTGAGACGAATGTTGGAAATTCCTTGGGCTGTCAGAGTAAATAACAACGACTGCATGAAAGAGGCTAATGAAACTAGAACATTATATACAACAATAAGACAGAGACAAGTAGATTTCTTTGGTCATGTGATGAGAAGAGAGGCATTGGAAAACATCGTGACAACTGGAAAGATCGATGGGAAGAGAGGCAGAGGAATACCAACAGAAATGATGCTGGATGGATTCAGACGGTGATGTGGAAGAATATCAGCAGCAGAGTTGATCCAGAAAACCAAAGGCCGAGATCTGTGGAGAGCCATGAACGCCTACGTCAGCTGGTATGGCACTTGATGATGATGATTTTGAACAAATCTGAGTCACTTAACCTAAATCTATACTTGGCAACTCAAGGAATCAGTTACACGTAATCTATACGTGACAACTCAATGTTTCAGTTAAACTTAATCTATTCGTGACAACTCAAAGAAGCAGTTAAATTTAATCTATACGTGACAACTGAATGAACCAGTTAAACGTAATCTATACGTGACAACTCAATGAAGGAGAACAATTTGTCCGGGAGTAATTTCCTGCTACGTGTCATTGTTGTGATAACAATAAATTATTGTATATCCTTTGGGAGAATGTGATAAAAACCCATGTCAGTTATCGTCTATTAGTTTGCCATTGCTTTCAAGTTCAAGTAACCGTTGTAGGGAACAACCCCACTACCCCGCCATCAAAACTCAGCAAGGTATAACGCATTTGGCCACGCGGGCCTGCAGACTGCCGTGCTGTGAAACGGTCGTGACATTTTGTAGGCCTGAATGAACTGGTGAATGGACGGCCAATCTTCCCCTCACTTAGCAGGCGATGAGCCCAGCTGACGCACTCTGGTCTTACCGTACACATGAAATTATGCGTGCAGTTCTCTTGCTCGGTGAGTCCTTTACAACCATCCTTAAGAGAATGTCAAATATGACCTTTTAGAACATTTCCAGTCGCAGTCGAGTGAGACAAACGGACAGTGTATACGGAACAACGCAATAGTTGATGGATACTGGCTTAGTATTGGAATGAAGGGACAAAGCGCGGGCTCCACACGATCAATAAAAACCATAACATAAGGCAGATATGAAGCCATTTAGTAATGGGCTTGTTTTATTAGTTGTAGTAGTCTGGCCTTCTCTCAGGAGGTATGGAGGGTGTGTGTTTGTGTCACATAGCTAAACATACATATTTAGAGCGTTTGTGTGATTGCTAGTGTCACATTGCTAAACATAAATATTTACAGCGTGTGTGTGATTGCTTGTGTCACATTGCTAAACATAAATATTTAGAGGGTGTGTGTGATAGCTTGTGTCACATTGCTAAACATAAATATTTAGAGAGTGTGTGTGATTGCGTGTGTCACATTGCTAAACGTAAATATTTAGAGCGTTTGTGTGATTGCTTGTGACACATTGCTAAACGTAAATATTTAGAGTGTTTGTGTGATTGCTTGTGTCACATTGCTAAACATAAATATTTAGAAGGTTTGTGTGATAGCTTGTGTCACATAGCTAAACGTAAATATTTAGAGGGTGTGTGTGATTGCTTGTGTCACATTGCTAAACGTAAATATTTAGAGCGTTTGTGTGATTGCTTGTGTCACATTGCTAAACATAAATCTGGAGAACGTGTTTGTTTCTGTTTCGGTATGTGTGTGTGTGTGTGTGTATGTGTATGAGTGTGTGTGTGTGTGTGTGTGTGTGTGTATATATATATATATATATATATATATATATATATATATATATATATATATGCTTGTGTGTGTGTGTGTGAATAATAAAACATGGGTCAGCAGAGAGAAAGACAAACAGAAATCGAGAGAGAGAGAGAGAGAGAGAGAGAGAGAGAGAGAGAGAGAGAGAGAGACGATATAGAGTGTATGAGAAAGAGATAGAGAGAGATGGAGAGAGAGAGAGAGAGAGAGAGAGAGAGAGAGAGAGAGAGAGAGAGAGAGAGAGAGAGAGAGATTCTGTATATGTTGCAAAATTTAAAAAAACATATGTTAATACTGTGCGTGCTGTGTAAAAAAACCAAACATACATAGGAGTGATTGTATATTGTTGTCAAATAACTGAAGCTAATTCTAGAGAATGTGTGGGTGTTAAAACACTACCAAATATGGAAAGCATCCTGTTAGTACATCACGTAATGGTGGTGGTGTTTGTCATCGACTTGTGAATGTGCTGCCAATATTTATATCACATTCCCACGTGAGTGTATCATCACCATTTCCGGGTAATGTCGTGAATGGTGATTTGCGAGAATGGAAATGGGAGACCTCAGTTCGGGAGAGAATGAGGTCGTCATACATCTTTCTGGTTCTGTACTTCAATGTAACGCCAGGATTCGGAGTTTCAGCTTTGGCAGAGACGAGGGATTGCTAATCAACAGCGCATATGTGACAAATACAGACCAGACAAACAGAAATACAGACAGACAGGATAGCAGGCAAATTGTGCAGACAGACAGGACAGACAAAAGAGACAGTCAGGACAGAGTGATAGGGCAGACGTATAAAAAAAGGCGTATAGATATAGACAATCAGACAGACATTACAGACAGAGAGGACAACTGCTAAGACAGGGAGGAAAAGATGGGAAGAGCAGTCAAACAGATATATGGGCATGCTAGACAAAAACAGACGTGTAAACAGAATAGACAGGACATAAATAGACAGACAAACTACGGACAGGTAGGCAGGCATGCAGGGATACAGGACAAGTAGACTGAACAGATAGACATACAGCATAGGTGCACAGGTATGCCAATAAGACAGGACATGAACGATAGACAGGCAGACAGGACAAAACAGACAGTCAAACACACCCTTTGTTATTTCATACACCTTTAAACATCGGAAAACTAATGAATTCACATTGCCTTGTATGTTACACAAAGCCAAAAAATGCCTAGGTTGATTATAACTTACTAAAAGACACGCAACTGTAATACCTTTAACAAAAAACACAAGACACAACCCTTACTCCTTTAACTTGTCTTTAGAAAAAATGATTTCTGCCAGATCCTCGCCATCAACGTAAGCATCATAATCGTTGCCGTAGTCCCCTTCATCGTCCGTATTCTCGTCTCCATAGACACTGCTCTGGTCGGTGTAAGCGGCGCCCATGTCATTGTACAGCTGGGCGTTGATAACCGCAAACGCCAGAACGAGGCAGGTTCTTGTCAAATGATGAAACATGACCGCTTCTGATGGTTCGGCCTCGTCATATCACTCTTGTTTGGTTACACCTGCAGCGAGAAGATAACCAGACAATTAATCTCACAGCGAATTGTTACCAAGTAGGTAGATTAATATATCTTCTTTGAAGGGAATTTTATGTAATAATTCACTTTCAGTAAATGTCAGAAAGAGAATACTGTAATAGTCTCATGATCATCATTATCATAATCGTCGTCTCATCTCATCTTGTTCCTCTTGTACCTTCCTATGTCGAGGTAAAGAACAGCAGGAAGGTATCCGTTTATGGGCTGCATATATCGGGATTCCCATGGAAGGTTATTCCTTCTGTCCATCGTGTTTACATGGGGCTTCTTCTTCTGGTTCCATTTAGTCTGTACTGTAATAGTACTTGTAGGAATAGCGAGCACAAGGAAATGACTTTCCTTGAATATCATCAAAGCAGAACGAATGGTTATATCAAAGAAAACGGTGACGTTAAATTGTGATATGACAATGGAAGAAGAATGGTTTATCAAATCGATACATGTTCATTCATTCATTCATTCATTCATTCATTCATTCAGTAGCATGTCCTTTGCAGAACCTCGCTGCCATAACAACCTTCCGGAAAACCTCTAGATCATAATCAAGATGTATCGCGTCTGATACACCCATCTGGAGATCATCCGCCACATCCTGCACCCATCTTCTCTTTGGCCTTCCTCTTCCTCTCTTCCCAGGCATATATCCTTCCAATATTGTTCTCTCCAAACTTCTCTCCAAACATGTTAATACCTAAGGAAAATTATAACATCAGATGGAGGATGCTCAACAGAGATTAAGAACAGAATAGGGTAAGCAAAAGCTTCATTTCAGAAAGCAAAAGTATCTTATCCAATAAGACACCGTGATTGAATGTCAGAAAAAGAGTGTTGAAATATTATATAGACCTCGTTCCGCTGTAAGGCAGGGAATTATAGAATGTGATCGAACAAATTAAAAAAGGGGTATGAGGCTTCGAGGCAAAGATAATTTGGTTTCTGAGATGAATGTTGTGAATACCCTGGAGTAACTTGCATTGATGTCTGAAAGAAGCTAAAGAAAGGAGACCAGCATAAACAGCTGTAAGAAAGAGACAAACTTGTTCCTTGGTTTTGTAATGAGAAGTGACGCACTGGAGAAAATCGTGACAACTGGAAAGATCAGGGTTAGAAGAAGCAGAGTCACACCGAGAGAACTGATGATGTATGGTCTAAGACAATGACATGAATGGATAGCATTAATATAATTGATTTAGACCACCAAGGAGTGGGGTATGTAGAGGAATGTGGACACCTAAGCCACTGAGCAGAGCACACAATGATACTGATGATTTTCCATTATGTGTAAGGTGGACATTCTGTTTCCTCGGCCACCGACTCTGCCATGGCGTTTTGAAGAGATGGCACAATGAGGACAGAACACGCGAGCTGGAGACTAGTGATCGTAGGAGATGATGAACTATGCTCGCCCACGCTGACTGCCATGGCACATGATGATGTTGATCACGCTGTGCTGATAACACCAACAGATGATCCGCATGATAAATAGGACTATGCCAACAAGTCAATGCAGAGCCAGACACGCAGACTCGACACGATACAAGCTCATCTTTGTACGTACACGGGACATGATAAACCAGTTCGTAATTTACTTAATTTCTCTTTCTGTCTGAGGATGGGGACGGAGCGCTTATGGGAGTGTCCCGAATGCTGTGATGTCGGTTCCTAAATCAATCAATCAATCAATCAATCAATCAATCAATCAATCTTTCTGTTTTACAGTCTCCATATGTGTTGCTCTCTCTCTCTCACTCACTCTCTCTCTCTCTCTCTCTCTCTCACACCTTTACGTGTACTCTCTCTCTCTCTGTTTTTATTTCTCTCTCTCTCTCTCTCTCTCTCTCTCTCTCTCTCTCTCTCTCTCTCTCTCTCCCTCTCTCTGTCTATTAACTATTTTACCCTCTCTTCTTTTTTACACACAAATACACGCTCTCTCGTTCTCTATATCTCTCCCTCTTTCTCAAAGCACATCTTTTCGTCTCTCTCATTTACAATATATGTTTAGATTCCCCCTTCAAAAGTCAAATCTGCCTGCCTGCCTGCCTGCCTGCCTGCCCGTCCGTCCGTCCGTCCGTCCGTCTGTCTGTCTGTCTGTCTCTCTGTCTGTCTGTCTGTCTGTCTGTCTGCCTGTCTGTCTGCCTGTCTGTCTGTCTTTCTTGCTCTTTCGGTTGTGTCTTTAATATTTTGTCTCTTTATTTTTGTACACTATTCGTAACTTTAACTTTCTAGATTCTCTCTCTCTCTCTCTCTCTCTCTCTCTCTCTCTCTCTCTCTCTCTCTCTCTCTCTCTCTCTCTCTCTCTCTCTCTCGCTGGAAGTTTCTCACTGTTTCGTTGTATCCTCTTCCTCACCCCAAATCCCGTCTCACTCTGTTTCCTTCTTTCTCTGTCCCCCACGCTTCCTCTTTCTCCCAGCATATCTCCCTAAATGGCAACCCCACACACCGACGTCAAAAATTCTGGATCAATACAAGATTGTGTCAGGCCCTACAAACACATTTCAGACGGTCGTGTCCAGATTCGATTTGTCTGTTTACCCGCGCGTGCTCAACAAATCACAACATCAGTAAAGCTCCTAGTAACGACTTAAGCGAACTCTCTAACCGAAGGAAGTAGCAGGCGCCTGTCAGAGACTGATTAGATAAGGGCCACAGATTATGAATCACATCCAGCAATGTGTAATAGTCTTCGGGAGTGAAGGCGGAGAATTCACACATCACTGTTCCCATAGCAGAGGTTCTTAACTCATCATTGCAGTCTTAAATCATTATTGCTGTCTTAACTCATGGTTCCCTCCTTAATTCATCACTGCTGTCTTAACTCATCGATGCTGTCTTAACTCACCATTGCTGTCTTAACTCATCATTGCTGTCTTAACTCATTATTGCTATCTTAACTCATTATTGCTGTTTTAACTCATAATTGCTGTCTTAACGTATTATTGTTGTCTTAACTTATTATTGCTGGCTTAACTAATCATTGCAGTCTTAACTCATGGTTGCCACCTGAACTCATCACTGCTGTCTTAACTCATCTTTGCTGTCTTAACTCATTATTGCTGTCTTAACTTATCAATCCTATCTTAACTCATCGTTGCTGTCTTAACTCATTGTTGATGTTGCTTCAAAAACAAAGATAATGCATACGGATAAAACTACTATGGAGAAAGAAATATGTGTTAATGAGGAAAGATTGGAGGTGGTGGACAATTTTAGACTATCTTCGGTCATTGATTACAAACAATAGTGACACAATGAAAGAAATTAAACGACCACCATCAATTGCTCTTCAGTGACTAAAACAATTGAATAAATTATGGAGTGGGTCCGATAGAACTTTAAAAAAAATTATTTTTAAGAGCATGCATCTTTCCCATTGCAACATACGCCTGTTAGACCTGGACACTTACTAAACAAGTTGAGCAGCGCATAAATGCCTTTGAATATAAATGTTATAGACGGGTTCTAAGAATATCTTGGGTAAAGAAAAGAACAAATGCATCCATGCTTCAAGAGCTGAATATTGAAGAGGGTTGGCTATTAAAGACGATAAAACAAAGAAAATTTATATTATTTGGCCACTTAAAATTTCATAAAAATCTGGAGAGAAGAATAATGGAGGGGTATATGCCTGGGAAGAGAGGAAGAGAAAGGCCAAAGAGAAGATGGGTGCAGGATGTGGCGGATGATCTCCAGATGGGTGTACCGGATGCGGGACATCTTGCTTATGATCGAGATGGTTTCCGGAAGGTTGTTATGGCAGCGTGGTTATGCTACTGAATGAATGAATGAATGAATGAATGAATGAATGAATGAATGAATGAATGAATGAATGAATGAATGAATGAATGAATGAATAAGTATATAAAGAGAAAAATAACAATTAATTAGAGAGGGCTGCATGACTGAAGGGATAAGAGAGCTCGCTCTTAAGCTTCCGGTGCTTTGATGCCGATGTAGGAGGTTCAACACCACGCCGGTCAGCTGGACTAACATGAATTCTTGTCGTTGACTGGGCGCCCGTAAATGACAAGTACCTCAGAAATCCCAGTGGGATCACCTGATAGCGAGAGACACCAGTAATAGGAAAAGCTAATCCACATTAAAAGATCAGTCCAATTCACTAGAAGTAGTAGCACGTTATGGAATATGCTTGAGGTCTAAGCGAGTGAAAGCAAAATTTGTCTTGGCTAGGTAGTTAAGCTAACAATAATATCCTTGTGTAGTTAAAGTTCCTCTTTTCAGCTTCACAACAAATACACAATTCACTAGCGATATCACAGAACTTGACCGACAATAATTTACATTTCTATGCTACCTTAAGGCAGTATCAGAACTATTTAACATACAAATGCTAAAGCAATGGCTCTACAGTCGTGGGGTCGATAATTTTACATCGTTGACAATTCCACTTTGCAAAGCGCCATCTTCGTCAGCAATCCTTCGAATAATCCCATGTCAACTACTTGCGTTATATCTTAATAGCCTCAAAATTCTCTCTCTCTCTCTCTCTCTCTCTCTCTCTCTCTCTCTCTGTCTCTCTCTCTCTCTGTGTGTCTCTCTCTGTCTCTCTCTCTATGTGTGTGTGTGTCTCTCTCTGTCTCTCTCTCTGTCTCTGTCTGTCTGTCTGTCTGTCTGTCTCTCTCTCTCTCTCTCTCTCTCTCTCTCTCTCTCTCTCTCACACACACACACACACACACACACACAACACATTTAATGTTTTCATTTGACGCTCCCTCGTACATCATGATCTATTCAAGAGATGTAAACATGCACGTGTATTCACCAAGGGCATTTCAAATAACAAAGAAGCTGGTTGATTTATGCTATGGGGTGTTGGTATTCTATGCTGGTTGATTTATGTGAGTGGGGGATGTGTGTGTGTGTGTGTGTGTGTGGAGATATGTGTATGTGGGGATATATGTGTGTATGTGGCTGGGGGATGTGTGAAAGGGTGGGGGATGTGTGTATAGGTGATTGCGGGATGTTTGGATGGGTGGGGGAGATTGTGAGGGTGGGGGATGTATGGGTGAGTGCGGGATGTGTGGGCGGGTGGGGGAGATTGTGTGGGTGAGTGAGGGATGTGTGTGTGGGTAGGTAGAGATGTGTGGGTTGGCGGGGGATGTGTGTGTGTGGGTGGGAGATGTGTTGTTGGGGGATATCTGTTTGGCTGGGTGGTTGGGGGTGTGTGTGGGTGGTGAAGGAGATGTGGGTGAGTGCATGTGTGAGGGTTATGGAATGGGTGAGAGGATGTGTGTGTGGTAGGGGAGATTTGTGTAGGTGGGTGGATGTGTGTGGGTGGGGGTATATATGTGTGCCTGGGACTGTGTGTGTTGGTGGGGGTATGTGTGCGTGGGTAGGGGATGTGTGTGTGGGGGTGTGTGGTGGGTAAGGGGTGTGTGGGTGTGTGGAGGATGTGTGGTTGGGTGGGTGGATGATGTATCTCATAACATGGTAATATGCATTGTTTATGCTTACAACATTCATTTGACAATGTTTTTTTCCCAATGTGAATGAATCATGCACTATTGATGACTGAAATATGAGTGATTGGAAGGGTCAAATGTAAGACGGGCCTGTGTGCCCAATTTGTGACCCTTTGAAAATAAAGTTAAATCAAAAAATCAAATCAAATGCTCCATATGATGACGTTCATAATTATAAGATGGGCATGGCTGTATTCTTCTTCTTCTTCTTCTTCTTTCGTTCGCTTGAAATATGTCTATAACTGCAGTGCTGTCTCTTGTATGAATTGAACTGTCTTTTTCAGTTCACACAGCGGTCCATAGAGTTTATCTTCCACTGTCGTCTCTCTAGGCCAGAAGATTTGCCGAGATATGTTATATTTTGGGCAGTCTTGGAGTATGTGCTCTGCTGTCTGTGACGCCAATCCACATGTACACATGGCTGTTTCACCAATCTTGAATTTTGTATACATGTGGTTGCGTAATCTATTGTGCCCTGTTCTGAGGCGCAGAATAATGACTTGTTCTGGTCTATCCATAATGTGGTAGTCATCTTGAGCAGGTTTTGGTGGCTTTCTGACTGATTTGATCATTCTTTTCTTTTGGTGGTATGTTACAGGCACATCAGGCTGTTCTTCTTTGGCTCCTTCCTTAGCCAATTGATCAGCTCTGTCTTTCCCGGGTACTCCACAGTGGGATGGTATCCACTGTATGGTGACCTTATGCTGACTGCTAAGTTCAGAAAGTAGTGTCCTTAGTACTGGCAATTTCCCAGACAGGAGCGCCTCGAGTACTGATTTTGCATCTGTCAATAGCACCACAGGTTGTGTACCATTGCTGGTATTTAGTAATTTCTCTGTTGCTATCTTGATTGCCTCAATTTCAGCATCGTAGTTATGGCAGTACTTTCCTGTCGGTACTCTAGCTGTGTCCCTGGTATTATTTGGGTATTCTATGTACACTCCCGCTCCTCCATTTCGAACAGCATTTTGTGCTGACCCATCTGTGTAGACTCGGATCCAGAGGTCCTGTGGGTATTCTTCATCAAGGAAGCTGAGAGTGGCTGTTCTGCGCTGCACACTGTTCTGATCTTCCTTGTCAAATATTCCTCTCACTTTTGTCTGGATTTGTAATGATAGTCTATGCTCATCTTTCCATGGAGTTCGCTCTGGAATAGTTGTTAGGGGGATACCAACTGTGGGCAGATCGGTGGTTTCTCTGCAGAGTCGTTTGGCCTGGTGGATAAAACTACTTCTTTTCAACCGCCCCATAGCTAGGTTTTCAAATCTGTTCTTCATAGGGTGGCCTGGCAAGCTGAGGAACTTTTCTGCTTGTATTAGCGTTTTCGTATCTCTGCGCTCACTCAGTGCTTGTGTCCTCCCCATTTTCTCCATTTCCACTATAGGGGTTGATCTCATCCCTCCTGTGGTGACTCTAAGTGCTTGATTTTGCACTTTGTCCAACTCTTGTAGTGTGGTTTTTGCTGCCGAACACCATGCAGTTGACCCGTATTCCAGGTGTGGTCGTATGCTCTGTTGATAAACTTTGCTAAGTATTTTCGTACTGGCTCCCCATGTGGTTCCACTTAGCTTTCTCAGGATGGCTATTTTCCTTCTGGCTTTTGCTGCTGCTTTGTTGATGTGCTTTCTCCATGTCAGCCTGCCATCAAATGTTACTCCAAGGTATGTTGGTTCTTTATCTTCTCGTAGGGGTGTTCCATTTATCTGGATGGTCCCTGCCTTTTGTTTTGCAGAGAGGGTAAATAGGGTGGTGCTGCACTTGTCAGTGTTTATGCTGACACACCATCTATTTGCCCATACAACAAATGTATCTACAGCTCTTTGTAGTAATCTGGTGGCCACTGATGCATGTTCATTTGTGCTCCATAGAACCAGGTCATCGGCATACATTGCGGCTTTAATTCCATGCGGTAGATTAGCAACGAGATCATTGATGAAGATTAGAAAGAGTGTGGGGGACAATACTCCGCTCTGGGGAACTCCGTGACGCAGTAGTACTTTCTTGCTCTTTAGTCCGTCTATCTGTACTCGGGCTCTTCTGTTGTGCAAGTATGCTTTCACCCATTTGTACATTCTTCCATTGACTTTGCAGTTTCTCAGTTTATTCATCAGACCTTCTTTCCAGACTTTGTCAAAGGCTTTCTTCAAATCTATCCATGCCGCAAGCACCAGTTTCTTCTCTTGGAATGCATCCTCAATTTCTTGAGAGAGGTAGATTGTCTGATCTTCCGTAGAGTAGCACTGCCTAAAGCCAGCCTGCTGTGGCACAAGGATGTTTTCACTTTCAATGTACCACTGCAGTCTGTGATTGATGATGCGCTCCAGTGTTTTGCAGAGACAGCTGGTGAGGCTAATTGGTCTGTAGCTAGAGGCAATGGAACTATCTTTCCCTGATTTTAGGAGGGGTATCATGATTGCTTCTCTCCAGGCTTGTGGAACACTGCCTAAGGTCCAACTGTTATTGAAGATCTGCAACAGCTTTGCTTTGGCCTCTGTTCCTAGGTTCCTGATCATTTCATTGGAGATACCATCAGCTCCTGGTGACTTTCTCATTTTCAGTTTTGATATGGCTAGCTCCAAATTCGCTGATTGTGATGGGTGCCTCCAGAACCGCATGTACTATTTCCTTCTGTCCTGTATGTTGCCGTTTCTCTTGAATCTCTTGTTGTTTCTCTGGACTGATTTTGATATTGCTATCTTGTGCGAATGAGTCCGCAAAATGGTCAGCTGCTTGCTTTCTTGTTAAGATGTTTCCATCGTTATGTAGTGCAATTTTTGAGTTTCTCCCTGTGCCCTCATCGTTAAGTTGTTTTATTAGCTTCCACAATTTCCTTGTGTCTCTTTCAAAGTTCAGAGACTCTGTTTTTTCCTGCCAGCTTTTCCGTCTAGCCTGCAGCGTGGCCCTTTGAAATTTGGATTTTGCATGCTGGAATTTATTGTGGTGCTCTTGGCTGGGTGTGGCCTCTGCTTGCTTTCTACATACTTCCACATCATTATGCAACTGTTCCAGTTCATTACTCCAGTAGGGTTTATATTGTTTACGGGCTCCTCTTGGTACTGTTTCTCGCGCTGCCTGTAGTATGCATTTCCCAAACTCTTCAACTACTTTATTTATGTCTTTCTCAGTGTTCAGGTTTCTAACCAGTATGCTGGTGCGATGCTTGTACACTGCCCAGTCTGCTTTCTTGTAGTTCCACCTCGAGAGGGTGCTGCTTTCACTTACGAGCTCATTTTCTACAGTTAGAAAGACTGGTCGATGGTCACTGCCACCTAGTTGTTTCCCAACAATTCGTGTAATGTTCCACTCCAGGTCTGGTGAATGAAAAGCCAGGTCAGGTGAAGTTGTAGAGTGCCATGATCTCGAGTAGAAAGTATGTGGGTCGGACGGCTTGTTAACCAAGATGAATCTATTCTCATCCTGCCAGTCTTCCAGTTTCTCTCCTCTCTGGTCCATGTGATCATAGCCCCAACTCTGCGAGTGGCTGTTGAAATCGCCGCACACAATCATTTTTTCTGTTAATGGTAGTGTGTCCAGTGCCTGTGGACGGTCACTTGGACAGTAGTAATTGATCAGATGTAGGTCTGTATAGCCTGTTTTAAGTTTAAGTGTCTGATACTCAGCCCCTTCCATATGGACTTTGATTTGGGAAGCAGTGATGTTATTTTTTACAAGGGTAAGTATCCCACCTTTTCGCCTGTCCTTTCGGTCAGATCGGTAACACTGGTAGCCTCTGATTTTGAAGGCTATATTTTCGTTGAGGTGAGTTTCTTGCAAGCAACATATGCTTACTTTTTCTTTGTCCAGGATGTTTTCTAATTCTACTTTTTTGTTGCTGACTCCCTCCTCATTCCAGTGCATTATTTTAAGTCTTAGTTTAGTATGGCCAGCTGTTCTATTCTCATGTCCCCTGGCTCCACAGGACATCTGAGAAGGACCTCCAGTAGTTGGGGTTGGACCCTTTCGAGACATAGGGCCCGGCACTGCACCTGCCTGGGGGTCCAAAGCGGGGCGAGCACCATAACGTTTAGCAGCAGTCGACATATTCCATTTTGCGTAATTGCGTGGCATCCTGATTTCTGTGGTGCGCCTCCTGGCTGGTTGCCTCCGTCTTCAGCACCTTTCCTTTGCTAGAGCAGACTGTGGTCTCACTCGAGTTTAGATGTGTACACACGCACACACGTGTCTGCACATGCATGTATGTGTATACACATCTGGAGCACACTGGTTATTTTCCGGTGCCAGATACTCGCCGTCGCCCCTTCTCCTGTTAGTTAAAACAGTTCCGCCACGTGAAGGCCAGGAGTTGGACTTTTGCTGCAGAGGTTATGTATTCACGAGCCATTGGGGTATTTAAGCAATGTTGGGCGCTCACCCCAACACTGCGCCCCGGCTACATACAGCAATTTGGAACCTTGGCTGTATTGAGTGCCTTGTTGTTAGGGGACATTTTCGCACACACAGAATCCGAAAAAAAAACGTATCTTGAACCTATGGGACATCAACCTTGGGTTAATAGCAACGTCACGCATTAAAAATGGTTTAATTGACACCTAGTGCCATGCCTATTTGCGTGGGCGATCATGTTTCTCCACAAAGTACGATCTCCGACTGCATGGATCAATTCGTGTGATGACTCGTTTCCGTGTATTGACAAAAGACTGGGAAGAATTTTCTCTCGCTGACTTCCTGTATTTATTTTTTCATAAATCTTTCAGGTTGTCCAAACATGTCCCAGTTTTTTTATTCTCATAACGTGGCCATAAAATATTTGTGATAAGTTATCTTTGCTTCATGTTTTGTATTTGTGATCTCATATGTGGCCAAAGATTGAAGACTGCATATTTCTGATATTTGTGATATCTTTGCGACTTAACATCTTTTAAAATGTCCAGATTGGGCATTTTAGCAGTCCAACATTCATCTATATCTGAATGTTCAATATTCATCTATATAACCAAATCTCTAAAGCTTATGTGGATTTTTTCGCCTATGTACTAATTGTCCAGGGTTCTCAGCCGTATGTTAAAGTTGGTTCTATGTTTGTTAGTTAGTTAGTCGACAGATCATCCTCATTCCACATCGAACCATTCAGTCCATAAGTGCTCGGATCCCTTCCTCAGCAAATCCCGCAGCGTGTAGCGGCTCACTTGAGTAATTCTTTTCACATTACAAACAATAAAAATTCTTGTCACATTGCAAACGATGATAATTGTTATGCTACTTACGGGGGTATATGAGTCTGTCGCACAAAAAGCAATGGCAACTACTGAGCGTAATCTTGCCAAGAAATCAACAACAGTGGTAAAATGCTGGTGTTGACAGCGATGTCCTGTACATAGGATATGTGGGGAAAGAAATGTGCTGTTAAATATTGAGTGTTCATTATGCCCATAGTTTGTACAACCATATTTATGTTGTAAATTTGTATATGGTAGTAAATTAGGCCGATCTCCGTAGCAATGGTGTTACGGACGCGATTCGTAATGCCGCTTACCCGCGTTCGAAACACAGCGGCGACCGATTTGGCTGCAGACAGTGTCGCACTGGTTTTAACGTGTTGGTATAGGAGCCTGTCGTTCAGAAAGCAATGGCAAATTACTGAACGTAAACTTGCCAAGACATCAACAACAGCAGTGAAATGCTGGTGTTGACAGCAATGTCTTGTAAATAGGATATGCACACACAAAAATATAGTTG
>OY992897.1:76907859-76982859 GCA_963921405.1 Cepaea hortensis
GTCTGTGTTTAGCCTCGTATGTACACTCAGTCTGTGTTTAGCCTCGTATGTACACGCTGTCTGTGTTTAGCCTCGTATGTACACTCAGTCTGTGTTTAGCCTCGTATGTACACGCTGTCTGTGTTTAGCCTCGTATGTACACTCAGTCTGTGTTTAGCCTCGTATGTACACGCTGTCTGTGTTTAGCCTCGTATGTACACTCAGTCTGTGTTTAGCCTCGTATGTACACTCAGTCTGTGTTTAGCCTCGTATGTACACTCAGTCTGTGTTTAGCCTCGTATGTACACTCAGTCTGTGTTTAGCCTCGTATGTACACTCAGTCTGTGTTTAGCCTCGTATGTACACGCTGTCTGTGTTAAGTATATCTCACCTTTCCAGGGGAGTTACAAGCAGGTAACCTTTGTTATTTTTGATCAAACAAGAGGAGACTACCCTGGGTGGAGAATCTATTCGGAAGGATGCCATGAAAGCCACGTTCTGCAAATTTCTGCTACATGATGATGTCTGTCTGTCTCTCTATATAGCTCACTACCTACCTACCTACCTACTTACCTTAGTACCTATCACCTACCTACACACCCTCTGTCTGCCTGCCTGCCTGCCTGTCGGTCGGTCGGTAGATCGGTAGATCGGTCGGTTTATATGTCCGTCTCTCTTCCCACATGACTGTCTGTCTATCTGTTCTATTTTTTCTTTTGACGCGCATGTGTGTGTGTGTGCGCGTATATATATATATATATATATATATATATATATATATATATATATATATATATATATATATATATATATATATATATATATATATATATGCATGTATAGTCTCGGATCAGATCTCTCCACAAGAGAAAGAATTCGCGGACATAACCGACGTGAGCATTTTGTCCGAAAAATCACCAGCTTTGGGAGCCACTAGATATCCGACCTGCCAGACAGTCTCCAGGGAGCACGCGCAGCACCAGGATGTCGTGCTATCAAATGTGCTCCCATCTGGGAGGTTGATGTTCCGGTTTCTTCATCTTCTTGACAATGTAGGATTGGATTGCAGTTTGTTCGCCCACTTAGTTTGTGACTCCCAAGTGGAAGTTTCCTCCTGGTTTTGTGCTTTTCCCAGGTGTGGTGTCAATAATTTTGTGTGGGGTTAACTGGTTGGTTTGAGGGTTGGTTGACTTGTTGGTAGGTTGATTGGTTTTTTGATTCGCTGGATGATTGGTTAGATGATTTATTGTTTGAGTGGTTGGTTAATTGATTGGATGGTTGGTTGATAGATAGGTTGTTTGGTAGTTGGTTGGTTAGTTGGTTGGTTGGTTAGTTGATTAAACTAGCTGGCAACCAATATTTTTAAACCCACTTCGCCACTCGAGCGAACGTGTTATCTAACCCCAGTGGTCATCCCATGACCCCGGTCGGACGCAGGCTCAACTCCTGGGTGGGTCGTCGCTTGCCAATAATGAGGGAAAGATTGGCCAATTATTCTTGCTCCAGGCCGACACAATTTGATGGCGCTATCATACCACAGACCCAAACAGGAAACTGCTTCGGTAAACTATTTTTGTTTACTTCGCCGCTAGAAAGAGAGAGATATATTGGAAACAACATGTTGCCATATGACCTGATAATGGAGTAAGCCAATATCAGCCTATTAAAAGAGGTGTGAGACAGGGATGTGTAATGTCTCCAGATCTGTTTTCCCTGTACAGTGAAAGTATTTTCACAAATATAGAAGATATGGAAGGAATCAACTTTGGGGAATGATAAATCAAAAACATTAGATATGCAGATGATACAGTCTTGATTGCAGACAATGAACAGGACCTTCAAAATTTAGTAGATGCGGTTGTTGCACACATCGAAGAACTAGAATTAGAATTGAATTGTAAGAAGACACAGATTATGGTCGTCATTAGGAAGGAAGAAATACCACAATGTAATATACAAGTAAATGGGCATATTCTTAAACAAGTGAATCGGTACAGTTATCTTGGAACAGTTATAACATCTGATGGAAGATGCCTTGAAGAGATTAGAACAAGAATTGTCATGGCGAGGGTAGCCCTTTACAAGATGAAATACATACTGACCAATAAAAAGATATCAATTGAAACGAGAAAAAGAGTGTTGAAGTGCTACATAGAACCTGTACGTTTATATGGATGTGAAGCGTGGACAATGAGCAGTCAAGCTGAAAAACATCTGTTGGCTGTGGAAATGTGGTTTCTGAGGAAAATGCAAAGAATACCATGGACAGCCAGAAAAACCAATGAACAAGGCCTTCAAGAAAAAAATGAAGATCATAAACTGATTAGAGACATTAGACGTAGGCAGTCACAATTTTTTGGGCATGTTATGAGAAGAAATGAATTGGAGAACTTGGTGACAACTGGCAAGGTCGAAGGGAGGAAACCAAAGGGGTGACCAAAAATTAAATACCTGGATGGAAGGCCATGTGGCATGGTCGAGACAGAAACACGGAGCTGATCCACGAATCTGGTGATCGAGTGAGATGGCAAAGCATGACCGCCCACGCTTATCGGCATGGCACATGATGGATGGATGGATGGAGAAAGAGAGATATTGTAAAACAAGAATAGAAAAGGCGGGAGAAGCCGACACAATTCTAGAATATTTCTGCAAGTGGACATAAATTAACACTAGTACCAAACGTAATGTGGCGTCTGCGGCTTACAGTTAGTGAATGCAGGTTTACGGGTTCGAAGTCCGCAGAAGACGATTTCGGCTAAAACGTTTTGTGTTGATTTTCACAATGGTATGCGTGTCAGTCATTTAAACAGCAATGGCAAGCTATTGAGTGTATCATTTGCTAGAAAATGGCAAATTGACAATAAATGCTGAGTTTGATTGCGATGTTTTGTAAAACAGGTGCATTCATTCATTCAGTAGCATGTCCTTAGCAGAACCTCGCTCCCATAACAACCTTCCAGAAAACCGCTCGATAATAAGCAAGATGTCCCGCGTCTGATACACCCATCTGGAGATCATCCGCCACATCCTGCACCCATCCTCTCTTTGGCCTTTCTGTTCCTCTCTTCCCAGGCATATACCCCTCCATTATTGTTCTCTCCAAACTTTCGTGACGTTTCAAGTGACCAAAATATTTCAATTTTCTTTGTTTTATCGTTAACAGGTACAACTAACTTTTATCAAAGTTAAATTATTTACCCCAAACGTTAAATCAGTACTTTAGTATGGACTAGCTGACCCGGCCCGGCTTCGCCCAGTCCCTGGTGGGGAGCATCTCATTTAATTCATATAAGTAGTCATATAAGTTCTCGTTCCCGTTACCGACTGTCTGTCTGTCTGTCTGTCTGCCTGCCTGCCTGCCTGCCTGTCTGTCTGTCTGTCTGTCTGTCTGTCTGTCTGTCTGTCTGTCTGTCTGTCTGTCTGTCTATCTGTCTGACCCGGCCCGGCATCGCCCAACTCCTGGTGTGGAGCATCTCATTTAATTCATATAAGTAGTCATATAAGCTCCCGTTCCCGTTCGCGACTATCTATCTGTCTGTCTGTCTGTCTATATGTCTGTCTGTCTGTCTGTCTGTCTGTCTGTCTGATCCGGCCCGGCTTCGCCCAGCCCCTGATGGCGAGCATCTCATTTAATTCATATAAGTAGTCATATAAGTTCCCGTTCCCGACTGTCTGTCTGTCTGTCTGTCTGTCTGTCTGTCTGTCTGTCTGTCTGTCTGTCTGTCTGTCTGTCTGCCTGTCTGTCTGTCTGTCCGTCCCTCCCTCTCTGTCTGTCTGTCTGTCTGTCTGCCTGTCTGTCTAATCATTTATTGGTTGCAGTTAGAACAACCTTAGATAAACGAAGACCAACTTAAAAAAAGCATTAGAAAGAGCACTTGAAAGATCTTTACATCTTCCCCAACAATTAACTTGGGTAAATGGAGCGGTGGCAGCAGCATCAGCAGAAGAAGGAAAAGGAGGAGTAGACAACTGCAGCGAAAAGGTGGGTCTGTCTATCTATCTGACCCGGCGTGGCTTCGCCCAGCTCCTGGCGGGTAGCGTTTCATTAAATTCATACAACAAAAAAAGTAACTTAAAAGAATGTCCTTCCACACACCATCCATTATTTTTAATGAAAACTCTTTCTAATCACCTGCATGACTACAGTAACTTCTTAAGCAAAAAAAGATGAGTTACAATGTTATGCATTGTGCATTATTTTTATTAAAACTTTGAAAATGCCTTAAAGATTGTATCATTATTTATTATAACTCATATGCCGGTACATAACTATGGACAAAGAGTTTATAAATCTTTGAAAAAGATGCCACAATATTACTATAAGTTATACAGAAAAGTTATGCCCCTTGAAATAACTTTTACAGAGTTAGGTCCCCTGAGATATTTGAAATTATGATGAAAAATGAAAAATGAAATAATACTGAGTAAGCAGGCGATTTCACACTAACAAAATATCACAGTTGGCAGCTCTGGAATGAAAGGAAGGCGTGTAGAAAATTTCATCTCAATCGGATGGGCCGTTCGCGAACGTATAAAGGACATACATACATACATACATACATACATACATACATACATACATACATACATACATACATACAGATGGACGGAGATTGCCTTTTATATATAAGAAGATAAAAGAAACTTGGAGAACGTTAACACAATTGCTAATTAACTACAAAGATTCATTAATTAGTGTGTGTACAGAATGTTACTTAACAGGTATGACGTAATCACTAATATGGAACTTAGAGTGACACCTGGCAGATTCCTGTGCCGGGTCTAGATATGGACACACTATAGGAGAATCTTGTAACGAACGAACGATCTATGTTTCAAAGGGTCATAAATTGTGCACGCAGGCCCGTCTTACATTCTGCCTTTCCAATCACTCATCTTTCGTTCATCAACTATCTGTTGTGCTTGTTACATAGAAAAAGCATTGCCAAATGAATGCTGTCAACATAAATAATGTATATTACCATGTTATGAGACAGGCAGGCAGGCAGACAGACATGCACGTAGACACGCACACATGTATAAAAACATACATACATACCCACATATACACACTCATATATAATACATCATATACACAAACTCTCAAAGTTGTACACCCATTTAACAGCACACATATACCCACTCCCTTGCGTACACATATACCCACTGACAATCACACACTAACATTTCGTTGACACCTTGCAGTCTTGACAGACCAAAGTATGTGAGTGGAATGTGGCCAATATTCCATCACAATGTCTGGGCAGAGCTTCAGAGAATCATGTGGCGCCCAAACGACATGACCCCTCTCTCGGCCTAGTCTTGTGTATTCCAGAGGAATGGGTAACCAATACGTCTGGCACAAGGTAGGCTGCAGACGACATGATCTCTCTCTCTCGGCCTAGTCTTGTGTATTCCAGAGGAATGGGTAACCATTACGTCTGGCACAAGGTAGGCTGCAGACGCTGGCGGCTCAGCGTCAAACCACCGAGATCTCACCACCACGAGCAGGTGGCGAGTTATGGCCAGACCCTGACACCCAAGGGACCCGGCTTAGAGGCGTTCAGCCATGTCCCACAGGTGAGGGCCTCGTACGAGCCCGGACCGTAAGGGCGCGCACATCCGTCGATCACAAGTGTCCGGACCTGTGTAAAGCGTGCACTATCGTCAGACTCTCCACCTGACTTTTAGCGGACCCCGCGACCAGCGGGAACAGGACCGCCTGAGCTGCCGCAGGAGATATTGCCTGTCTATTGCAAGCAAATCCCCCATCCTTCCATTGTGCGGATCTCGCGACCGGCGAGAATAGGCCCGCCGGAGATTATGCTCGTCTGCTGCGAACAAATCTCTACCGAGAGACTGAATAAGTAAAGAAACGATAAAAGTAGTGGTATTTCAATTGCGCTTGCGCTCCCACCTATGCTACACCCTTCATGTGTCTTCACAAAGTCGGACTAGAGTCAAGCTCAAACATTTACTCATAGATAATTCATACGTTCTCCATCTCTCTCTCTCTCTCTCTCTCTCTCTCTCTCTCTCTCTCTCTCTCTCTCTCTTTCTATCTCTCTCTCTCTCTCGCTCTCTCTCTCTCTCGCTCTCTCTCTCTCTCCCTCTCTCTCTTTCTCGCTCTCTGAAAAGGTGGAGGATGTGTAGTTGAGAGGTGGCGGATATTGGGTGGGTGAGTGGGTGTAGGTTGGCTGATGTGTGTGTGGGTGGGTGGGGAAAATTGTGAGGGTGCAGGATGTATGTATGGATAGGTGCGGGATGTGTGGGTTGACGGGGGTATGCGTGTGGTTTTGTGATGTGTGTTTTGCTGAGCGGTTGCGGGTGTGTGGGTGGGTGGTAGAGAATATGTGGTGGGTGTGTGCGTGTCGGTTATGGGATGGGTGGGGGATGTATGTGTGTGTGGGGAAATGTGTGTGGGTGGGGGATCGGCGGGTGGGTAGCGGCATGTATGTTTGCCTGAGTCTGTGTGAGTGCGTGGAGGTATGTGTGGGTGGGTGGGGGAGGTTTGGTGGATGGGCGATGTGAGGGTGGCTGAAGGATGTGTGGGTAGCTGTGGGGTGTGAGGGTGGATGGGGGATGTGTCTCACAGCATTGCAATATGCATTGTTTATGCTTACAAAATCCATTTGACAATGTTTTTTTTCCTATGTAAATGTAACATGCACATTTGATGAATGAAAGATGAGTGATCGAAAGGGCCGAATGTAAGATGGGCCTGCGTACCCAATTTGTTACCCTTTTAAAATAAAGTTTGTTCGTTCGTTCGTTCTCTCTCTCTCTCTCTCTCTCTCTCTCTCTCTCTCTCTCTCTCTCTCTCTCTCTCTCTCTCTCTCTCTCTCCCTTTCTCCCTTTTAAAATAAAGTTTGTTCGTTCGTTCTCTCTCTCTCTCTCTCTCTCTCTCTCTCTCTCTCCCCCCCCCCTCTCTCTCTGGCTCTCTCCCACGCCCATATATCCCCATTCATAAAAAAAATCAAAGCACACACATACACTCCTTCGACACACACATAATAGACAATATAACTAGACCTTCTTTCCGCTTGAACACATAAGGACAAATGAAAAAGAGAGAGTCCCAAACCAGACGGGGGAGAGAACAAGAAACATAGATGAATCTGTGAGGTAGGGTTGTCGCGCTCAAATACTGTATTCCGACATGACAGTTAGAGATATCCAATTCAAATACTGTCCTCCAACATGATAGCCTATAGTATATATAACAAAACTACTGTCCTCCAAAATGACAGCGTATAACATATATCACTCAAACACTGTCCTCCAATATTACAGCCTATAACATACATGACTCGAATACTGACCTTCAATATGACAGCTTGTAACATGTATAACTCAAATACTGTCCTCCAACACGATAATTTGGAGATGTCTGACACAAAAACCTGTCCTCCAGCGTGACATCATGAAATAATCCGACCTAAACATCACCCATCCAACCCCAACTTTCAAGACAAGAACTACAACACGTGTTTACAGCAACCAATCCTATTTCTAACTCATACATTTTCCTCCAGACGATCATGGGCGTCGTCCACTCACGAGATTAATGAGGGAGGGAGTATGAGCCCTGACACTTCCTTTTATATCCACTACCGCAAACCACATCAAGGAAACGCCGTGTCAGATGTAACATGATTGCAGAGCAAATGGTGACGCCATTCCGAAACGACGTGCTGGTGGGGGAGTCAGAGCTGCGAAACAATTGTAAATATTGTTGTGGTGTGGTATGATACGTACTAAGGAGAAACATGTCTTCACAGTACGTGAGAGATTACTCAACTACAAAATTTTCACTTTATTTCGTTGGTCGGCCCGTGCGACATAGTTGCTACTTCGCTCTCTCCCTCACTTTTTACCAGACTACAATTTTACTTGCCGGCTCTGTGGCGGGGGTGTTGGGGCGAAGTTCGTAATCCCGCATACCGCGTTCGAAACACAGCTGCGGGCAATTTGGCAGCAGACCGCTTTGCGTTGGTTGTTTAGGAAAATGGTATGGGTACCGGTCGTTCAGAAAGCAATGGTAAGCTACTGAACATAACCTTGCTAAGATATCACAACAGCAAAAAATGCTGGTGTTCACTGCGACGTCCTGTAAATGATATGAAACTAATTTTTCTAACAACATACCTACGTACATTACTACTTACTTGAGCACTACCTACTTAATTAACTACCTAGTTATTTATGTATTATCTACCTACCCACTTACCTACATATCTACTTAATTTTAATACCTACCTACTTATTTATTATCTACCGACCTAAATATCTGCCTACCTACCAATCCAAGCTTCTGTCAATCGGTCTGTCTGTCTTTCTCTTTAATCTTTAATATATATGTATGTATCTTTCAGTACATCTATTTTTCCTCCGTCCGTCCGTCTGTCTGTCTAGATGTCCATCCATCGTTCATCAGCCCGTCCCTCCGTTGGTCCATCAATTCACCTACCTATCTAACTAATCATCCACATGGTTGTCTGTCCGTTCGACCGTTACCGATCAGTATATATATATATATATATATATATATATATATATATATATATATATATATATATATTTGCGCGTGTGTGTGTTTGTGTGTGTGTGTGTGTGTGTGTGTGTGTGTGTGTGTGTGTCGGTGCTATGTATGTATGTATATTTGTTTTTATATATGTATATCTATCTGTGTTACATATACGTGTATATCTATTTTTACATATGTATGTATATCTGTGTTACATTTGTGTGTATATATGTTTTTACATATGTATATCTATCTGTGTTACATATTTGTGTATATCTGCTTTACATATGCATGTCTATCTGTGTTACATTTATGTGTATAACTGTTTTTACATATGTATGCATATCTGTGATGCATAAATGTGTATATTTGTTTTACATATGTATGCATATCTGTGTTACATAAATGTGTATATTTGTTTTACATATGTGTATCTATACATGTTACATATATGTGTATATCTGTTTTTACACGTGTATTATATTTGTGTTACATATATGTGTATGTCAGTGTTTACACATGCATGTATATATATATATGTTACATATATGTGTATATCTGTTGTTACTTGTGTGTGTCCATCTGTGTTACATATACGTGTATATCTGTTTTACAAATGGCTGTAATATCTGCTTTACATATATCCGTATAACTATTTTCGCATATGTCAGTATGTGTGTTTTACTTATGTCTGTAAATCTGTCTGTATAATATCTGTATATCTGTCTGTATTATGTCTGTATAAATTATGTTCGCAAAGTGTGTATCACGTGCATATAAAGTATCTGCAACTGGCCTAGAGGTTAACGTCTTTCTCCGTAATCCCGTATATTCTCGTGAGTAACGTAACCTGCGCGAGAATCGGTAGTGGTTCTCGCCGCGTTGGCAACTTACGGGGTATGTGAGAGGTCGCTCAGAAAGCAGTGGCAAACTACTGAGCGTAATCTTGATTAGTACATCAACACAGCTGAAAAATGCTGATGCTGACTGCAACGTCCTGTAATGGATATGCAAAATAAAAAGTGTACACCTCTGTTCTCCTCTCTCGTTTTACTCCTTCCATCTCTCAATAGGTCATAGCCAGTCCGCCAACTATCACGCAGTTCTCTGTAGACTCATTCACGTTCATGGACGGTTGAAGTTTGCATCCACAGTTGTCTACAGGACGAAGTAGTCAAGTTTGCATCCACAGTTGTCTACAGGACGAAGTAGTCAAGTTTGCATCCACAGTTGTCTACAGGACGAAGTAGTCAAGTTTGCATCCACAGTTGTCTACAGGACGAAGTAGTCAAGTTTGCATCCACAGTTGTCTACAGGACGACGTAGTCAAGTTTGCCTCCACAGTTGTCTACAGGACGAAGTAGTCAAGTTTGCATCCACAGTTGTCTACAGGACGAAGTAGTCAAGTTTCACGCCAACTCTCCATAACAGCCTTTTACTACTGATTGGTATATTACAGTATTAGAATTGTTTGCCTTGCTCACGCCCAGCGGGAACACACGCAGGTAATATATCACATACCCTCTATATGAATACCAAACATAAGGACTGAATCAGGACTGATTGAGGTAATATATCACCCACCCTCAATATAAATACCAAACATCCAGACTGAATCAGGACTGAATAAAGTAATATATCACCCACCCTCAATATAAATACCAAACACAAGGACTGAACCACGACCCTTCTGGGAGTCGGTGGTGTGATCGGGCATCACATATTGTAGGTCTCAGTACACGGAGGGCTAGGTACTCAAGTCTCTCCCTATCTGAGGTAGGCGACGAACGCTGACGTGGAATCCCCGTCCCACCGCGGGCATGACATTATAGGCATAGACTTATAGTACTAACTCGCCCGCTTCATAAACACCAGCAAATAATTTACCCACATCGCTGAATTACCTTCAGTACAAAGTATGATCACATACAATTACAGCACAGACAGAGAAACATCGCTGAATTACCTTCAGTACAAAGTATGATCACATACAATTACAGCACAGACAGAGAAATCGAAATCAAATGTCAAAAATAAGTGTGCTTATATATCAACTATTACCCATACTGAAACAATCAAATATGATTATGTCCGCAAAACGACAGATAATAAATAGCATATTCACACCAACTCTTTGCTACCAATGTCAAACTTGGACATTATTCAAATCACACTTACGCAAAATCAACAAGATGAGATGCTTGAGGAGAGCTGCCAACTTAAATATGCGAGTCAGAAATTATGATACACATCCGAAAATGTCACCGAGACAAGAAACTCGCTGTATCCACACGGAAAAGAAGACACACATGCACTCCTTCGACACACACATAATAGACAATATAACTAGACCTTCTTTCCGCTTGAACACATAAGGACAAATGAAAAAGAGAGAGTCCCAAACCAGACGGGGGAGAGAACAAGAAACATAGATGAATCTGTGAGGTAGGGTTGTCGCGCTCAAATACTGTATTCCGACATGACAGTTAGAGATATCCAATTCAAATACTGTCCTCCAACATGATAGCCTATAGTATATATAACAAAACTACTGTCCTCCAAAATGACAGCGTATAACATATATCACTCAAACACTGTCCTCCAATATTACAGCCTATAACATACATGACTCGAATACTGACCTTCAATATGACAGCTTGTAACATGTATAACTCAAATACTGTCCTCCAACACGATAATTTGGAGATGTCTGACACAAAAACCTGTCCTCCAGCGTGACATCATGAAATAATCCGACCTAAACATCACCCATCCAACCCCAACTTTCAAGACAAGAACTACAACACGTGTTTACAGCAACCAATCCTATTTCTAACTCATACATTTTCCTCCAGACGATCATGGGCGTCGTCCACTCACGAGATTAATGAGGGAGGGAGTATGAGCCCTGACACTTCCTTTTATATCCACTACCGCAAACCACATCAAGGAAACGCCGTGTCAGATGTAACATGATTGCAGAGCAAATGGTGACGCCATTCCGAAACGACGTGCTGGTGGGGGAGTCAGAGCTGCGAAACAATTGTAAATATTGTTGTGGTGTGGTATGATACGTACTAAGGAGAAACATGTCTTCACAGTACGTGAGAGATTACTCAACTACAAAATTTTCACTTTATTTCGTTGGTCGGCCCGTGCGACATAGTTGCTACTTCGCTCTCTCCCTCACTTTTTACCAGACTACAATTTTACTTGCCGGCTCTGTGGCGGGGGTGTTGGGGCGAAGTTCGTAATCCCGCATACCGCGTTCGAAACACAGCTGCGGGCAATTTGGCAGCAGACCGCTTTGCGTTGGTTGTTTAGGAAAATGGTATGGGTACCGGTCGTTCAGAAAGCAATGGTAAGCTACTGAACATAACCTTGCTAAGATATCACAACAGCAAAAAATGCTGGTGTTCACTGCGACGTCCTGTAAATGATATGCAACTAATTTTTCTAACAACATACCTACGTACATTACTACTTACTTGAGCACTACCTACTTAATTAACTACCTAGTTATTTATGTATTATCTACCTACCCACTTACCTACATATCTACTTAATTTTAATACCTACCTACTTATTTATTATCTACCGACCTAAATATCTGCCTACCTACCAATCCAAGCTTCTGTCAATCGGTCTGTCTGTCTTTCTCTTTAATCTTTAATATATATGTATGTATCTTTCAGTACATCTATTTTTCCTCCGTCCGTCCGTCTGTCTGTCTAGATGTCCATCCATCGTTCATCAGCCCGTCCCTCCGTTGGTCCATCAATTCACCTACCTATCTAACTAATCATCCACTTGGTTGTCTGTCCGTTCGACCGTTACCGATCAGTATATATATATATATATATATATATATATATATATATATATATATATATATATATTTGCGCGTGTGTGTGTTTGTGTGTGTGTGTGTGTGTGTGTGTGTGTGTGTGTGTGTGTGTGTGTGTGTGTCGGTGCTATGTATGTATGTATATTTGTTTTTATATATGTATATCTATCTGTGTTACATATACGTGTATATCTATTTTTACATATGTATGTATATCTGTGTTACATTTGTGTGTATATATGTTTTTACATATGTATATCTATCTGTGTTACATATTTGTGTATATCTGCTTTACATATGCATGTCTATCTGTGTTACATTTATGTGTATAACTGTTTTTACATATGTATGCATATCTGTGATGCATAAATGTGTATATTTGTTTTACATATGTATGCATATCTGTGTTACATAAATGTGTATATTTGTTTTACATATGTGTATCTATACATGTTACATATATGTGTATATCTGTTTTTACACGTGTATTATATTTGTGTTACATATATGTGTATGTCAGTGTTTACACATGCATGTATATATATATATGTTACATATATGTGTATATCTGTTGTTACTTGTGTGTGTCCATCTGTGTTACATATACGTGTATATCTGTTTTACAAATGGCTGTAATATCTGCTTTACATATATCCGTATAACTATTTTCGCATATGTCAGTATGTGTGTTTTACTTATGTCTGTAAATCTGTCTGTATAATATCTGTATATCTGTCTGTATTATGTCTGTATAAATTATGTTCGCAAAGTGTGTATCACGTGCATATAAAGTATCTGCAACTGGCCTAGAGGTTAACGTCTTTCTCCGTAATCCCGTATATTCTCGTGAGTAACGTAACCTGCGCGAGAATCGGTAGTGGTTCTCGCCGCGTTGGCAACTTACGGGGTATGTGAGAGGTCGCTCAGAAAGCAGTGGCAAACTACTGAGCGTAATCTTGATTAGTACATCAACACAGCTGAAAAATGCTGATGCTGACTGCAACGTCCTGTAATGGATATGCAAAATAAAAAGTGTACACCTCTGTTCTCCTCTCTCGTTTTACTCCTTCCATCTCTCAATAGGTCATAGCCAGTCCGCCAACTATCACGCAGTTCTCTGTAGACTCATTCACGTTCATGGACGGTTGAAGTTTGCATCCACAGTTGTCTACAGGACGAAGTAGTCAAGTTTGCATCCACAGTTGTCTACAGGACGAAGTAGTCAAGTTTGCATCCACAGTTGTCTACAGGACGAAGTAGTCAAGTTTGCATCCACAGTTGTCTACAGGACGAAGTAGTCAAGTTTGCATCCACAGTTGTCTACAGGACGAAGTAGTCAAGTTTGCATCCACAGTTGTCTACAGGACGACGTAGTCAAGTTTGCCTCCACAGTTGTCTACAGGACGAAGTAGTCAAGTTTGCATCCACAGTTGTCTACAGGACGAAGTAGTCAAGTTTCACGCCAACTCTCCATAACAGCCTTTTACTACTGATTGGTATATTACAGTATTAGAATTGTTTGCCTTGCTCACGCCCAGCGGGAACACACGCAGGTAATATATCACATACCCTCTATATGAATACCAAACATAAGGACTGAATCAGGACTGATTGAGGTAATATATCACCCACCCTCAATATAAATACCAAACACCCAGACTGAATCAGGACTGAATAAAGTAATATATCACCCACCCTCAATATAAATACCAAACACAAGGACTGAATCAGGACTGAATGAGGTAATATATCGCCCATCCTCAATATAAATACCAAACACACAGACTGAATCAGGACTGAATAAAGTAATATATCACCCACCCTCAATATAAATACCAAACACAAGGACTGAACCACGACCCTTCTGGGAGTCGGTGGTGTGATCGGGCATCACATATTGTAGGTCTCAGTACACGGAGGGCTAGGTACTCAAGTCTCTCCCTATCTGAGGTAGGCGACGAACGCTGACGTGGAATCCCCGTCCCACCGCGGGCATGACATTATAGGCATAGACTTATAGCACTAACTCGCCCGCTTCATAAACACCAGCAAATAATTTACCCACATCGCTGAATTACCTTCAGTACAAAGTATGATCACATACAATTACAGCACAGACAGAGAAACATCGCTGAATTACCTTCAGTACAAAGTATGATCACATACAATTACAGCACAGACAGAGAAATCGAAATCAAATGTCAAAAATAAGTGTGCTTATATATCAACTATTACCCATACTGAAACAATCAAATATGATTATGTCCGCAAAACGACAGATAATAAATAGCATATTCACACCAACTCTTTGCTACCAATGTCAAACTTGGACATTATTCAAATCACACTTACGCAAAATCAACAAGATGAGATGCTTGAGGAGAGCTGCCAACTTAAATATGCGAGTGAGAAATTATGATACACATCCGAAAATGTCACCGAGACAAGAAACTCGCTGTATCCACACGGAAAAGAAGACTACACAATTTGCTTTCGTGTGTTCAGACCCGGAACGACACGATCCGTAAGTTTCTTCCTAAATTATTTCTCTTGCCACGGCTAGACATGCATATTTAATGGCCCAGCTCTCAACAGAACATAATAGATCTAGTGTGACGCTTTGTTCTTGACGCAATGTTGTCGTTGCATAGACGATTCTAACATTGCGGAGGTGAACATGTACGCACGAACACGATTACTCAACAGGTACAGGGACGCTAGCTCTCACGTTTAAAGTTTCTATGTGCAGGCGGTGGGATAGTATATTCATTCAACAACATTGGACTTCAACGTTGTGGTGGTAGTGCGAGGGATGGCGGGGAGTGGGGGGGGGGGGCATGGCGAAGGGGTTTATCCGCCTGTCTGGTGTTCTAAAGGTTCTTGGTTCGATTCCTAATTCCGTCATTCCGTTCACGAGTGAAGTTTTCTAGAAAAATCTTGGGGGGTCGTCACTGGAGCTACTGAGTTCATGCTTTGTGCGACGCTTTTGGCATGCCGCCTATAATAGGATAATGAATAACGCGCATCAAAAGTAGAGTCTACTTACAGTAGCAGAAATAATAAACTCTTGGCAAGTTTACGTTCAGTAGTTTGCAATTGCTTTCTGAACGACCGGTACTCATATCTTTGTATGTGAACCAGCACAAAGCGGCCAGCTTCCAAATCTCCCGCAGCTGTGTTTCGAACGCGGTATGCAGGATTAAGAATTGATTTCGAAACTCCTTCGCCCCAAAGCCCCGCTGCCCGACACAACTGTATTAAAATCACATGAGCCTCCTTATGAATACGTGAACTAAGGCCCAGGGAGTATCCCCTGGGGTGTCTGGCTGGCTAAACTTTCAAGCACACTTAGCGGGGCATTGTCGTGGTTCATAAATGACAAGTTCGAATTCTGATCTCCTTACAGGTTGCAAAGTTCTACTTTCTAGTACTATCATTATTCAGATCTATCACCGCTTGAATCCACAACTTTGAAATACGGAGAGTGTCTTGTTTCCATTTGGTTAAGTACAGTTAGTTAGTTAGTTAGTTAGTTAGTAAGTCGCGGTTCTATTTTCACGGCTAAGGGTTGCCCCATCATGTTCCACTCCTGTGTGCCACTGACTATACTACAAAATGCTCCTCACTGCCCCATGTGAAAAGTATAACAGACATAAGTCTAGATAAATCAAAATCCCGCACAGGTATACTGTGCATAATACCGCCGCCAGAATGCCAACACAAAAGTCCGTACCGAAAAATACAGTTCATAGTTGATGGAAGCGACAGTCACTAAACACCCAGCAGCCACGCAATACTGCATAAGACAAAACCGGTTAGTTCAGCAACCGCCTGACGCCATTTTCCCAAACATACAGTTCACGTCACAAACAACCGCGGATAGATTTAAAAGCACTTCACCTGTCCGCACAGGTATTCTATACCTAAAAGCTCTACCTGGAGTAGTTAGTGATGTGCTGCAAGGGAGATATAATATGTGTTTCTTTTAAACCTAGGATCACTGGCGTGGAGGAGAGGAGAATGCTTCAGATCCCCGTGTGTCTGTGTTTTTCAAGTCTGTAATAAATATATAAAATAATAATAAAATATAATAGAATCTAGTGTGTCATCTGATCTATACTTCGCTCTTTACTTCTATAAGCGGGCATTAGCACCCGTGAATTTATTTCTTCGGTTTAATCTATGCTTGCTTGCTTGTGTTCGTTCGCTTGAGCTCCATCGTGAAGTCCTGTATGTCGGATGAAGGCATCCTGTTGTCCAACATCAGTGTGATGTCATACAGGACCTGAGTTTTGCGTGAGTATCCGTTGTCCCATGTCTGGCTTATTGGTGTGCAGACTGGTGGTTCCTCGCCGTACAGGCAGACACTCTCCGACTTCGGAGGAATCGGTGCTCCTACTGACTTTAGCCAAGACCCCGAAGGGACCTGTTGCCCAGGACGCTCGACAAGGACGCGTCAGTAGGTCTTGGCCAGTATATAACCCGGCCCTGGTGCCTTGGAAACACCTCTGCGTCCCGGTTTAATCTATCAACTTTAAGATAATTAGAGGACTGACAGATGGCGGTCTTCGGCCACGACAGATAAACAGCAAGGTCATTCGCGCGGAAGACACAGAACGAAGGGGATAAAAAGACGTGTAAATATCAATAATAGAATCCAGTCGTGCATGTAAGACAGGGTCTAGTATATATAGTACATCTGCTGATTAGTGGATGACAGATTGTGAATCTTCTTGTAGACTATGGTGAGTGGTTGAGAGATTGTGAATCTTCTTGTAGACTATGTTGAGTGGTTGAGAGATTGTGAATCTTCTTGTAGACTATGGTGAGTGGTTGAGAGATTGTGAATCTTCTTGTAGACTATGTTGAGTGGTTAACAGACTGTGTATCTTCTAGTAGACAATGGTAAGTGGTTGGCAGATTGTGTATCTTCTAGTAGACAATGGTAAGTGGTTGGCAGACTGTGTATCTTCTAGTAGACAATGGTAAGTGGTTGGCAGATTGTGAATCTTCTAGTAGACAATGGTAAGTGGTTGGCAGATTGTGAATCTTCTTGTAGACTATGGTGAGTGGTTGACAGATTGTGAATCTTCTAGTAGACAATGGTGAGTGGTTGGCAGATTGTGAATCTTCTTGTAGACTATGGTGAGTGGTTGGCAGATTGTGAATCTTCTAGTAGACAATGGTAGGTGGTTGGCAGATTGTGAATCTTAGTTAGTTAGTTAGTTAGTTAGTTAGTTAGTTAGTTAGTTAGTTAGTTAGTTATCAGTTGGGGTATCTTCGTTGCACTCCGGACATGTCCATAGGTGCTCAGATCCTCCCCCCAGCATATGCATCAGCGTCCGGTGGCTAATAGTGCCAGTTCTGTGTTGGTTGACGAGGCGCTTTGTTTTCCCGATGTACCTCTCGCGTCTGGCTGTGCCGATTCTTACTCCCAGGTCTTTCATCCTGGAAAGCGATGTGGAATCACTGGTGTCAAAATCCTCTGTTCTCGCCATATCTTTAAGGGCGTTAATAACATCGGCACGATCCATGGGCTGGCCATCTACAGGGGGTGCAGAGCCAGCCAGTTTGTCAGCTCGTTCATTTCCCTCGACTCCCGCATGTCCCGGGACGAAGATGAAGGTGACTTTACGGACAACAGACTTCCACAGCGACTCAGTCCACTGTCTACGTACAGATCCAGCTTCGACCTTCTGAATCATGCTCATTGAATCACTTAGTACACACATGTTGGTATAATGCTGTGATTCCAGCCATATGAAAGCCTGTGTAACTGCCATCACCTCCATCGTCATGCTACTCGTGGTCATACAGTGGGCACCACTGGATTCTTGAACGGTTCGGCCCGCTGAACGGGCTGTAAATGCCCACGCACTTCTCTGCTGCTTTACAACAGATCCATCTGTATAGATGAGCACTTCGGGGCTATCTGAGTGATCATAGATGAGCGCGTTAACCTCTGCATTGACAGCGGCAGGGTTCTGCTCTCTGCACCGTCTGTCGAGTGTGATAATGCAGGAGAAGGTACACTTAAAAGCTGGAGGCACCGGCACCCATTCCTTGCCGGGGTTGATACTGGTAAGACTGCAGACCTGTCCGACGACATCTTCCGCCCGACCCATCCATGATTTGCCCCTCTTTAGCCTGTCGCCCTTTTCTCTGAATACAGCGTCATGCAGAGGGTGCTGCTCATCTGCACTTATTTTTAAGTATGCACGAGCTCTCCAGATCTTGATCCTGTGTTCCATTGTCGGGAAGTCAAGGAGGTATCTCATTGCTACACAGCTGGTGTCTCTCGTGCAGCCCAAAATGATGCGCATGGCTTCGTTTTGTACCTTTTCAAGTCTTCCAATCTGTGTAGGGCTGACAGTGAGGATGGCCAGGGCATACTCGATGCGTGAAAGCACAAGTCCTTGGAACAGAAGTAATAGCAGTCTTTGCTCGATATTGGAGGTCGCCATGACTCTCATTGCTGCCAAACCTTTTCGAGCCTTCGTTATGACATAATCGACATGATCTCTGAAGGACAGGCTACGATCAAGCCTCATGCCAAGATATGTCATTGACTGGGTTCTACTCAGAATGCTCCCATCCATTCTTACTGCCGGCAGGTCTGTTTTCACAATATGGTTGTTTAGTGAGAACCATGTAACCGTTGCCTTTGCAGGGTTGACAAGGGCATCGGCATCAGCACACCATGAGGAAATTCGATCTAGTTCGCCCTGCATATCATTGGCAACCGCCTGTCTATCTCGACCCTGTCGATACACGAGGATGTCGTCAACGAATGATAGAGTCCTACCCCTCCCATCCAACTGTTGTTCAGTGATCGGCACCGTATACACGTTGAATAGTACTGGTGACAGTGGTGAACCCTGCGGCAATCCTGGACATATCGTTATCGGTTCAGAAGACCAACTCCCGCAACTTAGCACCACCTTCCTTTGGAGTAGAACTGCAGCTATCCATCGTACAAGGTGAGGGTGCACTTTCAGTCTGAGGAGGGTTTGCATCAAGTGCTCGAAAGATACTCTGTTATATGCGTCCTCTAAGTCTATGGCGGCCGCACATGTCTCTTCTCTGACCTGAAATCCTTCGTAAACATCTTGAGCAAAGACCGCCACATTCAGCCATGACTCTTTGTTGCGTCTGTATCCTCCAAGTGTGGGCGGGAAGCAGCCGAGCTGTTCCAAGTCCCAAGCAAGTCTGTGTGCTACAATTTTCTCCAGTAGCTTGCCAACAGTATTCTGCATCGTAATGATTCTGTAGCCGCTTATCTTGGAGTGGTCTTTGTTCGGTTTTGGCAGCGGCAGCAAGTAGCTGTGAAGCCATTCTTCTTTGACTTGACCCCTCTGGATACTGGTGTTGAATTCTCTGGCCAGTTCTTCCATGTCATCATCTGATATCACCATTAGGTCACCATATCGGATGCCGTCTGGGCCTGGGGCGGTGTTAGGTGATTTCTTGAGCATCGCACGCAATATCTCAACTGTGATTGTCTATTCTTCGTCTGTCCCGACCCCCTCGCACAACTGAGAGAGTGTTGTTGTGGTCCTCTGTCTGGCGGGCTCGTCTTTCTGGTCAGTCTGTTCTATGTAGCGTGCAAGAAGGGCCTTACCTTTATCCGCATCCGACTTTTTCCATGCGAGGTCTGTGCCTTGAAAGTCTGGAATACCCCTACGTTGTGCAGCACCGTTCATGCTCTTGTGGAGGCGCCAGAATGTCGTAAGAGATTGCTTGGAGCACACCTTCCTGCAGAACTCGTCCCATTTGTCGGCCTTGGCCTGTTTGGCGCAGGATTTGAATAAAGTCGTCGTCCTAACGACCTCAGTCTTCAGGTTCGCCAACTCAACCTGTGGCATGTTAGCCTTTCTGGCCTTTTGCCAGTCTTTGACAGCCTGCCTCTTTCCCAGCCACACCTTCTCGACCTCTCCATTCCACCATGGTGGCTGCAGCCATCTTTCTTGTCTCCTACGGGAGGAAGTTAGTTTCCTTCTTCTGATCTTGCTTATGGCGTCTTGACCAGTGGTGTCGTACGGGAAGGCATTGGTCATGTTTCTTTGACTCATGGCCCCGTATTTCTTGATCAGGATGACACAAGGGTAGTGGTCACTATCGTGGTATCCCAGTGTGCCCCACCGGCACCTTGGTGCGATGGTGGGCGACACCAGAGCCAAGACAATGATGCTGTCAGAGTCGCCTGGTCGAGTGGCCATTCTAGTGACCTTCCCATCATTCAGACAGATTAGGGCAGCAAATCTTCTCCCTGTCTATTGGTGATGCAATTTCCCCATTGACTGCGTCTGGCATTGAAGTCCCCGCAGTAGATGATATGCCTTTCATCCATATCGAACAAACTCTGCCATTGTCGCACGTCGACCTTCCCATTTCGCGCATAGACGTTAACGATTGCAAGCTGCACTGGTGTTATTATTCTTAATGCCTGCACTTGCAGGGCATCGCTGTTCCAGGCGGACATATCGATCTCAGACACTAGTATGTTGTCGCGGACCAGAATGGCCTGTCCGAGGTGCCGCCTGTTAAAGAAACCCTGAAATCCCGCAACATTGACTGTTCCGTCGGTGAGCTGTGTTTCTTGCAAGACTACAATATCGTTTCCGTAGAGTAGTTTTTCAAGAATGGGTCGGCGTTGACTAAATGATGCACAGTTCCAGTACAGTACTCGAACATTTCCGATACCCAATCTGTCACATTTTAAGCGCCTTCTGCGCGCGCCCGCCCTCTTACCACGTTGTGTCCTAGCTGGTCGTCTGGTCGTCATGTTAGGCTTAACTATCGCCACCGGGCGCCGATGATACGCCGAAAGAAGCCCGGACGCGCGTGCACGAACTCCGTTGCACGGTCCGAACTCGATTTCACCACGAAAAAAACACTTAATCCATACACATTTCGGAAAAAACACGTTTCATTTTACGGGACTAAAAAATGTCCCGCCATCTTGCTTCAAGGGAACTCACTCTCAATCAGATTGTGAATCTTCTAGTAGACAATGGTAGGTAGTTAGCAGATTGTGAATCTTCTATTAGATAGTGGTTGAATTCTACGATCTTGTGAAACGACGCATTGTTCATTTAAATATATTTGTTAAAGGCTTTGGTATCTCAACGGAATACTTTCATACTATGGGACATCAACACAAAAAGGTCTGCTTCCAAATTGCTGATATCGAACTCTCAGCTCGGTATGCCCGGTAATTATGAATCTGTTTTTTTTTTTTTCAGTATCCCTAAAACCACAGGCCCCAAATTATTTTACACCTGTACCAAATGTCACAGGTAGAACGTGTTCTTGTAGTATGAAAAGAATACCAAGAACAGATAGAAAGATCAATGAGCAAATAATACAAGAAACAAGGTCAGCATGGCCGAATGGATAAGAACGGGTGTTCTTAAACATCCGGTGTGCTGATTCCGAGGTAAGGGGTACAACCCTTATACCGGATAGTTGGACTAAAATGATGACCTCTCGTCCCTGACTTGGGGACGTAAATTACAAGTACATCTAAAGGTGGAGTGGATCCGCCTGATGGCGAGGGACATTGTTAAAACAGAAAATTAATCCACACGCAGAATTCAGTCCAGCACTATTAGAAGTATTGTATATGGGCTACGCTCAAAGCGAGCGAGGGCAAAAAAAAAAAAAGAAATACAAGAAACAAATGAAAACAGTAAACTGATTAGAGACATTAGACGTAGACAGTCAGAATTGTTTAGGCATGTTATGAGGAGAATAAACTGGAGACCTTAGAGACAACTGGCAAGACTGAAGGGAGAAGAGCAAATGGAAGAGAGAAAGAAATATATGGATGGCTTAGCCACGTGTCATGGTTAAAACAAAACGAAGAGCTGATCCACGACTCTAGTGATTGTGTGAGATGGCGAAAGATGACCGCCCACGCTTATCGGCATGGCACATGATGATGTGACGAACAGAACATTATTTTCGTTTTTCTCAGCCTCACCATCATCAAGTGCCCTACAGACTAGCGTAGGCTTTCATGACTCTCCACATATCTCGATCTTTGGTTTTCCGGATCAACTCCGCTGTTGATATTCATATATGCCACCGTCTCAATCTATTCAGCATTATTTCTCTTGGTCTGCCTCTGTCTCTCTTCCCCTTGATCTTTCCAGTCGTCACGATGTTCTCCAGTGCCTCTCTTCTCATCACATGACCAAATAAGCTATTTGTCTCTTTCTTATTGTTGTATATAGTGTTCTAGTTTCATTAGCCTCTTTCAGGCAATCATTGTTAGTTACTCTGGCAGTCCAAGGAATTCGCAACATTCGACTCAGTAACCACATCTCTGTTGCTTCCAAATTTCTCAGTCTACTCTGCATATTTTACCCCCATTCTGTTATACTATCATGATAGTTCGAGTTCCTTTGCAGACCGCCGCTCGCATCACGGCGCGAAGAAAAGCCTCTAGATCTCTGACCAGTTCTCCCGCCCCATAGACCCTCATACACAAGGTGTCTGCAATATCTTGTGTCCATCTTTGTGCTGGTCAACTGCTGCCTTTTCTTCCAGTAACCCTTAATTCTCTTACCGTTTTTTCCAAGTTAGTAGGGCGTTAAGAAGGCCTCAACATCACGACATATGGGTGTAACCCATAAGTGCTCCGTTCTACTCCTAACTCAAGGCTGAGTCCGGAGAATGTCAGCTCATCTTAGGCCATCTTAACGTCTTAACTTTCTTTTTCATTCTTGCCCTTCTTTTCCAAAATTTGATTGATGTCTTAAGGCCAATTAAAAGGCGTACAGAAAGAAGCAAAATGAGGACATGTCCGCGGAAATTGGGAAAGCTTGGCCAGCTCTAATTATCACTATTCTTAGCTCCTCTAATGGACTCGAAAGCTACAACCCACAGCAGTAGGGAATGTGACTGATCAGACCAATTAACGCGGTAAATATTCGTCCACAATAGATGCATGTGAACAAATGGTCATTTCCACCATCACGCATCACCTTACATCTCACACTCTCAGTGTGTGACCAATGTCTGTATCGTGTTCTCCTTTCTCTGTATTATATTCATGATCTTTGTCCTCAATGCAACACGATCAACGGAGTCTTGTTTCCAAAGGTGCAATATAATAATATAATATAATTGCCAGTATCAATCATGTACCGTTTACATACCGCAGTTGTGGCCAACCCCGACAGCTTTTTACATATATGTAATTCACTCACTCGCTCACTCACTCACTCACTCACACACTCACTCATTCACCCACCCACCCACCCACCCCCACCCACTCACTCACTCACTCACTCACTCACTCTCACTCTCTCACTCCCTCTCACACGCATGCACGCACGCACACACACACACACACACACACACACACACACACACATTCACAAAACAGATGTCCTTTGGTATTCTACTATCATCCATCCTCCTAAGATGTCCTATCCATCTAAGTCTACGAAGACTGAGCATGGAACAAACCGTCACACAACCTGATCTTTCCAATACTTCAGTATTGGCGATCTTATCTTGCAACTTAATACCAAGAATGCTTCGCATATGAACGCTGTTTAAATGTTTCTCTTGGTGTGAGTAAGTTCACCAGGCTTCACTGCTATACAGAAGAGTAATACTGTCACACGTCGTTCTTGATGATAATATCACGAAGGTCTTACGATGATATGTTCGTGATATAGTCGTGCGTGTGATGGTCGTTGTATAGGTAACGATGCTTCTGGTGTGTCAATCGAGCTATCTAACTGTCTCTTAATCCAACTCACCCCAGCAGTGCACCTTCACCAGTCATGAACACAAGTTTGAGTTGGCGCACATAATCCCCCAATCCAGAAAGAACACGGACAGACGGAACATGTTTATACATCCAGAAATAATGTAATCCATAGAATATAAATATCCTCCTCACAATTTAACCAGCACACATCCCTGTCTTCTCACGGCCTGCTGAATCTCAAATTCACAAGACATTTAGTCCAGCTACTATCCACGGCTGGATCTCCCACAATACGACCCACCCACTGGGTCGGAGCCTCTGCTCCCTATGTAACCCACTCTGGGTTTTAGGACTGCATTCACAGCTCGGAGAATCACACAACACCGTTCTCCGTCGACTACCGACTCGTTCGGTATCTAAAACTCAACTCCCCGAAGTCCCTTGACTTCAACACACAAATACCCTATCTCTCGCCCCATCCACCCTAGGGGTTTTTCTCTACCCTCACTATTTTATTTCTCAGGACTGGCTGTTTTCTCATAGCCAGGTCAGTCACTTTACTGTCTCCCACTTTCATCTCCATTCTTTCTCATGCCCGGTCACTCAACTCATTGTCAATGACCCAGGCTTATGTCAACTACAAACACAGGCTCGATATACTCGGAAGTTTATTTTGGCAGTAAGCTTCGTGTTCTCCCAGACTCATTTTGGTAATCTGTTTATTGTTGTTGATGCCTTACCAATCCTTATGTTGACTTCCTGATCTTGAGATAATGTATTGCTAACCTCTGATCCTAGATATGTGACATGGCCGAGTAACTTCATTTCTGCCTCGTCAATCATGATTGTTCCCCATTTGGGCCTTACGTCTATTTCTTCTCAACGTTGACAAAATACTGAGTCAATCGACAACACCCTACAAACAACTTCTCAACCTTGACAAAATACTGAATCTATCGATAACACCCTACAGACATCTTCTCAACCTTGACAAAATACTGAATCTATCGACACCAACCCTACAGACATCTTAATTCAAAGACACGGATCTCCATAGAACTATAGCAAGTAAATTAACAAGTAAATGACCTCATTTAGTGCCACCAGTTACTTTGGATATATGGCGATGGTCCCTTGGCTTTAGACTAATCGCACTCATTGAGTGATATTGCTAATATAGCGTGGACCGTGTTTACTTCCTATATCATTTCCCACTACCCATTTTAAACTGGGTCTCCCTGAGAGTTCAGATCAATTTCTAAACGATCTCTCCCCCCCCCCCTCTCTTGAAAAAGATTTGAACATGCAACCCTTGAGTCGCTAGTTAAAAGTGCTAGCCACTGCCCTACTGCGACTTGCATGTCCATATAAGCCCATTAAAACATAGTAAGTATATTGTATGAGTTCGGGATTAGAGGAAGCACTAGACAAACAAAAAAATATAGTAAGTATATTGTAAGAGATAGGGATTAGAGGACGCTCTAGACAGCATGAACATTAACAACAACAACAACAACAACAACAACAACAACAACAACAACAACAACAACAACAACAACAACAACAACAACAACAACAACAACAACAACAACAACAACAAAACTTTATTTTGAAAGGGTTAAGAATTGGGTACGCAGGCCCGTCTAACATTCTGCTCTTTTATCACTCTCTTTCATACATTATACCATTCACACATCATTCAAGGCTAACTGAAAACAGCAACAATATAAAAGATATGCATTATAAAAAACAAAACAAACAATTAAGTTGCATGTCCTTCACAGGACGTAGCAGTCAACCCCAGCATTTTCGCTGTTCGTGATTCCTGGGCAAATTTTACGTTCAGTAGTTTGCCATTGCTTTCTGAACGACCGGCTCCTATACTTTTTTCGAAAAAACCAGCACCGCTGTGTTTCGAACCCGGGTATACGGGCTCACAAACCGCATTCGCAAGCCCTTAGCCACAGCATGTGGAAAATGAAAAATCAATACTACATGACTCAGTAATAGTAATAACTGGTGTGGCATTTGTTATTAGCTATGTGGAATATACTGGCCTACCAAAAGGGGACTGGCTGTTATACTAGGGTTTTATTATTGTCACAATCTCTTTTGCAACAAAATGAGATTGGTCGTTGTCTAGATCCTGATGCTGCTTCTATATCACTGCAGAGTATACGCTGGGTTATCCCCATGTCCCACAACACAAGTCATTACTGTAGTACACATCTATTAGTCACTGAACAAGATTGCGTTTACGCACAGAATATCCCTTTAATGATGAATTAACACGGAAACAGGCAACATATATAAATCCAGCAGTAACAGTAATTCCAGAATATATCCTCATCACAACCTAACACTCAAATAACACTGCCTTCTCCAGGCCTTCTTAATCTCATCCACCACGACCGTTAACCAGCCACTCTCCCCGGCCCGAACTCATTCGATCCAACCCACTCTGGGTCTAGGCCTCAACTAACTATCCAGTCCCCTGACTCCACACAACACTACTCCCCAGCCCAAGCTGTCTGCCTCACAACCACACTAGCGGGCTGACGCGTCGACTCCACCCTTAAACTCACTGCCTCCAACCTTCCCCGTCTGTCTTCTTGTTTGCCCTTTCCGGGGATCCACCACCCAGCCTCATTTTACCTCCGTCTATTATTTCTCAGGGCCATTTAGCTTGTTTATATAGTACCACTTTCGCTTGGGTCCATCACGCCCAATTTTAATTTACCCAGGCATGTTACAATTATTATTATTATTATTTCTATTATTAAGGGGGAAGGTAATCCGTACTGAGACAGTATTCAAATAATTTATGATTATATGTATACGGATTGGTGATATCTTTGATTTCATGTGGAGGATTGTTCGACAGCTGAGCTGCAGAGTACGTTAAGCTTGTTTTGTAGGCTTCGGAATGTGTAATATACTTAATCGTTTACTGTGTCTAGCATTATATTCAAACAATGGCCAAAGGTAATTTGGGGCATTCCGATGTAGGATTTTATGAATTAGTTTGGCCTTATTGAAAAGCAGACGTTTGCGGAGTGGTAATAACTGAAGGCGTTTATGCAGGCAAGGATTGTCAGTTAACTGTTTGCTATAACATTGAAAGCTCTATCTACCAACCGGGTTTCAAACCTATCACCTCCAAATGACGACAGCGCCTCACTCCAGGAACAAGTGTACTTAGCGCATGATCAACTAGACACCGTTCTATGAGCGCAACACTAGACGTGAGTGTTAATTTATGCAGCCTCAAGGTGTTCCCCAGTTGATATGCCTGTGTAATAAGCATACCGCATTGCATTGATTTTTACAAATGATATGAGTGTCGACCGTTCACAACGCAATGGCAAACTACAAAAAGTAAACTTGAATACTAAATCACAAACTGCACAAAATGCTGAGGTTGAATGCGACACCCTGTAAGGGGCACGCATCGCTAGTAAGCACATAGTAAGTATGCATGCAAATATAAATAGCCATTGACACAAAATATAGTAGTACATAAAGCGCTTACTGTACAAACGCGCGTTATGACATTGGTGATTGTACTCTCCGGTATTGATTCCTTAAGAGCAAAATGAAAGTCTCTGCTGGGACCGATGCTTCTATCCGGCCAACAATGGAAATATCACGTAATATACGCGGGTATCTTCAGTAAGCACGCGCCGGGGTGCACGCGAGAAATGAGTGAGTCAGAACTTCAGAACACAGAGGATGTTTGTCCAGACCTGGGGAATTCTCAAACACAGGCGGATGTGGTGTTGGTATTGTACAATCTTTCTTTCTTTCTTTGTGTCTTTCTTTCTTTCTTTCTTTCTTTGTGTCTATCTTTCTTTCTTTGTGTCTTTCTTTCTTTATTTGTGTCTTTCTTTCTTTCTTTGTGTCTTTCTTTCTTTCTTTCCCTCTCTGGCTACACGATTCCATAGAGGAGATTCAAACCATTTTCTTTCCTTTCGTCTTATATGCAAAATATATTTTTGACACGTAACTGCTTTCAGCGATATCTCGGTAGCTTCTGTTCTCTTATACCTATAACATAAGTATTATTCATGCATTTGTGATTCATAAAATCATAGCAAGATAATGTGTTAGTTTTCCTTGGCATCCAAGTCCACACAGATGTGTCTTATCTCTGACAGAAATTCCCGATTATCAGGGCAAGTGAGTGCTCTGGTTTGTCGCAGAAATGTCCACGCATGCCGATGGATACTCGGACCCATCTGTTGTATGGCAGTGAATCATGGAGTGCAAAAGAACAGATCATGAAGAGGTTGTTGGCAGCGGGGATGTTGTTTCTGTGACGACTGCTGGGAATACTCTGGACTACCAGATTAACTTACAACTGTCAAGTGTCATTACTGCCTTAAGTACCTTGCGGTGTAGATCATGTGGAATTACGGGCGCCTGTCTAGGGAAGTCACCGTGAACTGTGCAGGTTTGGGTTTTGTGTGTGTGCTCCCGATAGAATAAACAAAAACATCAAATTGCCAAGGTTTCGAACCCAGGTCTCTCAGATGGGAGCCGGGCTCTCTAGTCAAGCGGCCAGACGCTGGAAAAGGCTATTTAAAGTATAACAATATACACAAATGTAAGTTGAGTTGAGTTGAGTTAAGTTGAGTTAAGAACTGACATCACTGCACTCAAGACATTCCCATACTTTCTCCGTCCCCTCGTTCAACAGCCAGCGAAGAGTCATACTACTAATCGTTCCCACCGCTGTCTGATTAAAAGTTCTCCTGGTCTTCCCTCTCAGTTTTGAGATTCTTCCAGAACCCCTGCCGATCCCCCGCAATCTCATTCTTTCCACATATGGGTTCTCAGTCTGTTCCTCCGCCTTCTCCACCTGGTCCCACAAGCGCACGACCACCTCCCCCTTGTCCATAGGAAAAATACCACCAAGAGGTGCCCTCCCTGCCAGCCTATCAGCCTGTTCATTCCCTCGTACACCCGCATAGCCAGGGTAAAATATCCGTACAATTCTCACGATCTGTGACCTCTGAAGCGACGAGAGCCATTCCACACGAAACATTCCTTTCTCCACCTTGCTAAGCATACTCATTGAATCCGTAATGAATACAACGTGTGTTGCAGTAGTCTCCTCTAGCCACCGGAATGCCGCTGTTACTGCCTCCACCTCCATTCTCATGCTGGAGGTCGTAGTCTCATATGCCAGACTCTCCTTTTTCAAGACTCGCCCATTAGCCTTTGCAATAAAGCCCCAGCCACTACATCTATTTCTCACCACTGACCCATCGGTGTAGATGACTATGTCACCTTGATGTGTGTTGCTCTGGATCAGCTGTTGCACTTCAAACTCAGTGCGGCCCGCTGCCCATTCTCTACACTCACCACCCAGTGTTATTATTACATTGCGCCAGTCCACCATGTCTTCCGGAACTTCAACCCACTCTCTTTCACGATTGATGGTCTCTAGATCACACACCTGACTAATAGAAAGTTCTGCCTGTGCCATCCAGGACCTGCCTCGTCTTAACCTTATCCATTGCTGCATGCAGCGGGTGATCCCTGTCTGCGGCAACTCACAGGTACCATTTGGCCTGAAGGACCTTATGCCTATCCGTCATTGTTGGATCGCCAGGATATGCCTTATGGATATAATTGGTGTGTCCTTTGTACACCCCAGGATTAACCGCATGGCAGCATTCTGTAGGCGCTTCAACCTTTCAAGGTGGCTCTTTGATACTGGCAGCAGCCCCAAACCATACTCAATGACAGAAATTATTGACACAAATGTAAGAAAGAGGCAAACAGCGTTACTTGGTCATGTGACGAGAAGAAATACATTGGAGAACATCGTGGCTACCGGAAAGATCAGGGTTAGACTTGGCAGAAACAGACCAAGAAAGATGATGTCGGGGTGTCAAAGACAGGAGCATCAAGAAATATCATCAACAGAAGTTATCAAACAAGACAAGGATGGAGGTATGTGAAGGTTATGCGCGCTTACGGCACTTTATGAATTTTTGTTGCTTTCGTTCGTTCGCTTTGAACATAAGCTTATTCGATATCCATGCTACTACTTCTTGTACACTGAACTGATGTTTGCGTGTGCGCTAGTTTTATCTATTACCTTGCCCCTCGCTATCAGACAAATCCAACCGGATCTTAGAAGTACTAGTACATTACCCCCCCCCCCCCCCCCCCAAGTCGAGGACGAGAAGTCAGCATTTTAGTCCAACTGACCAGTGTATGGATGTGAAGCGTGGACAATGAGCAGTCAAGCTGAAAAACAGCTGATGGCTGTGGAAATGTGGTTTCTGAGGAAAATGGAAAGAATACCATGGATAGACAGAAAATCCAATGAACAAGTCCTTCAAGAAACAAATGTAAACAGTAAACTGATTAGAGACATTAGATGTAGACAGTCAAAATGTTTTGGGCATGTTATGAGAAGAAATGAATTGGAGAACTTGGTGACAACTGGCAAGATCGAAGGGAAGAGACCAAGATGGAAGACCGAGAAGTAAATACCTGGATGGCTTGGCTACGTGCCATGGTCGAGACAGGAACACAGAGCTGATCCACAACTCTGGTGATCGAGTGATATGGCAGAACATGACCGTCCACGCATATCGGCATGGTATATGGATGGATGGACCAGTGTAGGGGTTGAAACCACTGCCTCGGCATCAGCACATCAGAAGTTTAAGAGCGAGCAGTCTTATCCATTGGGCCGTTGTGACCTGTGGCATTCGGTGATGATGACTGGGATGTTTTGTTGGCCTTCTGTTAGTTCCTCTACTCCTGCTGCTCGTTATCCATACTGGAGAATCGAACCCCAGCCAATTCACGCGACACCTCTTGTGATATCCTATGGTATCTTGTGATATCCAAAGGTATCTTGTGATATCCTATGGTATCTTGAGATATCCTGTGGTATCTTGTGATATCCTATGGTATCTTGAGATATGTTGTGGTATCTTGTGATATCGTGACCTGTTTGTATCTTGTGATATCTTATGATACATTGTGATATCCTGTGGTATCTTGTGATATCCTATGGTATCTTGAGATATCCTGTGGTATCTTGTGATATCTTATGATACATTGTGATATCCTGCTTCTATCTTGTGACATCCTGTGATACATTATGATATCCTGTGGTATCTTATGATAAACTGTGATATCCTGTGGTATCTTATGATAATTTGTGATATCTTGTGATAATGTATTGTATCTTGTGCTTGCTATCTTCATGTCCTCCCATACTATTAATATCTGACTTCGATCATCTGTTATGTGTGTCTTAGGGCTCTCTCAATTGTTTATTTTATGCCGGCTCCGTGGCGAATGGTTACGGATGCAATTCGCAATCCCGCATACCCCACTCGAAACACAGCTATGGGTAATTTAGCAGCAGGCCACCCGGCGTTGGTTTTTATAAAATGTTATGCATGTCGGTCATTCAGAAAGAAACGGTAAACTACTGAACGTAAACTTGCCAAAAAATAACAAACAGCCAAAAGAATGCTAGGGTTGACTGCGATGTATTGTAAAGGATATGCAACTAACATTTTAACTATTGTTTTTACTTTGTGGCTTCTGAGACATGGACTTCTAATTATAAAACTATCAGGTGTTCTCACCGCATGTCCTATCCTGCCTAAGAACCATTTCCTCACCTATTGATTATCTGTAATCTGTGGAGCAAAAATATTCCTCAGGGAAATGGAAGAACGGTGTAACACGGCGTAATGCCTCCATGGAATGTGGCAGATTGGACATGCTTGACACATTTCAGCACGGTGATTGGCAGATGTGCGAGGGATCTGGATCGATTATTTACCTCCTCACCTTGAAACATGTCAAGAGTTGACATTCGGATTGCGGAGATTAGACAGAGAGGTAGAGAGAGAGAGAGAGAGAGAGAGAGAGAGAGAGAGAGAGAGAGAGAGAGAGAGAGAGAGAGAGGCAAAGAGATAAGAACAACCTTAGAGAAATGAATATAAACATACAAGAGGATCAGAAATAGCATATACAAGATCTTTACATCTCATTCAACACTTCCCTGAAGTAAATAAAGGAAAAGAAGAAGGAGAAGAAGATATCACATTATATGGGAACTGGGAATTTGACAAAATTATTGGATGAACAGCCCAAACCGAAATCAGAAGTAGCTACAGTCCCTAAACTCAAAGTATTCATCCAGCTAACCTTCCGAGGAGATGACGTAATGCAACGTCTGCGGGACCGGCTCACCACAGCAGTCGAGCGAACATTCTGTGCAGCAGCTCTAGTCATCAGGTACAGAAACACACCGATCCCAGTTCCAGCAGTAAAAGAACCTGTAGCTTTGTACGCCAAATCAAATTGTATTTACCAATTTACATGCAGATGCGAGGCCATCTACATAGGCAGAACTGAGCGACAGTTACATTGCAGGATTTCGGAACATATTCCGAATTGGTTGGACAAGATACTACACATAGAAGATGGTAGCCTAGGCAGGCCGACACACCGGAAAAGTCTGGCTTCATCGGTCGGGAGACATGTGCTCGAGAGTGGCCACGTGGTTGAAAGAGACAGTGCCTTCCGTGTGTTGTTCAACACACAAAGTAGTCGATTGTTAAAGTTTGCTGAAGCTATACTAATCAACCTTCCTTGTGTAAGCAGAAAGACATTTTAGTCAGTTTAAAATTACCGTGGTAGACAATCGACATTACTGTGCCAACATGTGTATATTTCTTCTTCTTTGCGTTCATCCGGAGTGATTTTTTCAGATGTGATTGCGGTGTGTCTGGTTAGGCACCCTCGGGTCGAAACCCTCAGGCCAACACATCCGACTTTTAGCGTGCATTTTTGACCAGGTTAGCAATCCTGGGAGACTCTCACTTTTGTGGTACCGTCCACATCTCAGCTGGTCTAGTTGGAACAGTCGAAGACTACACGGTCATCCCTCAAGTGAAGGCAGGGACAGTCCATAGCATTTTCCGCCATCCTGGGTGGCTTCCATAATTGCAGAGCCGGCGCATAACGCTCTGGTGCTGGGTTTACCGAGGGAATCGTCACGTCCTGCTCATGGCTGTTTTAATTCCTCACTTCAATATATTGGGCATTTCGCTCGCCCTGGGCCGTTCCTGCACAAACCAGTCAGCTCTGCGGTTGGTTTCCACTAAGCGAGTTTTCGGACATGTGCTTGTCCCTGTACCCATCAGAGCTGTTCCAGGCACGGCGGACATTCGGAAAACTACCTAGTCAGAACTGTTCCGAACAAGAGCGGCATTCGGAAACTAGGTAGTCAGAGCTGTTCCTAGCACGGGAGACATTCGGACGAGACATTTCACTCGGACGTAAATGCGTAGTGTCAATTTTTAGTTTGCCACCCGTAGGACGACACTTCCGACTTCCGGCGGGCATTTTTTAGTGAGGTTAGCCTTCCTCTGGTTTCGAGACACGTTAGACTGTTGTAATGTCACCCACATCTCAGCTGGTCAAGATAGAACGATCAACGATATCGTGGTCTGCCCTCAAGGGAAGGCAGGGGCAGACCATGGGCATTATCTCGCTATCCAAGGAGGCTTCCATAATTGCAGAGCTGGCACATATTGCTCTGAGACTGGGCTCACCCAAGGAGTTTCCACGTCCTGCTCATGGCTGCTTTAGTTCCTCACTTCCATGTGTTGGGCATCCCACTTGCCACTTATCGCTCAATCACACACCAGGAGCGGTCAGACTGCGAGTGACATCCACTCGGTAAGCTTTTGCTTGTGACTTCAGACCACGCAACAGGTTCGCTCGCCGTGCGTTCCATTTTGCGTTGATGAGACATTATTCCACTTTTGTCTACACTCTCTATGAGTTAGATAGACAGTTTCCGTAACCCTTCGACTGGGGCACTTTTCTGACTTTTTTGTACTCGCTCACGAGGTAGGCTACATGTGCTGCCGGCTCAGCACCTTACCTTCATGCAGCAGTGAACGGGAAACGGCCAGGCCCCTTCATCCGGGAAACTCTCATATCCCCCAGCTGGGAGCCTTCGAACATGTATCAGACCTGGGCATGTAGCTTGCTCAGTATCATGTTTCTATTTTCCGGTAGACGGGTATCAGCCTGGCTCTAAGATCCGAGGGTTTGTGGCTTAGAGGCGTTCAGCCACAGCCCTCGACAGGGAGCCTTAAGAGTTTTGTCCGGACCAAGAAATTCTGCCTTTGTGCACCTCATTTAAATTTTGACTGCTATCCTCAGTCTATGCCTGCAGAGCAGCAGGTTGTGTCTCTCTTAGTCTGGTCCCTATCCCATAAGCTGTCCGATATGTAATTTTTCACCCATCGGCAAGCAAGTGGGGTCTATGGGACACGCAAGCTCCCCCACCACGTCAAGGTGGAGACACATCGGGTGTATATTTCAGTTTGAAGGATTTATCTAATTAATTCACGTAAGTTGTGTGATTTCTGCAGTATGTACCTGACGAGATGCAGCGAAATATGCCAGGCAATAAATCGTGCAATCTATTGTTTGTGTCTTCGTCATTCAAAAATATGTCTTGCAAGAAAAATTATATTTCAAATTTCGCGGGAAGACCCTATATGATAAAAACGAAGATGTATACACACGGTAAAAGTTAGCGTGAGGTTAAATAGAGGAACATGTGACAATATACTAAAGTTGAGGGTAATTATGGAGTAAAAAGAAAATAACAGAAAGTACATCATAGATCTGAAATTTTGGTGTAGGCTACTCACAGCTATTTGACTGTGTAAGAACACAGATAACTAAGTAACATTATGAAAGAAATGGGGCGTCCAATTGCACCTAATACTAAACATAACAAAACTCTACATTTAACAAACAGCAAGAATGTGTGATGATACAACACTTTGGTTAGATATAAAAAAGGGAATCCGACATAGCTGCATTATGTTCCCTTAGCTGTTTGCCTTATCCACTGAGAGAACCATCAGGAATGTTAGAAAAAAAATATTGACAAGGAACAATATGGTTCTTTTGCTCCTGTCAAAATAGAAATACATGAACTTTGATATGCTGACGATACACTACTGCTAACAAGAACATACATGGGAGTTCAGATGCTCAGTTATAGCCAGAAAAGTGTTAAACTCAAAATGTGTGTCTTACTGCAACAAACATAATGATGACAACTATAAAATAAATATGTCAAAGTTTATTTTTATCAGGGGGAGAAATGACGGAAAATGAGCAGATTTGAATATCTGGGTTTAAGGGCGATGGAAATTTGATCACAGAAATGACAAGCAGAACAATCAATGCTTTGCTAAAACTGAAGCAATTAAAACCTGTATGTCAGATTGCTTACAGCCTCCATGGAGATGTCAACAAGCTCTGGTTGATTGCTGCTGCTTCTGAATTTATTTACAATATCGCCTGAATTTGGAATAAGGAGGAGGAGGAGGAGTATGTGACGGCGATATTGGAGGATGAGAATCAGAGGATGAAGAAGCAGTAGTAGTAGTAGTAGTAGTAGTAGTAGTAGTAGTAGTAGTAGTAGTAGTAGTAGTAGTAGTAGTAGTAGTAGTAGAAGAAGAAGAAGAAGAAGAAGAAGAAGAAGAAGAAGAAGAAGAAGAAGAAGAAGAAGAAGAAGAAGAAGAAGAAAACGAACAAACGAACGAACAAACGAATGAACGAACTAACGAACTTTATTTTCAAAGGGTAACAAATTGGGCACGCAGACCCGACTTACATTTGTCCCTTCCAATCACTCATCTTTCGTTCATCAATAGTGCATGATACAATCACATAGGAAAAAAATAACATTGTAAAATGAATGTTGTAAACATAAACAATGTATATTACCATGTTATGAGACACATCCTCTACCCACCCCCAAACGTCCACCCATCGCCCACCCACACTACATCCCTCACCCACACACACACACACACACACACACACACACAACCCACGCTCACATACATGCAACGACCCACCCATCGCCCACCCACATATCCCCCACCCACACACATCTCTCACCCACAGACATCCCCTACCTACACACATCTCCTCACCTATCCCATAACGCCCACACACTCACCCACCCACATATCCTCCACCACCCATTAACATACCCCCAACCACCTAGTCAAGCACACATCCACAAGCACACATCCCCCACACACATATCTCTCCGCCAACCCACACATCCCGCACCTACCCAAGCACATTTGCAGCACCTCGCCCTCCCCCCCCCCACACACACACAAACACACATCCCAACTTACACACAAACCCCCACTCACACACATCTCTCACCCATCCCCAAACCACACATCCCCCATCTATACATCCCCCATCTATACACACCCCATCCATACACACACATCCCCACCCACACACACATCAAGAAGAAGAAGAAGAAGAAGAAGAAGAAGAAGAAGAAGAAGAAGAAGAAGAAGAAGAAGAAGAAGAAGAAGAAGAAGAAGAAGAAGAAGAATTGATGCTTTTATAGACGGGAACAATTATGGTTAAGAGACTAAGGTGTCTGTTTGAGACTCAAAGTGGCCAGGTTCCATCTCCGGGAGCACGTAAGAGCTCTGGGTGGATTTTAGAGCTCTGGGTCGACATGAGAGCTCTGGATACACGTGAGAGCTCAGGGTAGACGTGAGAGCTATGGGTAGACGTCAGAGCTCTGGGTAGAGTTGAGAGTTCTGGGTGGACGTGAGAGCTCTGGGTACACGTGAGAGTTCTGGGTGAACGTGAGAGTTCTGGGTACACGTGAGAGTTCTGGGTACACGTGAGAGCTCTGGGTACACGTGAGAGTTCTGGGTGGACGTGAGGCTCTGGGTAGATGTGAGAGTTCTGGGTAGACGTGAGAGCTCTGGACATGTAAAATTGGCCTCGGCTGAACATCGAGCATATGACCTACAGGTTGTAATACAAGAATGCCAGAAACTGCTGTACCACGGCTCCCTGGTATATGGTGCTAGCCTCAGTGATACGAGCAATAAATTCACAGATGTTGATCGGCATTCATAGCAGTAGCAGTATAAAAATGAAATAGATGTTAGAAGATACACGAGCAAAATGGAAAAAAAATGTAAGCTATAGTTTAACACCGGGACGTAACGTGTCGCCTCCAAATAACGACATATCTTCTCTGTAGGAATAAGCCAACTTAGAATCAAGGCCATAAACAAACTCTTTAAAAGGTGTCATCATTCGCCAAGTCGTATATCCACTGAACCAAAAACTATGAAATATGGACATAATTTGTGTCTATCCACTGAAACAGCACCAGTGTTTCTGATGAATAATGAGGTCATAATATACCTGACTTACCCATACCGTCACCTGCTTGCTGTCTAGTGACTAGAAGTTAAGGGGCTACAGAATCATGAAAACACAACACGCCACAATCCATAAACATGAAACCATAACGGACACAGTTAAATACATACCTATTGTCATTTCAAACGTCAATAAATGTCTGATATCTAAAATATGACTACATTTAGACACGGCGTTTTCACTAGAAATAGCACACTACATGTTTGATGTGTTTAAAGCACACCATGACCTATATTAATGTGTAACATTCACAACGAAGCACGGAAAGTATTACAAGTTATGGGTGAATATTTCCTGACAATTATATCTACAACTACGCCAGATCTTTTGTAGTCATACTCTTTATATCTATCTACATCCGTTATGGTCAAGATTAGTGGAAATTAGAACAGCGCCTCTGCATTCCTTGTGTGAGACAAACAACAGTTCCTTCAAACTACGCCGACATATTACACAGAGTAGCTGAATAAATCGATATGAATGTTAGTTACCTGTTTGAATGTAAGTGTAAGGTAATTCACAGCTCCAGGGTCACTAATGTGCTGTGTTGTACAATCATTCTTGACTATTTTCACACTTAATTTAATCCAAGTGGCGTTATGTTCTTTGAATTACGCCTGTTAGGTTAGTTGTTAGGTATGTTTATAAACGCTGTTTAGATTTAAACGTCTGGTTTCTGACCTGCGTTCCACACTTCGTTATAATTCGTCGCTGTTCGTGGTGTGTTGGTGTGTACTTTGGCCTACTTTGTAATGTCACAGGTTATCTATCACACGATTAGCCACCTACACAGGCAAGCTGACATTGCCGGTAAACCATAGGTCAAGACATCACGATGTGGGGAATTAGTTCCCGTCCTTGCTGCGGCTTTCTACGGAAACACTAGCAAATTACTACTCAATCAATCAATCAGGTGCCGTCTCAACAACGAAGGTTGGCTGCAATGGATCTCCAACACCGTCTATCTTTCGTCCTGACTGTAAATTCTGTCAGGCTGATGTTCATCCATCTCTTGATGTAATCTTTCCACTTGTATCGTTGTCTACTTCTTGCTCGCTTGCCCTCAATCTTGCCCTCTAGTATGGATTTTATAATAGAATCTTGTCTTTTAACGTGGCTGAAATATTTTACCTGCCTCCTCTTTATTTCTTTCATCAACTCTCTTCATTCCTAGATTTTCTAGAACCTCTGCATTTGATTGATTTTGTTTCCATAAAATACGACATATTTTCCTATATATCCACATCTCCATGGCTTCTATGCAACTTTCTAGTTGCTTGTTCAATGTCCTGGCTTCCACGCCATAGAGTAGCGTTGAATAAACGTAGCATTTGACAATTCTCATTTTAATGCATTTTTAATCTCTCTAGATGTTAATACTAATTGCATGCCGCTGAAAGGCATGACCATTCTTGAATTTTTGACCATTCCTATTCTCTGTTTGATTTCTATTTCACTTCTGCCATCATATGTTATTATATGCCCAAGATAGTATAAACTTGTTGCTTGTTCTAGTTAGTATCTCCCCGTTTACTGTCATTTTCATTGATGACCTATCCTTTCCACTGCTAATTATCATAGTTTTTGTTTTTTTTGGATGTTAATATCTAAGCCACATTCTGCACTATGCCTGTTTACTTCTTCCATTAGGTCTTGTAACTCTTGCTCACTTTCTGCTAGTAACACGGTATCGTCAGCACATCTAAGATTGTTTATGATTCTTCCTTTGATGTGAAGTCCAGGCAGTTCGACTTGTTTGAAAATTCATTCTGTGTATAGATTGAAGAGGCTTGGGGACAGTACACATCCCTGCCTTACTCCTCTTGTTATCTCTATAGGCAACGAATAGGCGACTACTACTATTCTTCGTCATTTCCCCTCTCCCCCACCTATTCATCAACATCGTCATTGTCGTCATAATAAACAGCCCCAACCACATAAATATCATAAACAATCTACTCCTGGCTATTTATTTAACTCTCCATCGTTCTCTCCATTCTCGTTTCCTCTTCATGTGTCTCCATATGTTTCTTCATTTTGCTTTATATTTGCTCTCTATGGGTTGGGAATATTGCGTAGTAGGGGATGTATGTGATCTGCGAGTGGGGGATGTGTGTGGTGGGTGGAGGATGTAGGTGTGGGTGATGGGGTGTGTGTGAGTGGATTGGGGATGTATAGGTCGTTAGAGAGATGTGTATGTGTGTGGGTAGGGAGATGTCAGTTGGTGGGGATGTGTGTGTATGGTTTGGGGATGTGTGAGTGGATGTGTGATGTGTGGGTTGGTGGGGGATGTGTGTGCGTGGGTGGGGAATATGTGGTCGATGGAGGTGTGGCTGGGGGATTGGTGGTTGGAGGCGTGGGTGGGGAGAGGATGTGTGGGTTAGGATGTGTATGTGGGTGGGCGTGGGATGTGTGGATTGGTGGGGGAAGTTTGTGGGTGGCGAGTGTGTTTTGGTGGGTGGAACAGGTGAGGGGAGTGTGGGTGGGGGATGTGCGGGAGGGGGATGGGTCGGTTGGTGGGGTATGTATGTGTCTCTGGGTATGTGTGTGTGGGTGGGGTGATGTATGGGTAGGTTGGAGATGCGCCTCATAACATGGTAATTTGCCTTGTTTATGTTTACAACATTCATTTCACAATGTTTATTTTTCTTCCTATGTAAATGTATAATGCTGTTGATGAACGAAAGACGAGTGATTGAAAGGGCCGAATGTAAGACAGGCCTGCGAGCCCAATTTGTGACCCTTTTAAAATAAAGTTGATTTGATATGAATTGATTTGATTTTTATATCTCTTTCTTCCTCTTTCCATTTCTCCTCTCTCTCTCTCTCTCTCTCTCTCTCTCTCTCTCTCTCTCTCTCTCAATCTCTCTCTCTTTCTCTCTCTCTCTCTCTCTCTCTCTCTCTCTCTCTCTCTCTATATATATATATATATATATATATATATATATATATATATATATATATATATATATATATCTTCTTTTCGTTCATCCGGAGTGTTTTTTCAGATGTGATTGCGGTGTGTCTGTTATGCGCCCTTGGGCCGAAACCCGTAGGCCAACACATCCGGCTACAGCGTGCTTTTTTTTTACCAGGTAGCATTCCTGGGAGACTCTCACTTTTGTGGTGCCATCTACAACCCAGCTGGCCAAGTTGGAACGGTCGAAGGCAACGGTCATCCCTCAAAGGAAGGCAGGGACAGTCCATAGTATTTTCCAGCATCCAAGACACATAGTGCCCTGGTTCTGGGCTCACCGAGGGGAATCGTCACGTCCTGCTCATGGCTGCTTTAACTCCTCACTTCAATATATTGATCATTTCGTTTGCCCCTGGCCATTCCCGCACAAACCAGACAGGTTTGCAGACGGCATCCACTCAGCGAGTTTTCGGACATGTGCTTGTCGTTGCGCTCGTCAGAGCTGTTCCAGGCACGACAGACATTCGGAAAACTACCTAGTCAGAGCTGTTCCGAACAAGAGCGGCATTCGGAAACTAGGTAGTCAGAGCTGTTCCTAGCACGAGAGACATTAGGACGAAACATTTCACTCGGACGTAATTGCGTAGTGTCAATTTTTAGTTTGCTACCCGTAGGACGACACTTCCGGCTTCCGGCGGGCATTTTTTAATGAGGTTAGCCTTCCTCTGGTTCGAGACAAGTTAGACTCTTATTTCGACTTCCACACAGCAAGCTTTTCCTTTGGTCTGCCACGTAATGGATTCGCAAGCCAGACGTTCCATTTCGTGTCATCGAGACAATTTTCCACCTTTGACTACACTCACTCCATGAGTACGGTTAAACACTTTCATCGGAACGTGCGACCGAGGTGTTTTTCCACCTTTTAGTACTCGCTCACGAGGTAGGCTACATGTGCTGCCGGCTCAGCACCTTACCTCCGTACAGCAGTGAGCGAGAAACGGCCAGGCCCTCTCATCCGGGGATCCCTCATATCCCCCAGACAAGCATATGACTACTGGCAGGATCAACCAGATATCTATCGGACAGACGGACTATTCACGCACACGCAAGCCAAGAGTGCTAAAGCGCGCCCTCCCAGTACAAGGTGATACATGCAAAACCACTGGACGCCTACCGACGAGCTTTCAAGCTACGCCGGCAGGACTGACTGGAAAAAACGCTATACCAGCTTACTGACTGCAGGCCCACTACTCATCGAGAGAGAGTGGGCGCTTATCGAGACTTTGTCGAACGGTCGTACAAATTTTGCTCTTTTGCCCGCTCAAACCACGACCCTGGCTGCACGATGCGGTTACATTCTTGAAACGCCTGCCTCGCTAACTCACGTTGACTGGGAAGATCCCATTTTGGTGCACCTCACACAGCCATCCGAGACAACGAACGCTAGACGTGTGTGTGTGTGTGTATATATATATATATATATATATATATATATATATATATATATATATATCTTCATTTCTCTTTGCGTCTAATTACTGCTACTCTTCTCCATAAACATTATCATAATCACCACACCTATCATCATCACCATCATGAGACAGCATCACCCTCATCACCATCACCAATAATTACTGTTAGTGAAAAGGTCGTCGGTTAAAACTCGACCGGGTCGACTTCATTGCGCCGGGTTTTCCAGGCTGCCGGAGTGTCGCACAAAGCACGAACGCTGTAGCTCCAGCTTCGACTCCCAGGAGTCTCCGAAAACAATGCATTCGTGAACCGAAGTACGCTCCCCGGAATCTAACCCACAACCTTCGGAGCCTGAGTCAGACGCTTAACCACTTCGTTGCGGAGACTCCCTCATCACTATTACTACTATCATAGATCTTCTTCTTCCTTTTGATTTTCTACATAAGCCTGAAACACTTCTATATACACGTTTCAGTTGTCTACAATATGTGTATATGCTGTGTGAGAGTTACCTTAAAAAGAGGACGGTCGTGGATGGGTCAAGCCGAAGACATTCTTCAACAAGTGTGTTCACTTGAGGACTTAGAACCTGGCGAGGAGTGGGTACAATTGCCAACATATTTCTGCACATCCTTTTCAGTTTGCATCCAACTAGATAGAAAATGCAGACATGAAAATCCTACTGCTGTGGAGGCTGAAGTACAAGCGTTGATTTTCGAGAATTCGCTAGACGATGATGCTGTCGTCTACACAGATGGGTCGGTCGTCCGACATGTGAGAAGCTCATGGGCCTTTACGGCTCGGGCCGGAGAGAGAATTGTGAAGGAGGACTCTGGTGCTTTTGTTGAGACCACAAGTAGCCTGACTGTGGAAATCATGGAAGTAAGTAAAGCAATAACATGGCTCGAGACACAGACATTCAATAGGGCATGTTTCCTTAGCGACTCAATGAGCATGCTCAAGAGGATAGAGGTGGGGTGGATCCGAAGAGAATGGTTGCTGTCTCTGCAGCTGTCTCGGCTTGCAAAGATTAGTTTCATCTTCGTGCCAGGGCATGCGGGAGTATAAGGAAATGAGCGGGCTGACAAGCTGGCAGGTGAGGCTACTGTGGTGGGCGGACGCGCCATGCACCAGGCTGACATTCTAAATGCTCTACGAGAAGTAAGACTTTTGCAAGAACCAAGTGATTACTGTGAATCTGCAACCATGGCCAGACTGCGAGAACAGCAAATTAAAAGAGGGGTGGCCAAACAACACTATGCAGGAAGCCAAAGAAGATTGATAAACCAACACAGAACTGGTGTCGTTAGCCGCTACACGCTGCGGGATTTGCTGAGGAGTGGATCCGAGCACTTATGGACTGAATGGTTCGATGTGCAATGAGGATGATCTGTCGACTAACTAACTAACTAACTACCTTAAACTTGCATGTATTAATGTTCTAGACCATTCAGTCATATATTTGGTATGTTCTAGATGTCTAGAACATCGTGTGTGTGTGTTTGCGTGCGTGCGTGCGTGTGTGTGTGTGTGTGTGTGTGTGTGTGTGTGTGTGTGTGTGTGTGTGTGTGTGTGTGTTTTTGAATGTTCTAGATATCCTAAACATACGTATGTGAATGTTCTGGATTATGAAACACATGTACATAGATCTTCTAGATTGATAAAACATGCATATATGAATGTCCTAGATGTGTATGTACATGCTGTAGATGTCTAAAACACGTGTGTATAGATATTCTAGATGTTTAAAACAACTTGCATGCTTGTAATTGATGCCCGCAATATCCGTGTTTACCTGTTTGAGACGACTAAAACAGTTGTCTAGTCACCTGATGGAAGTCTAAATCGTGTGTGTAGTTTCTTCTCTAGACATCCATAGCTAGACGTCTTCAAGATCTGTTTGGCCAGCTTGGTAATGTGCGACCCGTCTCGGGGATTTGTAAACACTACTAGGTAATGCGAATTCAGACTGATAGTTCTTTGTTCTTTATTCTTACTAAAGAAGTTCTGTACTATATACATGACACTGAGGTTACGATAATGACTACCCTTAGTGAATAGTTTGGTCACTCTATCATCTGTCTCAGACATTAGGTCATCTATGACCACTCACCGCCACCTATTCCCTGTCCATTTTACTACGTCGGGCAGTCCCTTGTTAAATTGGACACCCTTTATAGTCTCGTACATGGGTTGCCATTCTTTGTAGCACCATATTCCTCGGCTCCACACGACCGCCCCGACCGCCCGATCAACCGCCCGCCCCCGTTCCGTGTGTAGTCTTTTTTTTACTAGACGTCTAGATCATGGTGACAACTGGCAAGATCGAGGGGAAGAGAACAAGGGTAGGACAGAGAAGTAAATACCTGGATGGCTTGGCCACGTTGCATGGTCAGGACAAGAACATTGAGCTGATCCACGACTCTGGTGATAGAGTGAGATGGCAAAACATGACCGCCCACGCTTACCGGCATGGCACACGATGATGATGATGCTTATAGTACAATATTAAAACGGCTTTCCACGACCAGAAGATGAGCAATGCCTGGGCAGTGGGCCTGGAAGGCCAGATCTGAACGTGCGGGAAGCCAGATTTATGACATTTCGCAACAATAATCGTGGAGAAATTTGAAACAAACTGGCGTATTGATTTGAGCACTGTTTGCGGGGAGCCGGAATGTACTTTGTCAATTTCTGTGTCGCAAATTGAATTTGAACAAGTCAGATTTATTCAAAATGACACTTGTATCCGAGCAGAATGAGACAGGAGGAGAGAGGAAGGGAGAGAGAGACGGAGAGAGATAGAAGGGGAGAGAGAGGTGGAGAGAGAGAGAGAGTGAAGAAGAGAGGGAGAGCGAGACGGGGAAAGAGAGTGGGAGAGGGAGGGAGAGAGAAGGAGAAATAGAGGGAGAGGGAGAGAGAGGAAGGGAGAGAAGGAGAGAGAGAGAGAGTGAGAGAGAGAGAGAGAGAGAGAGAGAGAGAGAGAGAGAGACCGGGGTGGACAGAGTACAGAAAGGCAGTGAGAGGGAGAGACATACAGATAGTCGGAGAGAGGGTTGGGGTAAAAGAGTAAGACAGAAATGGAGAGAGAGGGGGGAGACAGACGAAAAGCTAGAGAAGGCGTGAGGGACTAAAAATGGCGAGACCTGGACAAAAAGAGTAAACAAGCGATAGGGAAAGACGGAGATATTGAGAACTACAGAAACAGGGGAGACATGGAGACATGGAGAGAACGAACGAACGAACGAACGAACGAACAGACTTTATTTTCAAAGGGTAACAAATTGGGCACGCAGGCCCGTCTTACATTCGGCCCTTCCACTCACTCAGCTTTCTTTCATCAACAGTGCATAGGAAAAAAACATTGTCACATGAATTTTGTAAACATAAACAATGCATATTACTATGTTATGAGACACATCCACCACCCACCCACACATCCCCCATTCACTCCAACTCCCCCACCCAAGCACACACATAACCCATACACACATACATTCCCCCACCCATCCACCACATCCCTACACCTACACATCTCCCCACCCACACACACCTCTCCCCCACCACACATCCCATCCACCCACACCCCAAGCACACATACATTCAATAACCCACACATCCCCCACCTACACACATCTCCCCACCCACTCACATATCCTCTACCCGTCCAATTACCCACCAACAATCACTCACCCACATATCCTCCTCCACCCATACACCTCCACCCACTCAGCCAAACACACATTCCTCAGCCACACACACATCTCCCCGTCAACTCACATATTCCGCAGTTACCCACACACAAATTCCGCACCCACCCACGTAATCTCCCATCTCCCCCAGCCCACTCACAGATCCCGAGCCCACACCTACAAACAACCCCCACCATCTCCTAACCTGCACACACTCACCCACCCAAATATCCTCTACCCACCCACACATCCTCTACCCACCCATCCCCCAACCAAACATCCCTTAACCACACACCCTTACTCATATACAATTACCCACCCACACATCCTCTACCCAACCACACATCCTCCATCCACCCATCCCCCAGCCACACACCCCTTAACCACACACCCCTACCCATATACACACACATCCCCACCCACGTACAATCTCCCCACCCATACACACATCCCTCCCACACATCCCCACCCACCAACACATCCCCCATTCACAAACACACACCTCCCATCCACGCACAACAACCCACACACACATCCCCAACTCATACACTCATCCCCAGACACACGTACTTATCCCCCAACCACTAACACCCACACATCCCTTACCCACTCATCAACACATACATCTCCTATCTACCCACCCACACTCACACACCCCAACCACCCATCTAAGCACACATCCCCACCCTCACACACATCCTTCACCCACCCGAAAACCCAAGAGAGAGAGAGAGAGAGAGAGAGAGAGAGAGAGAGAGAGAGAGAGAGAGAAGAAATTAAGAGGCATATATATATATATATATATATATATATATATATATATATATATATATATATATATATATATATATATATATATATATATATGTCACAGTCCTAGATCTCTAGGGGATTGAAACTCGGGCTCATACAGGCAACAAACTCCGTTAGATACAATTTAGCATCATTTATTTACATACATATTATAGTACGCTGGCGAAGCGAGTTTTCACAAGCCAGCATTCAATACATTGCGTATCACAGGAGTTTATAATGAACATGGTTAACACAATAACTCTAGCAGCTATCTACACATATGTCTAAGACTCCTAAATACAATTGGGTCTACTATCAAGTCCCCTTAAGGTAAGCCCTGTTGCTTCCTCGATGTCCAGTCCCTGTCTGACCTTCTCCACACGTGTCGCAATCCGACACGGGTGGCAACTCTCTCTGAGTTTCTCGTGGACCCCGCAATCGGCGGGCCCCATCAGTGTCCACGGGGCTGTGGACACACTGACCGGTCCTTCGAGAAGGCTCTGGATTATTCAAGCCTTCGAGTGACTCGGTTCTTTCCCTTTAGCTGGATTACTCTCCCTTCGCCAGTATCTCTTACTTTTATGTTGGTACCGTCTCTAGGTGAGGCTGTGACAATATATATATATATATATATATATATATATATATATATATATATATATATATATATATATATATAGATGCGGGAAAGATAAGTTGGGGGGGGAAGGGGCGAGAGGTAGAGAGATAGATAGATGAAAAGTGGAAGGACTAGAGGGACAGATAACGAGATAAAGCAAGGTGGTGGTTGGGGGGTTGGTGGTAATAGAGAGAAACAGAGGTAGAAACATAAAGAGTGACAGGGGTAGAGCATAAAAAGAACATCATCATCATCCAGTTCCTTGCCGGCTGGCGTCGGCTATCACGCGCCTCCACAAAATCACGATCTCAGACGGCATGGAATAATTCCGAGTATTGACTCTCTTCCGTGCCATGATACAAATGTCAAGAATTTTCTCACGCTGTCTTCCTCTATCTCTCTTTCTAAAATGTTTCCTGTTGTCACTACATGTTCCAATTTTTGTCTTCTGATAATGTGGCCAAAATATTATGACAGCTTCTTTTTGATGTTTGTGATAATTTGTCTTTGCGACTAAACCTCCCTCAACATGTCCAGATTCCTCATTTTGGCTGTCCAGTTAATTCTCAGCATTTTTCTATGGAACCACGTCTCCGAGGTTTCCAGGGATTGTGTCGTCTATTTACTCATTGTCCATGATTCACTGCCGTATGTTAAAATTGTTCTATGTAACAAAAAGGAACTCTCTTTCTACCTTTCAAGGACAGTGACTTATTGCACAAAATGTTCTTCATTTAAAAGAATGCAGTTTTTGTTTTAACTATTCTGCTCTTTTTCTCCGTGATGTATCTTTAATCTGATGTTATCCACGTGTCTAGATATCCGAATTTCTGCACTTTCCCTAAATTAACGGCATTTACCTTAATTTCACATTTAGTCACAATCTGTTTCTTTGATATCACCATGACTTCATCGTTCTTTATTCAGATTAAGGCTCATCTTTTCACTTTCTACAACCACTGTGTCTATTATTTCCTGTAGATCCTTCTGTCTTGTTGTTATCAAGAAGAGAAGTTATCACAGAAGAACGGGCGGACATGCAGACAATTTCACAAAAGAATGGACGGACATGCAGACAATTTCACAAAAGAACGGACGGAAATGCGTACAGAAAAAGAATCCCATTGACCTTTCATTAAACCAGAGCTATGAACATAACTCCAGCGGTTGCTCAGGAAACAGAAATGCACTTCTGCAACGAACGCCCATGATATAATTCTTGCTGTATCGACGGAGACATAAATTACATTAGCCAGTCTCCAGCTATCTGTATTTCCATAAACAGAGATATTAGCTCGCTTGGGATCGATTGCTCGGATCATAGTTAGAAGTTTAACCATGTATATTCTGTATCTCACTGTTGGGTATAAAGAGAATACATGTAATTCTTAAACAAATATATCCCTTTGTGGGATATTGATGCATGATAAGGCAGATGTGGTTGGAACCCTTTGGAATCGTGTGTATAGTGCAGAAGGACGGGTAGATCATCATGGCTTGGAGAGAATGGTGCTACAGTGAGTGGCCAGTGGATCTGGCCAACACTCAGGACTCTGAGCAAAGACAAGACGGATAGGTAATCAGACTGCTATTGGTATTATTAATATTGGATTCTTCCCTAGCTGTTGCAGATGACCACGGAGCACGTATGAGGACGTCCCGAGTGCTGTGATGCTTGTTCTTGCCTCATCTCAACTCATTCCTAGGGACGTACAATGTCAAAGATTGCATATATACTGTCTGGTCGACTGATTAAACCCACACACCTTCAATGAACAGATGCCTTTTCTGGGTTAATGGCAGCATTCTCCTTGCATCAATCCATCACTTTGTCCAGCGTCGCCGGTAGCTCTTGGGCTGTCTGATTTCTGTCCCTCTCCTGCCTGTATGCGAGAACATCATCTGCAAATTTTAGTATCCTTCCAGCCCCTGGTGCTTCGAGGCTTGCAATCTTGCTCGTATACACATTAACAAGCACAGGTGAAATCGTTGACCCCTGTGATAGTACTGGGGCTATGATACATGGCTCAGGGGTCCATGTACCCAGCAGGAGAGCCACTCTACGAGAATACAAGACCTGCTGCAATCCAGTTCACCAACCAATGGCAGACACTCATCTCCTTGAGAGTGTTCACCATTATAACCCTCTGGGAGCACGTGAATATATGCAGAAGAACAGATATACTCTCACGGTCTAGAAAACATGCAGCAGCATGGGGTGGTCAGAGGATCTGGCAGACAGTCGTCACTCAGAGGTAAAGCAAGACGGACATATAATCAAATTGCAACGGGCGCCATTAGAATTGGGACTCTTCGCTGGTTGTTGAAGATAAGGGCTGAGCCCGTATGTGAATGCCTTGAATGCATGATATAGGTTCTAAGTCCACTCAACTCAACTCAACATTCCATGGACATTGCATTTAGGCCCTTTGACAATGAGGTGCCGATACACCCAGGAGGCTACCTTACCGATCAAAGCCCGCTCCTTCCTGGTCGGAATGTGCTGTGCTGAATTCACACATGGTTACATCCTAATTTGCCCCTCCGCAGGTGTGAAGTTGCGGTACAATTCTTGCACACCCCTGGGCATGAGGATGTATTATACAGAGGGACGGGTGAAACATAAGGAGTTGTTTAGGATCGAGGAGATGAGAGGGTAGTTTAACAAGTGGCTTGCCACCTGATGAGGATGGCGATGAGGAGGTTGAGGATGCGGGTGACGATGAGAAGGATGAGGATGAGGATGAGGAGGTTGCGGATGAGGATGACGATGAGGAGGTTGAGGATGACGATGAGGAGGTTGCGGATGAGGATGACGATGAGGAGGTTGAGGATGACGATGACGATGAGGAGGTTGAGGATGCAGATGACGATGAGGAGGTTGAGGATAAGGATGACGACGAGAAGGAGTAGGATCGTGATCAGACTGGCGGTGTCTGCACATTTGAGAGATGTATTGTTGCATGATAAGGTAGATGTGGTCAGCGTGGACGAACAGGTAAACCATAATAGCTGGAGAGAAGGGAACGGCAGGGAGTCACCAGAGGATATGGCCGACACTCAGTGCCCCGAGGACATGTCACACAGACACATAATCAAACTACAACTATTGCCATTAGTATTGGAACTCTTCGCTGGTTGTTGAAGATGAAGACTTTACAAATATAGGAATGTCCCGAACGCTGTGAAGTTCTTGACTCATCTCAACTCAGAATCGTGATGATCATGTTGATGATGATGACGATGAAGTCTGTTACAATAAAAGAACATTGTGATGTGAAAAATACCAGCAAAAAGATCCCAACTCTGCAGCTTTTGATAGCCCAGTCCACATCGACAGTTGATTCGTTTGTTCCACTTGCTGCAAATAGCCAACAATAAAAATGATTGTGTAATCGGCTAGTGCAAACTGTGTTATCAGAGCGCTGACTAGCGCAATGGTTCTCGTGATGTTTCTTAAAGGGCAACCACGTCATTCATCGAAGAACGTAACACTGAGGATTCTCAGAGGGTCACAAGCGTATTTAAACTCCTTCAGCTGCATGCAACGTATACGTTTAATTGGTTCTTTATTACGAATATCAACCATCGAGAATTGTGTTCTTGTTTATTTCACATTAGGTTGAAGGCATACTAGCTGGTACCTTGTCGTCTTGATATACGATAGTTTGTAAAACGGAGTTATGCCTCGACATAGCACAAAACCTGGACTGAATTTAAAGACCATGTGTTGCCAATGCAGCAAGTTCTCTGCCTCAGCCTGCCTAATTTAATTCAGATGAAAGTTAACACCATTACGTCTGGAACAAGACAAGCTGCAGAAGCTGCCTGATCAGCAAAGCAATGCTCTAACTGTCCGTCTGTCGGAGCTTCCATCCCAGACCAGTTTCCTACCATGGCTTATGGTCTTTTCTGCCCTTCCATGACATTTAGTCTTTAATTTGCATTTCCTGGCACAAGGATAAGACTTGTGCCCTCCACATTGCGCTCCTCCGCCAGAAGCCGTTGGCACAATGTGAGGTGTTGGGTGTGGGAAGCGCCACCCAAACATCCGGCGCTGAAAGAAAACAGGTGTACTGTCTACTGTCGCTTAGTCATATCTGACAAACACCTGATTTTATTAAGGGAATACTTAGAACAGGAGACTCGGTACTGGTATCGTGAAACAGTCATAACATCTGATGGAAGATGCCCTCTAGACCAATGGTTCTCAACCAGTGGGGAATCCCCCCCCCCAGGGGGGAATTGTAGGGTTTCCAGGAACGGGGGGGGGGGGAGGGGGGGTTAAGATTATTACAAGATCGCGTTAATACGAGAGAACCGATTACTTGATATTGTTTTTCCCTCCATTCTTTACGGTTCTGTACTTCTCACCCTTCTGAAATTCGTTGTATAACGTAAGTAGACCCGCAAATCACGTTTTATGTAGACGTCTAGCCTTGTTCTAGCATGTGTTATTGAATTTAGCTTTCATGTTTACGTATACTGTGTAGGACCCGTGGGGGGGGGGGGTATAGGGATGAAATACGAAAAAGGGGGGGGGGGAATGACATTCTGAACATATGGTGAAGGGGTGCACAGGCCAAAAAAGGTTGAGAACCACTGCTCTAGACATTAAAACAAGAATCTTCACGATAAAAACAATCTTTTGCAATATAGAATTGAAACTCAAGAATAAAATAGCGGTCAACTTCAGTGTAGAAAGAAAAGTTGAAATGTGCAATAGGGAACCTGTACTGTTGTATGGATGAAAAAGATGGGCTTACTGGCAATGGGTGAAACATCTAATGCAGTGGAAATATGGTTTCCGAGGAGAACACCTTATGCGGGCAGACACATCGGAAAGTATCCTCCGATATGGTTCTCTGTCCGCAGGGCGGCACAAAGCGTCGCACAAAGAACGAACTCCGTAGCTCCAGCGACGATCCCCATGAGTCTAAGAGAAAATGCACTCGTGAACTGATGGAAGCATGACGGAATGAAACCCACGACGTTCGGAGCGCGAGGCAGACGGTGTAACCAGTTCACCAATGATACTTCATAAACACCATAATTATTATTATCTAGTGCCTGGTCGTGCGCACAACCTGGCTCCCGTTACTGTCTGCTCACAGCCATCAGCCAGGTGCAGGAAACGTCTTGGCAAGTAAAGGCAACAGGGATACAAATGACCACATCAGCCCTGAGTTTATATTGGTGTATAAAAATATGCGGCTAACGCCATATGTCAGAGACTCATTAGAGCATGTTAAAAGAGTCTTTATCTCATCTCATCTGAGCTCTTCTCGTCTCATCTCATCTCTATTCATCTGATATTATCTCATCTCATCTTGTTCCTCTTGTACATTGCGGTGTCGAGGTCAAGCATAAACAACGGGAGAGTGCCCGTTTATGGCCTTGAAATATCGAGATGTATGAAGAGATAGTACTGTTATTGTCACGGTTGGCACCTTAACTTGCCAAGACATGGCTTATGACTGACAGACATTTAAAAGTCTTTTAACGACCTAATTATAAGCCTGATGTGCCGCCTCTGTTGTTCTCATTGATTCCATCACATCTTGAGTCAAATCTATCTTGTGGTCTTACTTCTTTTCGCTTTTCCGGTCACTTTCCTTCATAACCCCTCCTAGAAAATGTGAGACACTAACCACCGACACTATCCTCCATAACCCTTCCTAGAAAATGTGAGACACTAACCATAGATAAGGTGTACATTTCCGGTCATTTCCTTCATAACCCCTCCTAGAAAATGTGAGACACTACACACAGATACTTTCCTTCATAACCCCTCCTAGAAAATGTGAGATACTACACACAGACAAGGTGTGCATACCTTACAACGAACCCCACTACGGTAAACGTAAATCACAGGTGGGGGGGGGGGGGGGGGGAAGTGTCCCTGGTGGTATCCAAGAAAGTAATACAACTGAAATAAAAAAAAGTGTACTACGTCGCAAGGAATTGACGTTTCTATTATAATAATCTTCCTCAAGAACAGCACAAAGAGATCTAAAGTAAAACATAAAATTAGAACACTTGGAGAATTTAATAAGTAAAAATACTGGGTATGACGATGATTCGTTGTCTTGTAGTATACATACTTTTATTATTATTATTTTTATTATTATTATTATTATTATTATTATTATTATTATTATTATTATTATTATTATTATTATTATTATTATTATCATTATTATATTCTCTCTGTGATTTACGTTTGCCGCAGTGGGGTTCGTTGCAACGTATGAACAATGTGTCTATGTTTTGTATCTCTCATCTTTTCGCAGGAGTTACACAAACCTGTTTTTTTTTTAAAATTGTCTATGGTTATATCCTGCTACAGCCGTTACTTCTTTTATAATTTAATATTTATCCCATTTATACTGCCATTTATTTAAAACATGTCCATCATACTTCAGTTACTTCCTTTTTTGTTTGTTAAAAAAAGTCGCTTTAAAGTTGACAGAGTCGACTTCATTGCACCATGTTTTATCCCATAGGGCTCGGTCTCTTTCCGCAGCGCGGAAAGCGTCGCACAGAGCACGAACTCTGTAGCTCCAGCGACGACCCCCAGAAGTCTCCGAAAAAAATTTCACTATTGAAACCGAAGGATGCGGCCCCGAATCGTACCCACAACTTTCGGAGCACAAGTGAAACGGCTTGACCACTTCGTCACGGAGAATCCCACACTCCTTTTTGTTTGTCTCAATAACCAGTCTACTCTAATATGGACTTCTTATTTAAGGACGCACTAGACAATTTAACAATTTACAGATACCATACTTACTGTCGAACCTCCCTCTCTTCCATATGACGGTAGCCCCTCGCTGAGGGAACAAGTTATCTTCGATGCATGGCCACCTAGATAACCCATTATACGATTGTGCTTTATTCTAATTTGTTTTATCATGTTTATTCAGACATTTGGGTTTCATGATATTGTGATATTTATATTGCTTATGATTGTGACATTTGCATTACTTACGGTTGTGACATATGCATTACTTATGATTGTGACATTTGTATTACTTGCGATTGTAACATTTGAATTACTTGCGATTGTGACATTTGAATTACTTATGATTGTGACATATGCATTACTTATGATTGTGACATTTATATTACTTGTGATTGTGACATTTTTATTACTTGCGATTGTGACATTTAAATTACTTATTATTGTGACATTTGTATTACTTGTGATTGTAACATTTGAATTACTTGTGATTGTGACATATGCATTACTTATGATTGTGACATTTGTATTACTCGCGATTGTAACAATTGAATTACTTGTGATTGTGACATTTGTATTACTTGTGATTGTGACATATGCATTATTTATGATTGTGACATTTGTATTACTTGCGATTGTAACAATTGAATTACTTGTGATTGTGACATTTGTATTACTTGCGATTGTAACAATTGAATTACTTGTGATTGTGACATTTGTATTACTTGCGATTGTGACATTTGTATTACTTGTGATTGTAACATATGTATTACTTGTGATTGTGACATTTGTATTACTTGCGATTGTAACAATTGAATTACTTGTGATTGTGACATTTGTATTACTTGTGATTGTGACATTTGTATTACTTGTGATTGTGACATTTGTATTACTTATGGTTGTGACATATGCATTACTTATGATTGTGACATTTGTATTACTTGCGATTGTCACTTGTATTACTTGTGATTGTAACATATGTATTACTTGTGATTGTGACATTTGTATTACTTGCGATTGTAACAATTGAATTACTTCTGATTGTGACATTTGTATTACTTGCGATTGTGACATTTGTATTACTTATGATTGTGACATTTGCATTACTTATGGTTGTGACATATGCATTACTTATGATTATGACATTTGTATTACTTGCGATTGTAACATTTGAATTACTTGCGATTGTGACATTTGAATTACTTATGATTGTGACATATGCATTACTTATGATTGTGACATTTGTATTACTTGTGATTGTGACATTTGTATTACTTGCGATTGTGACATTTGAATTGCTTATGATTGTGACATTTGTATTACTTGTGATTGTAACATTTGAATTACTTGTGATTGTGACATATGCATTACTTATGATTGTGACATTTGTATTACTTGCGATTGTAACAATTGAATTACTTGTGATTGTGACATTTGTATTACTTGTGATTCTGACATATGCATTACTTATGATTCTGACATTTGTATTACTTGCGATTGTAACAATTGAATTACTTGTGATTGTGACATTTGTATTACTTGCGATTGTGACATTTGTATTACTTGTGATTGTAACATATGTATTACTTGTGATTGTGACATTTGTATTACTTGCGATAGTAACAATTGAATTACTTGTGATTGTGACATTTGTATTACTTGCGATTGCGACATTTGTATTACTTGTGATTGTGACATTTGTATTACTTGTGAATGTGACATGTGCATTACTTGTGATTGTGACATTTGTATTACTTGTGATTGTGACATGTGCATTATTTGTGATTGTGACATGTGCATTTCTTGTGATTGTGACATTTGAATTACTTATGATTGTGATATGTGCATTACATGTGATTGTGACATTTGTATTACTTGTGATTGTGACATGTGCATTACTTATGATTGTGACATTTGTATTACTTGTGATTGTGACTTTTGTATTACTTGCGATTGTGACATTCGAATTACTTATGATTGTGACATTTGTATTACTTGTGATTGTAACATTTGAATTACTTGTGATTGTGACATATGCATTACTTATGATTGTGACATTTGTATTACTTGCGATTGTAACAATTGAATTACTTGTGATTGTGACATTTGTATTACTTGTGATTGTCACATATGCATTACTTATGATTGTGACATTTGTAGTACTTGCGATTGTAACAATTGAATTACATGTGATTGTGACATTTGTATTACTTGCGATTGTAACAATTGAATTACTTGTGATTGTGACATTTGTATTACTTGCGATTGTGACATTTGTATTACTTGTGATTGTAACATATGTATTACTTGTGATTGTGACATTTGTATTACTTTCGATTGTAACAATTGAATTACTTGTGATTGTGACATTTGTATTACTTGTGATTGTGACATTTGTATTACTTATGGTTGTGACATATGCATTACTTATGATTGCGACATTTGTATTACTTGCGATTGTGACATTTGTATTACTTGTGATTGTAGCATTTGTATTACTTGTGATTGTGACATTTGTATTACTTGCGATTGTAACAATTGAATTACTTGTGATTGTGACATTTGTATTACTTGCGATTGTGACATTTGTATTACTTATGATTGTGACATTTGCATTACTTATGGTTGTGACATTTGCATTACTTATGATTGTGACATTTGTATTACTTGCGATTGTAACATTTGAATTACTTGCGATTGTGACAATTGAATTACTTATGATTGTGACGTATGCATTACTTATGATTGTGACATTTGTATTACTTGTGATTGTGACATTTGTATTACTTGCGATTGTGACATTTGAATTACTTATGATTGTGACATTTGTATTACTTGTGATTGTACCATTTGAATTACTTGTGATTGTGACATATGCATTACTTATGATTGTGACATTTGTATTACTTGCGATTGTAACAATTGAATTACTTGTGATTGTGACATTTGTATTACTTGTGATTGTTACATATGATTACTTATGATTGTGACATTTGTATTACTTGCTATTGTAACAATTGAATTACTTGTGATTGTGACATTTGTATTACTTGCGATTGTGACATTTGTATTACTTGTGATTGTAACATTTGTATTACTTGCGATTGTGACATTTGTATTACTTATGATTGTGACATTTGCATTACTTATGGTTGTGACATATGCATTACTTATGATTGTGACATTTGTATTACTTGCGATTGTAACATTTGAATTACTTGCGATTGTGACATTTGAATTACTTATGATTGTGACATATGCATTACTTATGATTGTGACATTTGTATTACTTGTGATTGTGACATTTGTATTACTTGCGATTGTGACATTTGAATTGCTTATGATTGTGACATTTGTATTACTTGTGATTGTAACATTTGAATTACTTGTGATTGTGGCAATTATGGTAGTTATGATTGTGGCATTTGTGTTAGCTGTGATTGTGACATTTAAATTACTTATGATTGTGACATTTGTATTACTTGTGATTGTGGCATTTGTGTTACATATGATTGTCACATTTGCATTATTTATAATTGTGACATTTGAATTTAATTTCTATTGTGGCATTTGAATCATTTGTTATTGTGACATTTGCATTGCTTTTTATTATGCCTTTTGAATTACTTGTTAATGTGAGATTTGAATTACTTGTGATTGTGACATTTGTGTAATTTATTATTGTGTGACATTTGAATTACTTGTTAATGAGATATGTTGATTAATTGTGATTGTCATATTTGAGAAACTTGTCAGTGTAAAGTTTTGATTTCATGTGGTTGTCACGGTTATTTACTTGTAATTGTCACATGTTAATTATTTGTTATTGTCTCATTTGAGATATTTGTTGTCCTAAAGTATGGTTTTGTTGTGATCGTCACATTTGATTATTTGTGATTGTCACATGTGGATTACTTGTGATTGTCACGTGTGACATACATTGTTATTGTAAATTTAGGATTACTTGTGATTGTCACAATCCGATTATTTGTGATTATTGCACCTTAGATGCTTGCTATAATGATGTCTGCAATGCTTCAGTTGTTTACCTATGTATTCTGGATGCCGGACATTCTGACATCATAGCACGGAGAAACATCAGTTTAAGAAATTATTGGCAGTACAGACATGATCATCAACAACACACGTTACGGATTATAAGATGATTGACAGTACAAGAGACAGAAGGTTGTGGACAGACATGATCACCAACGCCACACGGCATGGACTATAAGAAGATTGGCAGTACACGAGACAGAGGGCTGTGGACAGACATGATCACCAACGTCACACGGCACGGACTATAAGAAGAGCAACATTTATCTGCACTGTAGAAAGTCTCAATAAGTCGCAGTGGCCATGTTGTGTTTGACACAAAAATGTTGTAGACGAAGCCACAGTAGTATATGGCGTGCACTTGCCACATGATTGGAGGGTAAACTGGTAGGGTAATTTGGGTTTATGAATGAAATACGGGGAAAATGTCGACTCGGTGAAATTTTTTTTTTTCGGCGTGCCTGGTGGGAATTTTTTTTCGGCGTGTGGGAACTTTTTTTCGTGGGAACGAAATTTTTGGCGCTGCCTGGTGGGGAAGTAATTAAGGTAAAATGTTCTGCGAGGTTGTGAGATGAGTGGTAGTACTTAAAGAGAGGGCACGGCTGAGGGAGGGGTATATATTTTAGAAATGAGTATATGAATGTGTGCGTAGTGATGAACAAGGGTGTGATGGGTCGTTCTACTCATGGGTATATGGTGGTGGCGTAGACATAATATGTATGGGTAGTGATAGACAAGGGTGTGCTGGGTCGTTCTACTCATGGGTATATGGTGGTGTAGATATAATGTGTGCGTAGTGATGAACAAGGGTGTGATGGGTCGTGGTTTCTACTCATGGGTATATGGTGGTGGTGTAGATATGAATGTGTGCGTGGTGTTGTGATGGGTCGTTCTAGTCATGGATATATGGTGGTGGCGTAGACTTAATGTGTCTGTGTAGTGATACACAAGGGTGTAATGGGTATAGGGTGGTTACGTGTATGACTGTATCTGTGTAGTGATGAACAAGGGTGTGATGGATCGTGGTTATACTCGAAGTAAGAGCTGGTTACTATCATCTGAACAGTGTGATAGTAGTGAAGGGTGGTATATTCACCGATTACAAAGGAAAGCATATAAAGTTATAATGGGTATGGTGGTAAGGGGTATTAGTGATCAAGTAGAAGTGATATAGGGGTGGTCATAAATATAATAAGAGGTGTTTGCAATTACACACTGGTCAACCAGTGGTCAAGTGGTCAAGTAAGGGTCAAGTAGTCAAGTAAGGAAACTTTAGGGAAAAGTGATTGTAATGATATGGTGGTGATTAAAGAGTGGTAAATTAGTGGTCAAGTAGTGGTCAAGCAGTGGTCAAGCGGTGGTCAAGTGAGGAAAATTTTAGGGAAATTTTAGGGAAAAGTGATTGTAATGATATGGTGGTGATTAAAGAGTGGTAAATTAGTGGTCAATCAGTGGTCAAGGAGTGGTCAAGTGGTCAAGTAAGGAAAATTTTAGGGGAAATTGGTCGTAGTGACATGGTGATGATTAAATTAGTGGTAAATTAATGATCAAGTAGTGGTCAAGTAGTGGTCAAACAGTGGTCAAGCGGTGTGTAAGTGAGGAAAATTTTAGGGAAATTTTAGGGAAAAGTGATTGTAATGAGATGGTGATGATTAAAGAGTGGTAAATTAGTGGTCAAGTAGTGGTCAAGCAGTGGTCAAGTAGTGGTCAAGGGGTCGAGTGACCACTTAAATTGTAGAGGACGATGTGCCTAAGATTATGGTAGTGATTAAAGTGATCGATGACGTGGTCAAGCAGAGGTCAAGCAGTGGTCAAGTAGTTGAGTGACCACTTAAATTATAGGGGAAAGTATGTATATTGCAATGGTGGTGGGTAAAGTGAGGAAGAATCAATAGTAGTGAAAATACTACTACGAATATTAGCGACAAGCACAAAGACAACCAAGTACATACTTGATACACACAAATACAAAGACAACGAAACACACGTACACACATACAGATACAAAGGCAACCATACCATTACTACTATCACAACAACAGCTATACACAAGTACACACCCATAATCAAAGACACAAATACACACACACACACACATACAAACACAAAGGCAACCATACACAGACAACCCATACCATTACTACTGTCATCACAACTATACACAAGTACACACACTTGATACACTTGTACATACAGACCTACAAGCACACAAGAACACTCAAAGACAAATACAAAGACACACCCATACCATTACTACTGTCACTATCAACAGATATACACACGTGCAGAGACAGCACAAAGACACACCCATACCATTACTACTGTCATCACAACCAGTACAGACACACTCACCCATACACAAGAACACTCAAACACAAAGACACAGACACACTTGTACATACAGACACAGAAGTACAGACAATCCATACTATTACTACTGTCATCACAACTATACACAGACACACCCATACACACTTGATACACTTATACATACAGACCTACAAGAACAAAGTCAACCACACACAGCCATAAACAAATACACAAAGACGGTCACACTTGTACATACAGACCTACAAGCACAAAGTCAACCACACACAGCCATAAACAAATACACAAAGACGGTCACACTTGTACATACAGACCTATAACATCACAACTATACACAAGTACATACCCATAATCAATTACACAAGAACACTCAAAGACAAATACAAAGACACAAACACATGTACACACTTGATACACACAAATACAAAGACAGCCAAGTACACACACACACCCATATCATTACTACTGTCATCACAACTATACTCAAGTACAGACACACCCATCGCCTAGCATTACTACTGTCATCACAACTATATACAACTACGTACAGACACGAGTACAACAACAAAGACAGACACAAAACACATACAGACACCCATACACATTTGATACACTTGTACATACAGACACATAAGTACACAAAAAACAAAGAGGGCCACACAAACCAGTACTACTGGTATCACAACCACTACAGATACACTTGTGCATACAGACCTACAAGAATATCACATACCCCCTTTGGTAAAGAAACGCTGATATCCGAGACTACGTCATCAACGCCATGTGTAAAAGTCATTAAGTATGAGTCATCGGTTTGTGGGAAGCAGGCGTGAGAATAGCTTACTGCCACGTCAGCTAGGTCGTGTGCAGAACCAGTGTATAAAATAGAAGGCGTCTCTTGTGAGCTCAGTACCAGTTCACGGGCTGACTTGTCTATCTACAGAGGTGCTTCAGGCTGGTGTGAGCAGTGTAGTAAGCAGATATTGTTCACGTACTGACTTGGCTACATCGGTGAAACAGGTTGGTGTGAGCAGTGTTCGTGTAGTAACCAGCTATTTTTCACGTAGTGACTTGGGTACAGCAGTGAAACTTGGTGTGAGCCTTATTCGTGTCGTTGGCCTCTGATAAAACAGTGAAACATTGTATACACCAGAACATTTTTTCGTGGTTGTAAGAAAGAAGAAAAAAACAGTTTATCAATATGACCACCAGATCTACTTTCACGTGTTCAGTGTGCGACAAAGCCTATTGTGATAAGTATACCCTTAATCGTCACATTCGGACCATTCACGAGGGGAAAGACCAAGTATATCCCTGTCAGTTATGTGATAAGGTGTGTAATACGAACGATGGCCTACAAAAACACAAACGAATACGTCATCAGCCACGTATGAATACACCAAACACTCCAATACCAGAGACGACAGCACCACCTGTCTATTTACACCATCATCGTAGTGTAAGTCAAGTACCAGACTGCCACCACTGTATCTTCAATGATAACCTTACCCGTCATAATAGGAACATTCACAATGATTATCCCTGTCAGAGACGTGACAATCTATACAATTCGAACCTACAACGGTACTTACATCACCAGACATCACGAGAAAGGATGACACCCTTAGACACCCTGGCAACACCTCCACTCATAGTAGCAGAGGATATCCAACCAAATGATAGAGACAGTTTGGCAGCCCTTAAGGCGTACTGCAAGGACCTATCGCTTATGCTACCCAATCAAGTGGTAGTATTAGAAAAAAGTGTCGACCACCGCTATCGGGTGGTTTTGGTATGATAAAAAGAAGTATTCAGATATCTTGTATGATATCTCATACATGTCTTTATTCTGGATCCGAAACATATAAGGTATGTGTGATGACTTCGACAACAACAGTGTTTTTTGATAGTCAACTATATACTCAAAAATGAAGATCACTAATCCAGAACTTTTTGGTGTTTCACTACTCATGTATGTCCTTGATTTTATCTTATATCACTAAAGTGTTTTTCACTAATCATCTATGTCATTGATTGTTTCTTATATCACTAAACTGTTTTTCACTACTCATGTATGTCATTGATTGTTTCTTATATCTCTAAACTGTTTTTCACTAATCATCTATGTCATTGATTGTTTCTTATATCACTAAACTGTTTTTCACTACTCATGTATGTCATTGATTTTTTCTTATATCTCTAAACTGTTTTTCACTAATCATGTATGTCATTGATTTTTTCTTATATCACTAAAGTGTTTTGATGAATAATACATTCTTTGATATATTGAAACCAAGTTTTTTTTTGTTGATTTTCTTTAGTGGTTTTGTTTTCATGACGTTGTCTTGTCGGCTCAGAGCTTACATTACCAGACATGAACAATGTCTTAGAAGAAGTTATGGCAAATACAGAACAGTCAAATGTATAAAATCTAGGAAAAAATAACCAAAGGCGAAAAGACCTAAAGAGAGAAATGTCTCGACCAAGCTTATAAATATTACAACTAAAAGGTTGATCAAAATTCAAACATTATAAAAATAACCAAATATGAAAAGGCCAAAGACAGAAATAGTTCAACTAAACTTATAAATAAGTCACCAAAAGGGGAAAAGGTCAAGTACAGAAATAGCTATGGAAAAAGTAAGTCCACAAAACTAAGAAATAAATGTAACTTCTGTAGTCAATTGTGTCTTATCTGAAAAGACGCTATCAATGTCACCCCTTTCCTTGTTTTACTTTACCAAAGACCTTCACCGTATCTGGTACAGAAACCCTTATACAGCACTCATCTCTCCACAGTCTTGGTTGCTTTCTAATACAAAGTGGTTACATCACCAAGAACTTCAAACCTCCAGTGTACACGTGCTCCATTGAAACACCCATGACAGTTAACAACATGTATGGCCATGTAATCTGTGAGTCCATCGGGGATAGTTCATCCGAGTATTCCAAAAGATCCATTTCCCATGGCTGACATCTTCAACTTGCTATAACACAACTTATTCTAATATACACTTTACATGAAATTTCCCAAATTTGGGCTCTATTAAAGATTACGTAATGAGATACACAAAGACACCAAGAACATATCATACAAAACAATTCACAAATTAAAACTTAAACCATATCAGATGAACCACCCAACAAGTACTACACAAACATATAATAAGGAAACACATGACACACAGAGCTTACAGACAAATCACTTGGACTCAAACAAATTTTGCTTCTTGTACTGTAGAATTCTACCAACACTTCTTTCCTATCACCAAAACTAAACATCTACCACACAACCACTGGTCATTTATCCAACATAATACTCATACCCTCGCCAACGACATTAAGGAAATACATACTAGTTTATTTCTGGTTATAACTGTTTTAATAGAGCAGAGAGATATACATGCTAATTAGACTACAGCTGCCTTCTTCACTGCTGTCCTTTGTTCGATGACTTTTCTTCTGTGGTTGTCCCTCAAGACTGGGTTCAAAATTTTTTCCAGCTCTAGTATACGGCTTTCAAAATTCTCACGTTCTCTGATTACATGATGCCAGTTACCATTGCGTTCTTCGGTGCCAACAGTATGGACTGTCAAGAAGTGAGGTTCTGGTGCAAAACTAACCTGTGGAGGTAAATAAAACACATTGAAACTTACAAGACTACCTACTACTTCAGTAAAGAAAAAACAGTAAAAAATTCACAAGGAGAAGTGGTAAAAGGCATAAAAACAGACTGTCGACATTCTATTGGTCACGTCTTGAGAAAAGGTAAAGGTATAGTCACTGATGGTTTGTGGTATAGAGAGATGTACATAGAAAAGATGTATAACACATAGGTTTTCGGTATTGGTCATGTTTACAAAAATACACATGTGAATTATGATCATTACTACCCATACACACCTTATTCGTTGAAGAGGAACACCTTCGGACACCATCAGTAGGATATTTTTCGTTCCACGTCACATTAATTTTCTTGAGAGACTCTGGGGCATGACTACTAGCCAAAAGGTCAATATCTTCATCTGAAGACGAATCATCACCCCAAGCAAAAGTTGTCTCTGATACATCTAAAGCTGGCTGGGTGCCACGAGTAGGTTTCTGGCAGAACAAAATGTCTAATGTTAAAGCTGGTGTGAAGAAGCCAGAATCATCCTCCTTCAAAACACTGTCATCTTCACAACAATCTTCATCTTCTGACCACGATGTCCGTCTATCAATTAAAGCTGTCATTGTACCTGGTGAATGGAAGGTGAAAAAAGTTTTACACAAGTAGGTTAAAACGTTAGGATTACAATGTGATTCTATAGAAGAATCTACACTCACACTGTCGTATCTGTAGTATGGGTCTGTGATCAGATGAAGATATTGACCTTTTGGCTAGTAGTCATGCCCCAGAGTCTCTCAAGAAAATTAATGTGACGTGGAACGAAAAATATCCTACTGATGGTGTCCGAAGGTGTTCCTCTTCAACGAATAAGGTGTGTATGGGTAGTAATGATCATAATTCACATGTGTATTTTTGTAAACATGACCAATACCGAAAACCTATGTGTTATACATCTTTTCTATGTACATCTCTCTATACCACAAACCATCAGTGACTATACCTTTACCTTTTCTCAAGACGTGACCAATAGAATGTCGACAGTCTGTTTTTATGCCTTTTACCACTTCTCCTTGTGAATTTTTTACTGTTTTTTCTTTACTGAAGTAGTAGGTAGTCTTGTAAGTTTCAATGTGTTTTATTTACCTCCACAGGTTAGTTTTGCACCAGAACCTCACTTCTTGACAGTCCATACTGTTGGCACCGAAGAACGCAATGGTAACTGGCATCATGTAATCAGAGAACGTGAGAATTTTGAAAGCCGTATACTAGAGCTGGAAAAAATTTTGAACCCAGTCTTGAGGGACAACCACAGAAGAAAAGTCATCGAACAAAGGACAGCAGTGAAGAAGGCAGCTGTAGTCTAATTAGCATGTATATCTCTCTGCTCTATTAAAACAGTTATAACCAGAAATAAACTAGTATGTATTTCCTTAATGTCGTTGGCGAGGGTATGAGTATTATGTTGGATAAATGACCAGTGGTTGTGTGGTAGATGTTTAGTTTTGGTGATAGGAAAGAAGTGTTGGTAGAATTCTACAGTACAAGAAGCAAAATTTGTTTGAGTCCAAGTGATTTGTCTGTAAGCTCTGTGTGTCATGTGTTTCCTTATTATATGTTTGTGTAGTACTTGTTGGGTGGTTCATCTGATATGGTTTAAGTTTTAATTTGTGAATTGTTTTGTATGATATGTTCTTGGTGTCTTTGTGTATCTCATTACGTAATCTTTAATAGAGCCCAAATTTGGGAAATTTCATGTAAAGTGTATATTAGAATAAGTTGTGTTATAGCAAGTTGAAGATGTCAGCCATGGGAAATGGATCTTTTGGAATACTCGGATGAACTATCCCCGATGGACTCACAGATTACATGGCCATACATGTTGTTAACTGTCATGGGTGTTTCAATGGAGCACGTGTACACTGGAGGTTTGAAGTTCTTGGTGATGTAACCACTTTGTATTAGAAAGCAACCAAGACTGTGGAGAGATGAGTGCTGTATAAGGGTTTCTGTACCAGATACGGTGAAGGTCTTTGGTAAAGTAAAACAAGGAAAGGGGTGACATTGATAGCGTCTTTTCAGATAAGACACAATTGACTACAGAAGTTACATTTATTTCTTAGTTTTGTGGACTTACTTTTTCCATAGCTATTTCTGTACTTGACCTTTTCCCCTTTTGGTGACTTATTTATAAGTTTAGTTGAACTATTTCTGTCTTTGGCCTTTTCATATTTGGTTATTTTTATAATGTTTGAATTTTGATCAACCTTTTAGTTGTAATATTTATAAGCTTGGTCGAGACATTTCTCTCTTTAGGTCTTTTCGCCTTTGGTTATTTTTTCCTAGATTTTATACATTTGACTGTTCTGTATTTGCCATAACTTCTTCTAAGACATTGTTCATGTCTGGTAATGTAAGCTCTGAGCCGACAAGACAACGTCATGAAAACAAAACCACTAAAGAAAATCAACAAAAAAAAACTTGGTTTCAATATATCAAAGAATGTATTATTCATCAAAACACTTTAGTGATATAAGAAAAAATCAATGACATACATGATTAGTGAAAAACAGTTTAGAGATATAAGAAAAAATCAATGACATACATGAGTAGTGAAAAACAGTTTAGTGATATAAGAAACAATCAATGACATAGATGATTAGTGAAAAACAGTTTAGAGATATAAGAAACAATCAATGACATACATGAGTAGTGAAAAACAGTTTAGTGATATAAGAAACAATCAATGACATAGATGATTAGTGAAAAACACTTTAGTGATATAAGATAAAATCAAGGACATACATGAGTAGTGAAACACCAAAAAGTTCTGGATTAGTGATCTTCATTTTTGAGTATATAGTTGACTATCAAAAAACACTGTTGTTGTCGAAGTCATCACACATACCTTATATGTTTCGGATCCAGAATAAAGACATGTATGAGATATCATACAAGATATCTGAATACTTCTTTTTATCATACCAAAACCACCCGATAGCGGTGGTCGACACTTTTTTCTAATACTACCACTTGATTGGGTAGCATAAGCGATAGGTCCTTGCAGTACGCCTTAAGGGCTGCCAAACTGTCTCTATCATTTGGTTGGATATCCTCTGCTACTATGAGTGGAGGTGTTGCCAGGGTGTCTAAGGGTGTCATCCTTTCTCGTGATGTCTGGTGATGTAAGTACCGTTGTAGGTTCGAATTGTATAGATTGTCACGTCTCTGACAGGGATAATCATTGTGAATGTTCCTATTATGACGGGTAAGGTTATCATTGAAGATACAGTGGTGGCAGTCTGGTACTTGACTTACACTACGATGATGGTGTAAATAGACAGGTGGTGCTGTCGTCTCTGGTATTGGAGTGTTTGGTGTATTCATACGTGGCTGATGACGTATTCGTTTGTGTTTTTGTAGGCCATCGTTCGTATTACACACCTTATCACATAACTGACAGGGATATACTTGGTCTTTCCCCTCGTGAATGGTCCGAATGTGACGATTAAGGGTATACTTATCACAATAGGCTTTGTCGCACACTGAACACGTGAAAGTAGATCTGGTGGTCATATTGATAAACTGTTTTTTTCTTCTTTCTTACAACCACGAAAAAATGTTCTGGTGTATACAATGTTTCACTGTTTTATCAGAGGCCAACGACACGAATAAGGCTCACACCAAGTTTCACTGCTGTACCCAAGTCACTACGTGAAAAATAGCTGGTTACTACACGAACACTGCTCACACCAACCTGTTTCACCGATGTAGCCAAGTCAGTACGTGAACAATATCTGCTTACTACACTGCTCACACCAGCCTGAAGCACCTCTGTAGATAGACAAGTCAGCCCGTGAACTGGTACTGAGCTCACAAGAGACGCCTTCTATTTTATACACTGGTTCTGCACACGACCTAGCTGACGTGGCAGTAAGCTATTCTCACGCCTGCTTCCCACAAACCGATGACTCATACTTAATGACTTTTACACATGGCGTTGATGACGTAGTCTCGGATATCAGCGTTTCTTTACCAAAGGGGGTATGTGATATTCTTGTAGGTCTGTATGCACAAGTGTATCTGTAGTGGTTGTGATACCAGTAGTACTGGTTTGTGTGGCCCTCTTTGTTTTTTGTGTACTTATGTGTCTGTATGTACAAGTGTATCAAATGTGTATGGGTGTCTGTATGTGTTTTGTGTCTGTCTTTGTTGTTGTACTCGTGTCTGTACGTAGTTGTATATAGTTGTGATGACAGTAGTAATGCTAGGCGATGGGTGTGTCTGTACTTGAGTATAGTTGTGATGACAGTAGTAATGATATGGGTGTGTGTGTGTACTTGGCTGTCTTTGTATTTGTGTGTATCAAGTGTGTACATGTGTTTGTGTCTTTGTATTTGTCTTTGAGTGTTCTTGTGTAATTGATTATGGGTATGTACTTGTGTATAGTTGTGATGTTATAGGTCTGTATGTACAAGTGTGACCGTCTTTGTGTATTTGTTTATGGCTGTGTGTGGTTGACTTTGTGCTTGTAGGTCTGTATGTACAAGTGTGACCGTCTTTGTGTATTTGTTTATGGCTGTGTGTGGTTGACTTTGTTCTTGTAGGTCTGTATGTATAAGTGTATCAAGTGTGTATGGGTGTGTCTGTGTATAGTTGTGATGACAGTAGTAATAGTATGGATTGTCTGTACTTCTGTGTCTGTATGTACAAGTGTGTCTGTGTCTTTGTGTTTGAGTGTTCTTGTGTATGGGTGAGTGTGTCTGTACTGGTTGTGATGACAGTAGTAATGGTATGGGTGTGTCTTTGTGCTGTCTCTGCACGTGTGTATATCTGTTGATAGTGACAGTAGTAATGGTATGGGTGTGTCTTTGTATTTGTCTTTGAGTGTTCTTGTGTGCTTGTAGGTCTGTATGTACAAGTGTATCAAGTGTGTGTACTTGTGTATAGTTGTGATGACAGTAGTAATGGTATGGGTTGTCTGTGTATGGTTGCCTTTGTGTTTGTATGTGTGTGTGTGTGTGTATTTGTGTCTTTGATTATGGGTGTGTACTTGTGTATAGCTGTTGTTGTGATAGTAGTAATGGTATGGTTGCCTTTGTATCTGTATGTGTGTACGTGTGTTTCGTTGTCTTTGTATTTGTGTGTATCAAGTATGTACTTGGTTGTCTTTGTGCTTGTCGCTAATATTCGTAGTAGTATTTTCACTACTATTGATTCTTCCTCACTTTACCCACCACCATTGCAATATACATACTTTCCCCTATAATTTAAGTGGTCACTCAACTACTTGACCACTGCTTGACCTCTGCTTGACCACGTCATCGATCACTTTAATCACTACCATAATCTTAGGCACATCGTCCTCTACAATTTAAGTGGTCACTCGACCCCTTGACCACTACTTGACCACTGCTTGACCACTACTTGACCACTAATTTACCACTCTTTAATCATCACCATCTCATTACAATCACTTTTCCCTAAAATTTCCCTAAAATTTTCCTCACTTACACACCGCTTGACCACTGTTTGACCACTACTTGACCACTACTTGATCATTAATTTACCACTAATTTAATCATCACCATGTCACTACGACCAATTTCCCCTAAAATTTTCCTTACTTGACCACTTGACCACTCCTTGACCACTGATTGACCACTAATTTACCACTCTTTAATCACCACCATATCATTACAATCACTTTTCCCTAAAATTTCCCTAAAATTTTCCTCACTTGACCACCGCTTGACCACTGCTTGACCACTACTTGACCACTAATTTACCACTCTTTAATCACCACCATATCATTACAATCACTTTTCCCTAAAGTTTCCTTACTTGACTACTTGACCCTTACTTGACCACTTGACCACTGGTTGACCAGTGTGTAATTGCAAACACCTCTTATTATATTTATGACCACCCCTATATCACTTCTACTTGATCACTAATACCCCTTACCACCATACCCATTATAACTTTATATGCTTTCCTTTGTAATCGGTGAATATACCACCCTTCACTACTATCACACTGTTCAGATGATAGTAACCAGCTCTTACTTCGAGTATAACCACGATCCATCACACCCTTGTTCATCACTACACAGATACAGTCATACACGTAACCACCCTATACCCATTACACCCTTGTGTATCACTACACAGACACATTAAGTCTACGCCACCACCATATATCCATGACTAGAACGACCCATCACAACACCACGCACACATTCATATCTACACCACCACCATATACCCATGAGTAGAAACCACGACCCATCACACCCTTGTTCATCACTACGCACACATTATATCTACACCACCATATACCCATGAGTAGAACGACCCAGCACACCCTTGTCTATCACTACCCATACATATTATGTCTACGCCACCACCATATACCCATGAGTAGAACGACCCATCACACCCTTGTTCATCACTACGCACACCTTCATATACTCATTTCTAAAATATATACCCCTCCCTCAGCCGTGCCCTCTCTTTAAGTACTACCACTCATCTCACAACCTCGCAGAACATTTTACCTTAATTACTTCCCCACCAGGCAGCGCCAAAAATTTCGTTCCCACGAAAAAAAGTTCCCACACGCCGAAAAAAAATTCCCACCAGGCACGCCGAAAAAAAAAAATTTCACCGAGTCGACATTTTCCCCGTATTTCATTCATAAACCCAAATTACCCTACCAGTTTACCCTCCAATCATGTGGCAAGTGCACGCCATATACTACTAGCCACTCCAGGAGTGATAAGGTGAATACCACACAGACCGCCTCTACTTCCTCGGGCATTTCCTTGCCCCCATCCTTGACTGGGTCCACATACAAGTCCAAGTACATTTAAACAAGTTTCCTCTATGTAGATCCGAACCCGTGACTCCCGGGTCGGCAGACAAGCGTCCCGCCCTAGGCACGTTACCACAGTTTCCATTCTGTGTGTTGGTCAAACGTCGATGTACACTTGTTCCTGCAGCGAGGCGCTGTCGTTATGTGGGGGTAACTTGTTCAAATCCCGGTGGGTAACTATAGCTTTCAATTTTTTTTGTCGTCTGGTGCGTCCTCTAATCCTTACTTGTTTCTTCTACTTCTGTGATCGTCAAACAATACATTCGTCTCTGAAGTCGGAGTGGGTTCGCCTGATGGCGAGGGAAACTGGTAATAGAGAAGGTTAATCCACACGCAAAAATAGGTCCAATACTCTAGAAGTAGTAACACGTGTATGGACTACGCTTAAGTTCAAATCAAGCGAATTGGAACACAATTGTCCGTTTATTTATGAACAATTCTTTGTGTAGGCGATCAAAACCCGCCTTTGTTTACAAGTTCATATTGAGTTCACATGTACGGGTCACAATAGGTCATGGTCGTGACTTCAGAATGACCAATCATTGAAAATCACACCACATGAAAAAATACAAGTTAAAGAGCGTAAAAACCCCATGCACGACATCAGCAAACAAGTACAGGAAACCATTGAGAGAACAAGCGTCCTGTCAGTGGCGTCTTACGGAAGTGAATCATGCATCATTCGCCACATAGCAGAGATTACCAAATAGGAGTGTCTAGTAGCTCATGTGCCGGCTTCCTGGCCTAGGGTTTAGTGACTTTTCTCCGTAATCTCGTATACTCTCGTAGGTAACGTGACGACGGTGAGAATCAGCAGTGGTTCGAATCGCGTCGGCAACTTACGTGGTATGTGCGCCGGTCGCTCAGAAAGCAATGGCAAACTACTGAGCGTAATCTTGCCAAGAAATCAATAATCATCTGAAAGATGCTGATGTTGACAGCGATGTCCTGTAATGGATATGCAAACATATTAGTGTCTAGTTGGTCATGTGACGAAGGACACTTTTTCCTTCGGCGAGGCGCTGTCGTCATTTGGAGGTGATCGGTTCAAATGCCGGTGAGTTAGCTGTTTGAGGTAACTGTGGTGTTTTTCAGTCATGAATGATGATTACCATTCATTGCATCCAGTGGGGTTGAAAATTTGGAGCCGTGAGTTTTATGATGGCAGGTAAGACCTATTTTAGCTCGAAATGTTCTTTGACATCGTGGGCAAAGAATGCTTGACGTTCCAGGAATAGGTTCTCCTGCAATGGTATTTTTGTCCATGCTTTTTTTTCCCCCCACAGTTCTTGCAGTCATGTTTGCTTCACAATTAACCACACCCTTGCGTAATAATGTACGCAACAGTTCAGTCTTTGGCAGCAGTCTCCCAAGTGTCGTGATGAATTCTAAAAGCTTTTAGTGAGATCTGCAGTGTCTTTAAATTGTTTTCTCTGACCGCCTTGGGAGCGTTTACCACAGCGCAGCTCACCGAAAACAGAATTCGTTTAGGGAGCCTGTGATCTGGCATGCTAGTCAAGTGACCAGCCCAGCGAATCGGAATCTGAGATAACAGTATGAGGCAACTGTATGAGGTAACTGTGTGTGGTAACTTATGAGGCAATTGGATGAGGTAACTGTATGAGATAACTGTATGAGCTAAATGTATGAGATAACATTATGAAGTAACATATGGGATAAATGCAATTCGTAATCCGCATACAGCGTTCGAAATACAGTTGCGAGCGATTTGGAAACAGACTGCTTTGCGTTGGTTCCCATAGAAAGGTATGAGTGCTGGTCGTGCAGAAAGCAATGACAAACTAATTCATCCATTCAGTAGCATGTCCTTTGCAGAACCTCGCTCCCATAACAACCGTGATGGTTGTTAAAGGTCTTGGCAAGTTTTTTAGAAGGCGGATTGTTGTTGCTTTCCTTCTGGGCAGTGATTGTACTAGTCGGTGTCCATAGCCATTGTCTCAACTGATGAGATCATCTGCCTATCGCCGCACAATGCAGACCACAACCAACAACAATCTGTCGGCTGCTCTCACACTCCATCCACCACTTGCTCGCTTGTCTTCACGTACCCCTGACTGGGGGCGGAGGAGGGGGTGAACTAAATAGGTACACCACCTTACCTAAGATTGTCCCATAGACTACGGACGAAAGAGCAAACTGCTGAACGTAAACGTGCCAAAAATTCACTACAGCCAAAGAACGCCGGGATTGACAGTCACGTCCTGTATAGGATATGCAACTAACTATTTTAATTAGCGTGTATTCTAGTCTCAACTTCTTGTTCTGCTTCTATGAAAGCCAAACAATGCATGTGAATTTATTTATCAACCACATGGTAGAGAAGAACACTGAGGCCTCTGAATTTAAATAAAGTAAACAAATCTAATAAATAACTCCCTCCCATGCCTTGGACTATCATTTAAAACTGTCATTTACTCCAATATAGTAGCTTGTGGTGTATGGCAGAGGGGTCTTTGAGCCTGAGGGATAAAGGCCGCCTGGCTAGTGCAGTCGCCGCGAACTGTGCAGGTTAGGATTTTCTTTTTGCCCCCGACAGAAAAAAATCCCACACTTCGTATAGACTTAACGGCGTTCGATGCCACCTTTACATCCCAGATCAATTCTTGTTGCCCATTACAAATTGGGTGCATCTGTGAACACAGGTCATGTTAACAAATCCTCGCGTAGATGGGGATTCGAACACAGGCCTACGGCGCCATCGCGAGTCTCTTTTACAATTAAATATTTCAGAACCATTCTTATACCAGCCAGGTCTTAATCAGATATGACTGAGCTACCGTATGACAGTAGACGGTATTACATGCTTTCTGTTAGCGCTGAATGTTGGTCGTTGCTCACCAAACACAACACCCCACATTGTGCCGATGGCTTGGGGTGGAGGAGTGTAATTGGGAGGGTACAAGCCTTACCCTAGTGTGAGTCAATACAATTTATAGACTAAATATCATAGCAGGGTAGACCAGGCCTTAAGCCTTGGTCGGCAACTGGTCTAGGATGGAAGCTCCGAGTAGCGGACAGTTAGAGCATTGCTTTGCTTATCCGGCAGCTGCTTTAGCGTGTCCTGTTCCATACGTATTAATTTTACGGTTACTCTGGAGTAAACTAGACAGGCTGAGAGAGGGATCATGCTGCATGGGCAATACAAGGTGTAAATTGAGCCCAGGCTTTGTGTTATGGAGAGGTATAACTCTATTTTACAAACTATCCTCTGTCAAGACAAATGCCGGCCATTATTATAATATCGTTGATCAAATGGAATCTCGGTTTAGAATGCACAATGATGTTAACATCAAGTGAACAGATCCTGAATTGTGCTGCATCGTATAATGTGTTTCTTTGTTCATCTGGCCGTGTTACAGGTAACAATTTCCAGCTATCTTTAAAAACTTTGCTCTCAAGGATGTGCAATTTGTAATTGTTTATATCCTCTCCCAATTCTGTCACATTTCGCAAATTAAGCCATATTTTGAAAACCCTTTGATGAGAGGTCAGGTTTTATTTGCAATAACGCCACTGACATCCTGGCATTTCTGACATCATGGCATCGGCATTCGGTGTTAGACTGACCCCAGGGTACGTGCTTTAATGTGGCTTGGGAGTCGGCCAAGCTCTGCTACGCCCGTTTCCTGTTTGTGAATGTATAATTCCTGTACTCAGCGTGATCTTTCAGCTATCCGACCGTTGCTGTGTTGGAGCTCGTGTTAACATCCTTTGCTTTATGACACAATTATAAGGCATCCAGAAACTAAGGTATTCAACGTAAGCAATGACAACGCTGTAAACATTCACAGGATACTCTTAGGAAGAGGCACAAATGTAAAAACAGATCTGTTCTTGTGCAACACAGATTACCTAAAATGGTGGACTGTGTGAAATATGGAAAATAATCTAATTACTAAATGTTTTGCATATCCTTTACAGGACATCGCTGTCAACATCAGCATCTTTCAGCTGTATGTTGATTTCTTGACAAAATTACGCTCAGTAGTTTGCCATTGCTTTCTGAGCGGCCGGCTCAGTTATCCCGCAAGTCACCAGCGGGGGTCGAACCGCTCCCAGCTCTCGCCCTGCTACGAGACTCTGCGTGATAAACGGGATTACGGAGAAAGTGTTGTAACCCCTCGGCCAGAGAGACCGGCATCTAATTACTAGAGCAATTAAAAAACAACAATGAGCAAGACCTATAAAAAGAAATTAAAACCGTTGACTCTCTCTCTCTCTCTCTCTCTCTCTCTCTCTCTCTCTCTCTCTCTCTCTCTCTCTAACAATCTGTCTCTCTCTGTCTCTCTGTTTTGTCTATCTATATATCCCTCTCTGTTTCTCTCTGTCCATGTCTCTCTTCTCTGTGTGTATATGCATGTCTCAATGTGAGAGAAAATAGATACGGATGACAAAATGTCAGACGGATTTGCGTACCAAATTATTAACCCTCTCTCGCATTCGCATTCGACAAAGTGGAGATTTGTCATCCTCTTTGCAATTCATGTC
>OY992897.1:76987859-77257859 GCA_963921405.1 Cepaea hortensis
AAGATATTCGCCTTTTGTGTGAAGCCTCAGTGGTTAAGTGGCTAGACACTTACCTGCCTACCTTTGTGCAATTGGTTCAAATTCTGAGCGAAGCTTATTTAAATAAAAAAAATGTAGCCTGTCAAATCTAAAATAGGTATCAGGAAATGACCTGTGATCTGAAGAAGGTCGTCGTGATACACCACTCTCCGCATGCCGTTTGATCTAACAAATAGGGCTCTACTACGATATGCTAATGACACTTTAAGTTTAAGGCAAAAAGAAAATCCTAACCTGCACAGTTCGCGACGACTGCACTAGCCAGGCGGCCTTAATTCCTCAGGCTCAAAGACCCCTCTGCCATACACCGCAAGGTACTATGTTGGCAGTAAATGACAGTTTTTCAGTATGACTTTAAGACTCATAAAAGCTTTGCCTGTTTGACGTCATTTGTTGCGCTATATCCGCCACACAAAAGTAAGTTTGTTTCCATGGATATATATGTCGTAAAAATAACACGAAATCTGTTTTGATTGCATTTGGTCTTTTCTTTACTTTCATTTCGTGTTACACTCGTGTTACCCTACACCCTACAAACTACTAATTCATATCACAATGATATGCGTAAATTATCAATAATGAAGCAATATATCTGCATGCATCATTGCTTTTACCAATGGGTAACCAGCTCTATTTCTCAAATCAATGACTGCTGTCTAACACTTTAAACAGGATTAGGTATGTAAAACGAACGAAGGAACCTTATTTTCAAAGGGTCACAAATTGGGCACGTATACCCGTCTTACATTCATCACTTTGAACTTGGGCTGCGGAAGTTAACGATTAATTCATGGATTAATCTTTATGTTTTTTTTAACGATTAATTTTTTTTTTAACGATTAATCGAAAACTTCTCTCCCATCACTTATATCAGGGGTCACCAAACTTTTTTCACAGCGGGCCGGATAACTGACAAAATGACGAGCGCGGGCCGGATACTCATTCTGTACAATACTTGAGCCGGTCTCCGTGGCGAAGGCCTTACGGACGCGGTTCGTAATCCCGTATACCCACGTTCGAAATACAGCTGCGAGTGATCTGGCAGCAGACAACGTTGCGCTGGTTTTTACATTATGTTATGGGTGCCAGTCGTTCGAAAAGCAATGGTAAAATACTGAACGTAAACTTGCCAAGACATCAACAACAGCAAACAATGCTTGTGTTGACTGCAAAAGTCCTGTAAAGGATATACATCTAACTTTAACAATAATTTTAAGCTAGAACAAAAGCTCTGGGAAAAAAGACAAAAAACTAAGTTAATCATGGAAAGGGCGTGCAATGCACACAAACAAACAAACAAACAATCAAACAAACAAAGATAAGCAACATATTTATATTTATTTACTAAACAAAGTTATCAAAGAAGGCGACGTTAGCAAAAAGACAGTTACATCAGACCTATTGTGCACATATTCGAATCTCACAAACTAAGCAGCAAAAGAGGATAGTGAGTTTTGTGAAACTGACGTGTGGTTTTCTAAATACCATCAATGTTTGGTTTGGAATTGCTGCATCCAATCAAGAGAATTGCTTTCAAATGTTCATCAGTCAATCTCATTCGATGTGGTGACTTCACAGACTTCCTTTTTGAAAATGTTAGCTCACAGACATATGTTGTTCCAAACAATGATGTCATACCAGCGGCAAATTTCTTAAGTTTCGGAAACTCAACATCAGGTAAGCAGCAGTACTTCCTTCTCAATGAGCTCCAACTGTAAGTCAACTGGCACACCATTAAGGTTACAATCAAACGGATTCTGGAACAGAATGATGTCACTTTAAAATCTGTCAAGATCTGAAAATCTCTCCAAACTCTTTGAAACAGTGAAAATGCGAAAGGTTTTCTCCTTCCAGTTGTGCTTCCAGCAATGACAGATTTCTTCGAAATCCTTTGATGGTTCTGTAGAGATCACAGACGAGTTAATACTTTCCCTAAAGTTTTAAGTTCAGCTCATTCATATCGACCAAAATTGACAACTTTGACAGCCAGGTAGGATCTGACAGCTGTGAATCAGCTTTATCTTTTTCAGTGAGGAAAAAATCTATTTCGTTTCGGAGCTTGTGAACGCGAAGCATGACTTTACCGCAGCTGAGCCACGTGACTGATATGTGATAAGGCAAGTCACAGAATTCAGAATCAATTTCTTCAAGACAAGCCTAGAACTGACGGTGAATGAGTGCATGTTCCCGAATGAAGTTCACAGCAGAAACTACTGGTTTCAGTACACAAGAAATATCTAAATCTTTCCCACAGAGTACTTGCGTATGCACGATGCAGTGTATGAACCCGGAATTTGCAAATCTTCCAAATGAGTACTGATATGCCCCAACAGACCCTTCCTCACTCCAGTCATGTTTTTTCCACTCATCAACTGTAGCACCTCGAAGCTGATTCCACCGAAGGTTATAGTCTTGGAAAATTGTTTGTACTTCCACGAAAATGACTTTCTCAGTTGTTGTTCCATGCATGCTGCAAACAGACGCCAACTCTTCCGTTATCTGAAAGTCCAAATTGACATCACAAATGAACACGAGAAGTTGTGACATACTCGAGAGATCAATAGACTCATCCAGCGCCAGAAAATACTACAACAAGTTCCTAGTTTCTCGCTTATCTGTAACGCTATGTTCTCTCCAAGTTCTTCTGTTCTCCGCACAATTGAACTTGCCGAAAGGCTGATAGTTCCAAACAAATCGGCTTTCTCAGGACACAAGTCATTTGCTGCTTCGATCACACACACTCTTTAATGACGTTGCCATCAGTAAACGGTTTTCCTCGTTCTGCCATCTTATGCACTGTTTTATAACTTGTACGAGTGACAGATTCATTTCCAGCAAATTTTCTCGAGAAGAGATTTCTTTGCGTTTCAAAACTACGTTTAATGGTCTCATATTTCCCAGAAATCTTTTAATATATTGATGGATGTTTTGTTTCATAGTGACGCTGAAGATTGTACTCTTTCTAAACGGCAACACTTTCGCTGAATATTACGCAGTTGGTTTTCTGGTCCTTTGTTTCCAAAAATAAGTACTTTACTCCTCACTCGGCGTCCACTTTTCTTTTCCTACTAGCCATAATTAAGGGTGAAGTACACGGCATCTGAAAATGAAAAAGACATTACATTAGAAACATAATTAAGATCCTATTCAAACACAAGAAAAGCAGAGGACTAGGGGTCACTGGTGAAGCTAGAGCTCATCAAAGGTACATATACAGTTTATAGGTACCTTTGTGTAACCGCACAGAGATGATAGAGATAATAGCACAACGCCGACTGTTCATGGGCCGTGGAAGAAGAGAGGAATAAGAAGACAAAGAGAATCTCATTCTATCTCTACGGCTAACAAGAAAAAACAACGAGTTAGAGATATCAGAAGAAATTCATGTCAGTGTACAGGGAATCAGAATAACGTAATTATAAAGATACAACAACATCTGATTAATAATGCCAATGCCCTAATATATAAAATTCATGATTAGATGCAATGACAAAATAGGCATCTCCATGAATAAACATACACATGATCATTCTTCACAGTACCATTGATATTCCATCACAGCTTGGGTAGTCATCCAACACAGTACCAGTGATCCTTCCTCATCACAGCATGGATAATCATCCAACACTGTAACTGTAGTCTGATACACAGCACCAGCAATTATCAGACAACAAGATGGAACAAAGGTCATTCATTCAGTAGCATGTCCGTTGCAGACCCTCGTTCCCATAACAACCTTCCGGAAAACCTCTCGATCAAAAGCAAGATTTCCCGCTTCAGATACATCCATCTGGAGATCATCCGCCACATCCTGCACCCATCTTCTCTTTGGTCTTCCTCATCCTCTCTTCCCAGGCATATATCCCTCCATTATTGTCCTCAGTCACAGACATAGCTATTATATTCCTATATTCCTATTTAAACTATGAAGGTTCGTTCAAAACTCACCCCACAGAAGCTAATCGTCAATCCACAATCAAGATCCTCTTGGATCTTTTGGATCTTCACAGGGCCTCTCTACCCTCTCAATTGCAGTCTGGAAAACAGTGGCTACGCTCGGCTGTGCCTAGGGCATGTTCGCCCATCTACTTGGTAGTGGCTCAGGGGTTTAAGTTCAAACCCTCTGCTGAAAATTAGACATCAGCATCTCTTCGGCCTAAGTTGTTCCGAAGGCCAAAGAGGCGGGAACATGGCTTTACTGGGCTGTTATAGGCACGCCATCCAAACATCCCAGTATCCTATACATTGATTACCAGGTTATCAAGGTATATGCTACTGCATACTCTTGTAGAGACGCGGCAGGCGGCTTCATTTGGTAATAGAATATATCTCATAATAAGGTTCGCTAAATTTATAAATAGGGCCACCTAAATAAACAACCTAGTGCAGCCAGGAGGTCTCCGCACGTGTGAAGAACTCCTATTATTCTAAACATAATATTTACATTTAAATAAATTGTATCACAACGTCTCGTGTTTCATAGTTATATCAAGCAATTTCGAGTACCAACTTCGGGCCGGATGAAATGACGTCGCGGGCCGGACGTGGCCCGCGGGCCTTAGTTTGGTGACCCCTGATCTAGGTGATAGGAATGAGAGATATGACGATGAATAGGCGAAGTGAGTAGGACAAAACCTGGTTTGGCACAATCAAGGCCTGCATGCACTTATTTTCGCACTGGCGAAAGGCCGTGCAAGCTTATGGGGCTTATGTTAACAAATATTACAAATAGTTCCCCCCCCCCACTCTTCCTCCCTCCTCTCTCTCTCTCTCTCTCTCTCTCTCTCTCTCTCTCTCTCTCTCTCTCTCTCTCTCTCTCTCTCTCTCTCTCTCTCTGCTAAATGCTGGTTCAATTACGTGTGCTTAGAGAATATTTCAAATATCATAATAACATGATAGTAATGCCTTGATTGATCACTACACTTATGTTCATGCATTCTGCGGAATTTTTTTTTCTCGCATATCCTATTTACATCGCTGTCAACAACAGCATTTTACCACTGTTTTTGATGTCTTTGCAAGATTACGCACAGTATTTTGCATTGCTTACTGAGCGACAATCTCAGATACCCCTGTAAGTAACCAACGCGACCCGATTCCCTACCGAATCTCGCGCAACTGTTTCCCCATACGTGGATATACGAGAATACGGAGCAAATCGTTAACACCTTGGCCAGGGATACCGGCTCCGCGGAATTGCTAGATATCTAAAAGAAAAACACCCCGACAAACAAAATTGATGGTCCTTCATTATTATTCTGATGATCATATTGTTCTTATCTTGTATCATGATAAAGGACTTTCACATAATCTGGGAGTCTCTGTGGCGAAGTGATCAAGCCGTTTGACTCGTGCTTCGAAGGTTGTGGGTTCGATTCCGGGCCGCGCCCTTCGGTTTACGAGTTAAATGATTCAGAGACTCCTGTGGGTCGTCGCTAAAAAAAAGCTACGGCTTTCGTGCTTTGTGCGACGCTTTCCGAGCTGCTGGAAGAGACCGAGCCATATGGGATAAACCCGGTGCAATGAAGTCGACCTTGTCGACTTTTAAGCGACTTTTAAGCGACATAATCTGACCACGCATGGAAAATCTGAACTTTTTCTATTATGATTGTGCCATCTTTGGTTTTTAGGCAACCTGTTGAGGTGTCTGTTCTTTTGTTAGTGATGTCATTAATTCTTGTGTGCATTAATGTGGTATTCTGGGTGTTGTGTTGGTTTTAAATTTCCTTGCAATTTTCCTCAAGCCATGTTTCTTTTGCCTCTTTGCATAGCAGTAGCTTCCTAATTTTCCTGTGAATCTCTTCGTATATTTCCTTGTTATTTTTGTTATTTCTTCTTATTTCCATGAGTTTTAAGATGTCTTCCATCATCCATTTCTTGCGCCCTATTATCTTTATTTTTGGGATTATCATTGTTGTTAGTGCAGCTTCTTGACTGATTTCTTTTATATTTTCAATTGGTCACTGACGTCTTGAAATAATATTGCATTGCCATATCGGACAATGCATCGAATCTGTTCTTTACCTCTACGTTGAATTTACTTTTATCTCCTCACTCTTCAGTGCCTGTAGATCAAATTTTGCGTTTCTATTTGTATATTTGACTTTCATTAAGTTTATATGTAAATTGTCTAAGATTAATCTATGGTTGCAGTAGCAGTCTGCGCTTGGTAGGGGGACATAAACATCTATTATTGTTACAAGGGAGGTTACTAGAACTTGAAAATGAAAATGATTCACCTGGCTACAATACCTCTAACTAACATCAACGTCTTTAATTTTTATTTGAGAAATAAAACTGTTAATACCGCAGTCATATGTTGCAATCCTGCGAAGAAATCTATTTAAGTATTTATACAACATTTGATTAATCTTTTTCTACTTACATTTTATTATCAACTTTTTCAATTTTACGTTTATGTTTAATTTTTAAAACTGTACTTTTAATGATAACCTGTTTATTATAATTATCTCATTTCTCCTCTGTGGGAAAACAACATTTTTTTACTGGCCTCTTAAGACCACCCACAATTTAAAGAAAATTTATCTTAACGGCGAAAGACTTTGGAAGTCTATGGGGTATATGTTGATAAATACGTTTAGAGGAAATGTCATTTATGTTTGTAACTTTCATTCAATTTGAACAAATAGTTCTCTCTCTCTCTCTCTCTCTCTATCTCTCTCTCTCTCTCTCTCTCTCTCTCTCTCTCTCTCTCTCTCTCTCTCTCTCCCAAATGCTGGTGCAATTACGTTTGCTTTGAGAAAATTTAAAATATCATAATAACATGATAGTAATGCCTTGATGGGTGCCTCCTTCCCTCCGCTAGCCTATGGGACACCCTTGGGCAAGGTGGAGTACCCGTTTAACCTCCCGATCAGGGTTACGTGAAGCCATGAGTGCAGGTGGTGGATGAAGTTGAAGAATAGCCGACAGATAGTTGTAGGTTATGGTCTCCAGCTTCACGACGGAAGGCAGATGATCTCTATTTTGGGAGACATTGGCTACGGTAATCGACCAGTATGGTCACTGCTAGGAAGGAAAGCAATGGCAAACTACCTTCTTTACAGATGCCAAGAATATCATGTACTGAAGTCTTATCGATAATCAGAGAAACGGCGTAAATGGGTGCTCCATAGGAGCACCCTCGCCAGGTAGGTGTAGTCATGTGCACCAGGTGACTCCAGACCGTCATGTGAAATTTGATAACATTAAGAATGAAATGAGAAGATTAAATATTAACCTTTTAGGTGTACGTGAGACCAGATGGACAGGAATGGGCATTATGACATCTGAGGAATATAGACTAATCTATTCTGATGGAGAGAAACAACAGCGAGGAGTAGCAATTATAATGGATACAGAGAGAGAAAAATCGATCAAAGGATATTGGACTGTATCAGACAGAGTGTTACGGGTGAAGTTGAGTGGCAGACCTTTTGATGTCAACGTCATACAAGTTTATGCACCAACAGCAGACATTAGTGATAACAGCATCGATGAATTTTATAGTGATTTAGAGAAAGCCTTCAAGAAATGCAAGAATTCTGAAGTAACTATCATAATGGGTGGCTTGAATGCCAAAGTTGGAAATCAGCAGGACGGATGCATAGTGGGCAAGTATGGACCATGGCAGGGGTCACCAAACTTTTTTCACGGCTTGCCGGATAACTGACAAAATGACGAGCGCGGGCCAGATAACTGACAAAATGACGCGCGCAGGCCGGATACTCATTCTGTACAATACTTCCACCGGTCTCCGTGGCGAAGATCTTACGGTCGCTTCTAATCCCGTATAATCATGTTCGAAATACAGCTGCGGGGGCTTTGGTAGCAGACAACGTTGCGCTGGTTTTTACGCTATGTTGTGGGTGCCGGTCGTTTGAAAAACAATGGTAAACTACTGAACATAAACTTGCCAAGACATCAACAACAGCAAACAATGCTGGTGTTGACTGCAAACGTCCTGTAAAGGATATACAACTAACTTTAACAATAATTGCAAGCTAGAACGAAAGCTCTGTAAAGGATATACAACTAACTTCGCTCCCAACAATACTTGCAAGCTAGAACGAAAGCTCTGGGAAAAAAGACGAAAAACTAAGTTAATCATGGAAAGGGAGTGCAATGCACACAAACAAACAAACAAACAAACATACAAAGACAACCAACATATTTATATTTATTTACTAAACAAAGTTATCAAAGAAGGCGACGTTAGCAAAAAGATGGTTACATCAGACCTATTGTGCACATATCCGAATCTCACAAACTAACCAGCAAAAGAGGATAGTGAGTTTTGTGAAACTGACATGTGGCTTTCAAAATACCATCAATGTTTGGTTTGGAATTGCTGCATCCAATCAAGAGAATTGCTTTCAAATGTTCATCAGTCAATCTCATTCGATGTGGTGACTTCACAGACTTCTTTTTTGAAAATGTTAGCTCACAGACATATGTTGTTCCAAACAATGATGTCATACCAGCTTCAAATTTCTTAAGTTTCGGAAACTCAACATCAGGTAAGCAGCAGTACTTCCTTCTCAATGAGCTCCAACTGTAATTCAACGGGCACACCATTAAGGTTACAATCAAACGGATTCTGGAACAGAATAATGTCACTCTCAAATCTGTCAAGATATGAAAATCTCGCCAAACTCTTTGAAACAGTGAAAATGAGAAAGGTTTTCTCCTTCCAGTTGTGCTTCCAACAATGACAGATTTCTTCGAAATCCTTTGATGGTTCTGTAGAGATCACAGACGAGGTAATCCTTTCCCTGAAGATTCAAGTTAAGTTCATTCATATTGACCAAAATTGACAACTTTGACAGCCAGGTAGGATCTGACAGCTGTGAATCAGCTTTATCTTTTTCAGTGAGGAAAACATCTATTTCGTTTCGGAGCATGTAAAAACGAAGCAGGACTTTACCGCAGATGAGCCACGTGACTGATATGTGATAAGTCAAGTCACAGAATTCAGAATCAATTTCTTCAAGAAAAACTTAGAACTGACGGTGAATGACTGCATGTTCCCGAATGAAGTTCACAGCAGAAACTACTGGTTTCAGTACACAAGAAATATCTAAATCTTTCCCACAGAGTACTTGCGTATGTACGATGCAGTGTATGAACCCGGAATTTGCAAATCTTCCAAATGAGTCCTGATATGCCCCAACAGACCATTCCTCACTCCAGTCATGTTTTTTTCAATCATCAACTGTAACACCTAAAAGCTGATTCCACCGAATGTTATAGTCTTGGAAGATTGTCTGCACTTTCACGAAAATGACTTTCCCAGATGTTGTTCCATGCATGCTGCAAACGGACGCCAACTCTTCCGTTATCTGAAAGTCCAAACTGACACCACAAATGAACACGAGAAGTTGTGACGTGCTCGAGAGATCAGTAGACTCATCCAGCGCCAGAGAATACAAGATTCTAGCTTTCTCGCGTATCTGTAACGCTATGTTCTCTCCAAGTTCTTCTGTTCTCCGCACAATTGAACTTGCCGAAAGGCTGATAGTTCCAAACAAATCGGCTTTCTCAGGACACAAGTCATTTGCTGCTTCGATCACACACTCTTTAATGTCGTTGCCTTCAGTAAACGGTTTTCCTCGTTCTGCCATCTTATGCACTGTTTTGTAACTTGTACGAGTGACAGATTCATTTTCAGCAAATTTTCTCGTGAAGAGATTTCTTTGCGTTTCAAAACCACGTTTAATGGTCTCATATTTCCCAGAGCGTAATTTTCCAGAAAACTTTTAATATGTTGATGGATGTTTTCTTTCGTAGTGACGCTGAAGATTGTACTCTTTCAAAACGGCAACACTGTCGCTGCATATTACGCAGCTGCTTTTCTGGTCCTTTGTTTCCACAAAGTAGTACTTTACTCCTCACTCGGCGTCCACTTTTCTTTTCCTACTAGCCATAATTAAGGGAGATGTACACGGCATCTGAAAATGAAAAAAAGACATTACATTAGAAACATAATTAAAATCCTATTCAAACACAAGAAAAGCAGAGGACTAGGGGTCATTGGTGAAGCTACAGCTCATCAAAGGTACATATACAGTTTATAGGTACCTTTGTGTAACCGCACAGAGATGATAGAGATAATAGCACAACGCCGACTGTTCATGGGCCGTAGAAGAAGAGAGGAATAAGAAGACAAAGAGAATCTCATTCTATCTCTACGGCTAACAAGAAAAAAAAAAACACACAACGATTTAGAGATATCAGAAGAAATTCAGGTCAGTGTACAGGGAATCAGAATAACGTAATTATAAAGATACAACAACATCTGATTAATAATGCCAATGCCCTAAATATATAAAATTCATGATTAGATGCAATGACAAAATAGGCATCCCCATGAATAAACATACACATGATCATCCTTCACAGTACCATTGATATTCCATCACAGCTTGGGTAGTCATCCAACACAGTACCAGTGATCTTCCATCACAGCATGGGAAGTCATTCAACACAGTACCAGTGATCCTCATCAGAGCATGGGTAGTCATCCAACACAGTACCAGTGATCCTCATCACAGCATGGATAATCATCCAACACTGTAACTGTAGTCTGATACACAACACCAGCAATTATCAGACAACAAGATGGAACAAAGGTCATTCATTCAGTAGCATGTCCTTTGCAGACCCTCGCTCCCATAACAACCTTCCGGAAAACCTCTCGATCAAAAGCAAGATTTCCCGCTTCAGATACATCCATCTGGAGATCATCCGCCACATCCTGCACCCATCTTCTCTTTGGCCTTCCTCTTCCTCTCTTCCCAGGCATATATCCCTCCATTATTGTTCTCAGGCACAGACATAGCTATTATATTCCTATATTCTTATTTAAACTATGAAGGTTCGTTCAAAACTCACCCCACAGAAGATAATCATCAATCCACAATCAAGATCCTCTTGGATCTTTTGGATCTTCACAGGGCTTGTCTACCCTCTCAACTGCGGTCTAGAAAAACAGTGGCTACGCTCGGCCCTGCCTGGGGCATGTTCGCCCATCTACTTGGTAGTGGCTCAGGGGTTTAAGTTCAAACCCTCTGCTGAAAATTAGACATCAGCATCTCTTCGGCCTAAGTTGTTCCCATGGCCAAAGAGGCGGGAACATGGCTTTACTGGACTGTTATAGGCACGCCAACACAACATCCCAGCATCCTATACATTTTTTACCAGGGTATCAAGGGATATGCTACTCCATACTCTTGTAGAGTCGCGGCAGGCGGCTTCATTTGGTAATAGAATATATCTCATAATAAGGTTCGCAAAATTTATAAATAGGGCCACCTAAATAAACAACCTAGTGCAGCCAGGAGGTCTCCGCACGTGTGAAGATCTCCTATTATTCTAAACATTATATTTACATTTAAATTGTATCACAACGCCTCGTGTTTCATAGTTATATCAAGCAAGTTCGAGTACCGACGGCGGGCCAGATGAAATGACGTCGCGGGCCGGACGTGGCCCGCGGGCCGTAGTTTGGTGACCCCTGACTTATACAAATGCACCAGATGTCAAAAAATTGTCGGACATTTTAAACATAGTGTTGCAAACACAACCGAATTGCAAAATTGTACTGAGTCACCATTGTGTAAGCTGCAGCAAGATGTACCACAAGATGAAACAGTATGTTTATTATGCTACAGAGTCTTCTACAGGTCAGAGAAGTATTAACTGTCTACATGTCAGATAAAAAGAAGCAATACAAAGGTCCAAAACTGTCATGTTCATATTGGGAGAAGGTTTCAAAATATGTCAAAGTTTTGGACTTATTCTGTCAGACCACGGTCCTGCTTGGCGGTCAAGATTATGTTTCATGTAGCTGTGTATTGCCACTGCTATCATCGTTGAAAAAGCAAATGACTGTACACGATGATGATCCGGGCTATATAGCCAAATTTAAGGCAGCGTGTATTAATGACTTCAGTGAACGTGTAGCTAATATGACAGGTATTGAAATACAACAGATTGCAACAGCACTTGATCCACGCTACAAATACCTGAAGTGTTTGTCAAAAAGATGCAAAAGAACGAACATGGTCACTTATTGAACAACAAATAGCAGTTAATGTTCATGATGAGCAGATGGAGATTGCTGCAACGAATGATACTGGCATTGACAATGAAGCTATATGTGAACCAAATGAAGAGAGTATTAAGCTAATTGAGTCTGATATGGAGAAGAAAGTTGCTGAATCGGTTGACCCTTTACAATGGTGGAAATTTAATGAACATCGATATCCATAATTGGCATTCCTTGCCAAGACCATTCTGTGCATACCGGCTACCTCAGTTCCATATGAACGATTGTTCAGCTCTGCTGGTTATATTGTTAGTAAGACGCGCTCCTCACTTGAAGCAAATACTGTCAACATACTCGTCTGTTTGCATAGTTGGTTATTAGATGACATATGAACAAGTCAATCCAGTGTTATTTCGATTTTTGACAAATACGACTAAAATGTGAGTTATGTGACTATAAATGTTTTGTTTTAATCGAAATTAACGATCAATTAATCGTTAATTTTTAAAAAGTTAACTATTACATTAAAATTAATCGGTCGCAGCCCTACTGTGAACCACTCATTTTTCGCATATCAACTGTGTATTGTTATAAAATAAACATTGTCAAATGAATGCTGCTGACACAAACAATGCACATTACTGTATTATGAAACAGGCTTGCAAATTAAACAGAGAAACTCACACATGCATAAGCACAAATACACACACATTCATACATACATTTATCATTTACACAAACACTCATAGTTATACACTTTCTCAATAACTCCACACACACACACACACACACACACACACACACACGCACACACGCACGCGCACGCACACACGCACACACACACACACGCGCGCGCACAAACATTTCCTCACACGCACACACATATATACCTATGTACAATGACAAACATTCAAACACACATACATACTCTCTCTCTCTCTCGCGCGCGCGCGTGCTAATGTAACGTCATTCATACATAAGGTAAACACATACACTCCTTCACACAAACGCATATAAACACTACACACCCACATACACGCACGTACAGACAGACAGACAGACAGACAGACAGACAGACAGACAGACAGACAGACAGACAGACAGACAGACAGACAGACAGACAGACAGACAGACAGACAGACAGACAGACAGACAGACAGACAGACAGACAGACAGACAGACAGACAGACAGACAGACAGACAGACAGACAGACAGACAGACAGACAGACAGACAGACAGACAGACAGACAGACAGACAGACAGACAGACAGACAGACAGACAGACAGACAGACAGACAGACAGACAGACAGACAGACAGACAGACAGACAGACAGACAGACAGACAGACAGACAGACAGACAGACAGACAGACAGACAGACAGACAGACAGACAGACAGACAGACAGACAGACAGACAGACAGACAGACAGACAGACAGACAGACAGACAGACAGACAGACAGACAGACAGACAGACAGACAGACAGACAGACAGACAGACAGACAGACAGACAGACAGACAGACAGACAGACAGACAGACAGACAGACAGACAGACAGACAGACAGACAGACAGACAGACAGACAGACAGACAGACAGACAGACAGACAGACAGACAGACAGACAGACAGACAGACAGACAGACAGACAGACAGACAGACAGACAGACAGACAGACAGACAGACATCAGTCCATTCACATACCATTTACACAGACACTCACACAGTCACACACCTACACATATACTCACACATTAACTCAGTAGAGTCCAAACAAGAATACAAGAGACGATGTTTACATCTCACAGTCGGCATCTTATTCTCAGATGCTCATGAAATGAGTCTATATGTTTCATGAATATCATCTTTGCTTCATGAGACTGGTAGGTACGAAAAGAAAACCCATGGTCGTATTTCATCGTTATTTTTTAAGATTAAATTAATCTCAGGTGTCAAAATCTTACGTCAAATCCCCACGTTGTTTAAGAGTTTATTTCCTGTAATTTTCCATAAAATCGTGTGTTCTGCTTTGGTTTCACAGAGCAGGTTGATGTTGCAAGGGTGGTAGTGGGACGACCAGAAACCCAGGCAGCCGATATTTTAAATCACCATTATGTGCCGTGCCGATAAGCGTGGGCGGTCATGTTTTGTCATCTCACACGATCACCAGAGTGGTGGACCAGCTCTGCGTTCTTGTCTCGACCATACTAGGTGGCCAAGACCATCCAGGTATTTACTTCTCTGCATTCCTCTTTTTCTCGTCCCCTCGATCTTGCCAGTTGTCACCAAGTTCTATGGACAAGGGGGAGGTGGTCGTGCGCTTGTGGGACCAGGTGGAGAAGGCGGAGGAACAGATTGAGAACCCATATATGGAAAGAATGAGATTGAGGGGGATCGGCAGGGGTTCTGGAAGATTCTCAAAACTGAGAGGGAAGACCAGGAGAACTTTTAATCAGATAGCGGTGGGAACGATTAGTAGTATGACTCTTCGCTGGCTGTTGAACGAGGGGACTTAGCACGTATGGAATGTCCTGAGTGCAGTAATGTCGGTTCTTAACTCAACTCAACTCAACTCAACTCAACACCAAGTTCTCCAGTTTATTTCTTCTCATAGCGTAATCAAAACTATTTTGATATTTTAAATATTCAGGTTTGAATCCTGGTACAATGGTGGATTTAGCGTGTACATTAAGACATTTAAAATAAAGTGGTTAAAAGGCAACAGAATCGACTTCATTACATCGGGTTTTATCCCATAAGGCGAGATCTCTTTCAGCTGGGGGACTGCCGAAAGCGTCGCGTAAAACACGAACTCCGTAGCTCCAGTAACGACGTCCAGGAGACTTCAGGAGAATTGCAGTCTTTAACCGAACAACGTGGGCCAGAATCAAACAGAAAACCTTTGAAACGTGAGATAGTCGGCGTAACCAGTTTGCCACGGAGACTCCGGAGTTAAGAAATATATAAGGTGAAAGGTCAAGGTCCCTGGTACAGCCTTAAGGATCACTGGACATATGGCTTTAGACCCAGATTTTATTGACCAGCCGACACTCGCTGGCTGATGCGGTCAGTACACACCAGCCGTGTATACTTCCCAAGGCATTTCCTGGCGCTCAGTTTAGACTGGGTCGACCTGGGAGCATATGGTACATTTTAAAATGTGAACTCGTCGGGATACAGTTCAAACCCATGTCTACCACCACGGCAGGATCGACTAGCCACTACCCTACATTGGCACCAATAAAGAAATACGTCAAATTACAAATTGGCTTCACATGAACACCTTGAAATTGTCTGTGTGTTTTTGTGTGAGAATATCTTCTGAAAGATTAAAGAACAAATGTATCATGTTTCGATGCAGTCACCACTGCGTTCAATGCAAGTCCTCTTGCGCCAAAAAAGTGCTTGGATTCCTGTAGGAAAATATTCTCTTGGTCGAATGTGTAACCACTCCGGGGTCACTACTCGGTGTGGTTGACAGGGGTCACGTCGTTTTGAAACTTCAATGCACTCATACACATGCCGGACTGGTCGGCATGCATCGTCACACTGGACCTTCATTCGCCGATGAATTACTATAGGTTAGCTGGTGAAAACAATTATGCTCCTCTTTGGTGCATGTCAAAAGTGGGGCGGCCATCTTTAAAATGTGTTCTTCTGCACCGTGATGTCATGTGCTTCACGCCCTTGACATCCTTAACAAGAATATTGACAGATTACAAGACAATAGCATGGTTATTGTAATTGCTATCACACTTAACAACAATATTGACAGGTTACAAGACAATAGCATGGTTATTGTAAATTCTCTCACACTTATAAGGTTTTCACTTGAAGCTTCCTCGTATTATTACTTTTCCAGTTCAAAATCAACGTTATCGTTTGATTGTCGATAGTGGCTGGGACTGTTTAACTGTTTGAACACTTAAACGTTTCCAACTGCAGGCTCTTCATCAGTGGAACGTGTGTTGACATATTGTTCATCGTCAGCTCTGGAATCAATAGGAATAGTCATTGTCTTCTTGTGGTGGGTCTTCTGGAAGCGGCTCAGCTACTGAATACAGATCCATTTGATCTGGTAATTTACCGTGGTTGAGTTGTTTAGAATTTTCTTGACCGTGGACAGAAGATTCATTTGCCTGTTGCAGGTCATCATAAGAATTTACCATGATGTGATTGTCCTTGCCTAGTTTCGAGTAGACATGAGGATGTGAAGATATAGCTTTGTCCATGTTATTCAGTGGATTTACTTGATTGGGTACAGGAGCTTCATTTGTCTCTTGCAAGGCATCGTAAGGATTTACCATTTTGTGATTGTCTTTGCCTAGTTTGGAGTAAACGTGGGGATCTGAAGCGGTAATCTTGTACATGTTGTTCACTGGATTTGATGCGATGCAATACGTTGTATCAGGATTGGAATCACAATTAGAAAGCGAATAACCATAATCATTAGATATTGTACCTTTCGTTTGTTTTGCAAAATCGTAATCTTGGAGAGAATAAGTAAATTTATCCGAGCTGTGCAAGCTCACAGTAGGTTTAGCAAAATCATGCGCATTTCCCATGGAGTAACCAGAGTCTGTCTCAATGTCTCTTTCGTTAAATGGATGGGATGCATTAGTCGCAATAGCAGCTTTAGCGTTCGTATGGGGATCGTTTGTACTGTTATGTGGATGAAGGTAGCTGAAGTTTGTCTCTGTGCTTGGACCGGATACACCTGCTAGTTGTTCAGGATTGTTATGAACTGCACGTGAGTAGATGCTTGTGGTAAAGTCATCAGTATCTTCAAGGGTATTTGTAACAGTAACATAACCATCTTTGTTTTTGAGGTTTGTATCCTTGGTTTGATTACCGTCAACGGGAGCCACTGTATGGCTCCTGTTTGGCTCATAGTTGACATAGTGCTGGTTATCAGCATGCACCTTTGCAGCAATGTTGCCATAGGGTTGGTTAGTAGGTCTGTCGTACTTGACTTCTCCTTGATGGTAATCAAATGAACCATTAACAGTAACATAGTTTATGTTCTGACTTGTTGGGTCCTGATTCAAATCAACCAATTTGGTTGTCGCATCACCTTTCTGAGCAACAACTGAAGCTTCTGGGAGATTTGCGTATTCGTGGCATTCAGATTCTGCTGCCTTTAAGTTCCTTCTCTTCCAAAGAAAAACAGACACTGCAGCAATAAAAGCAACAACTAAAGAGGCAACAACAACGCCGACAATGATTGGGACTGGGTCGTTCTGGGTTTGGCTGTCGGAGACACGGCCTAGTGCAGTGCTGTTTGCTTCAGTTGTGGGGTTGACTTGCTGGCTGGTGATTCCATGACTGGGTGTCAGTATAGTTCCATTCGGTATTGTTGGTGTGTGTAGCTGTGCTGTTGTTGTTTTTGCTGTCGTTATTGTTGTTTTTGATTTCGTTGTTTCTTTTATTGTTGTTGCTTTTGTTGTTGTTGTTGCTTTTGGTTTCGTTGTTGCTTTTGGTTTCGTAGTTTGTATACGTGTTGCAGTTTTGCCACTTGTTTTGCTGCTACCTTGTGATAGACGTGCTGTTGATTCCACTGCCGGTGTTGCTACAACTCTTGTCGAACACTCACAGTCACTATTGCATGATTTAACCTTATCTTGGACATCACTGTAGTTCAGTTTTTCACTGGAAAATCTCCAAATGATGCCCACACATGATACGTCACTACAGTCGGCATCCCGGTACTGTATGCTCTGAGTCAGTGACGAACTCTGACATAAGACTGATGCATCCTGGGTACAGACAAAGTTGGATACGAGCCAACTATAACTATAACTACGGCACTTGTAATACTTGCAGGTAAGATCATCACTGGAATGTTCCTGACGTTCTTCAGTTGGGTTCGATGTTGGGGTATATGGATCCCAGTAATAAGACCGTCCCACCTGGACTGAACATTTCCTTGTTGTAGCTTTGCACAGGCATTCGTAGAAACTGAAAACGAAATAAATTATTTTCAGGCACTAATAATAAAACATGAGGTAAATACTATATATGTTAACAAGACGTGGGAAAGAGTTCTATCCATCCTTAATGTACGTATATAATATGACACCTGCAATCATATAAAACGGCTTGCTACATTACAAGACAGAACAAAATAAAGTAAACGTTGAATCTCTACTTGTGTGGACTATGACTTCAATTTGGTATTGGTCAAATACGAAATCACATTAAACTTATGAAAAAAAGAATGCTCGTCATCAAACATAAAATAAAATAAATAAAATCAGTAAGGACTGTCCTTTATCAACTTTAATGACGTGAAAAATGATGCTGTTTATCAACTGTCATATGAACAATAATGATGTTTATCAACATTCATGATTTGTAAAATGATGCTGTTGATTAACTTCAAAAATTCGAACAAAAATATGCTTTTCAACTTTCGTGTCAATATTAGAGTTTTTAAATTGCACCAGCGTGAAATACCATCAACAATATCAGTTTAACATTGGTTCATCCGATCTGTGCGTTGTTTACCAACGGCCATGTGACCGCCTGTCACCTTCTGGTCCTGACCAAGTTAGAACAATGAATGTGAACAGATGGGCTATCAATGAGTTTACTCCGCTAAATCCGGTATGGTATTGTTTTCCATCTGACACCAACTAGAATGTTTATTAGGTCATCAGCGTGGAATCTGAATTCTAACGAAGAAGAGGAAGAAGGAAAAGAAGTTGTGAAACGGAGTTTAGGGAACATGGACAAGACAATGTTGACACAGACACTGCACTGGTAAAGAAGTAAAATCTTTTTTCGCTGATGCACGATAATAAATAACATATTCATACCGGCCTAAACTACCAATGTCAAACGTTGACATTATCCAAATCATACTTACGCAAAATCAACACCTGTGAGGTGAGATGCCTGGGAAGGGGTGTCAAATTAACTATCCGAGACGGAGAAAGAAATAATGTATGAGGCAGACAGTGGGATCAACGCCTTGTGCCACATATATTGATATATAGAAGGTCAAATGATTCGGCCATCTCGTGAGAATGCAACACCACCAACTACCAGCACTGGCCCTACATCAAAGAAGATCCGATACGAGAGCAAGAGGGCGACCGAGAAGATAATGGATGAACGACATCAAAGACATTGAACAATCATATGGAATGACACTATCCAGTGCCACCCATCGGTCGCTGGAACGCCAATTATTCTTCTCCGCGACTCTTGACGGCAAAAGTAGAAGATGATGATGGTAATGATGATGATGACGATGACGGTCGATGAGGCGCAAAGAAAATATGTTGGCACCAATAGACAACATGGTGAAGACGTTCTGTTTAGTGTTGTTGATAACCAACTAACCAACAAACCAATCAATTAATCATTCAACCGACTAGCTAATCAACGAATCAATGATTTCATTAAACAACCAGCAAATCAACCTATCAATTAGGCAATCAACCAACCATCCAGTCAACTAACCAATCAGTCAGGCAACTAACCACCCAAACTACCACAAAACCAACAAACTAACTAAAAAGCCAGCCTACCATCAAGACCCATGCTTGCGTGTATTGACATTGTATTCAGCAGTCTAATCACATAGTTGAACGCACAGTGTTAGTGAGTTATGACTTCGAGTCTGCTACAAAACTACACATCCCTTAATATCAAACACATAACTACCTGTGTAAGGTACTTACTCTTTGAACTGTTTACTAGTAAAATAAATATTTATCAGATCGTTGTCGCTGCCTCTTGTTGTGATCAAGACCCCAAAACATCTCTCCAGACTCAGACATGTCAAGATCATAACAACTGCCAGGCTGTGCTTGGTCGTCATTCTAGGTGTGGGCTGTCAGAAGCAAACATTACTGTTGTTAATTTTCGTTACACAAAGGAGAAAGGTGGCAATACTAAATCAGATCATAAAAGAAGTTTATTTCATTGAAATAAACTGTAGGAACTAGAGACATTAACAATCCAAAACAATGTTTTCCCGTAGTGAATTTGAATAACGAAGACACAAACAATAGATTGCACGATTTATTGCCTGGCGAGATGCAACGAAATATGCCAGGCAATAAATCGTGCAATCTATTGTTTGTGTCTTCGTTATTCACATTAACAATCGTTATAGTATTATAGATACAATTCCGACAAAGTTAAAATAGCACTGCAAAACAAATCATGAATCCACTCGACCTAATACTGCAAATAAGCTTGGCCCTGGCCTACGGATTAACGTCTTTCTCCGTATTCCCGTATATTCCCGTAAGTAACGTAACCTGCGCGAGGATCGGTAGCGGTTCTCGCCGCGTTGATAACTTACCGGGTATGTGCGCTGGCCGCTCAGAAAGGAATAGCAAACTACTGAGCGTAATCTTGCCTAGTACATAATAGCAGCTCAAAAATACATTTTGACTGCAACGTCCTGTAAGGGATATGAAAAAAAACAACAACACTGCAAATCCATTTACGAATTTGCTCATCCTAAGGTTACAAACCATTCACAAATTCACTAACCAAAGGTAACAAACCATTCATGAAATCACTCAACCTAATACTACAAAACCATTCACGAATTCACTCAACCTAATACTAAGAAACTTTTCTTGAATTCACTGAACATAATACTACAAAATCATTCACGAATTAACTTATCCTAATACTGCATAACCATTCATGAATTCACTCAACCTAAGGTTGCAAATCATTCATGAAATCACTCAACCTAATGCCGCAAAGCCATTCATGATTTCACTAAATCTAAGGTTGCAAACCATTCATAAAATCATTCAACCTAACACTACAAAGTCATTCATGAATTCACTTAAGCTAAGGTTGCAAACCATTCATGAAATCACCAAACCTAATACTGCAAAGCCATTCGTGAATTCACTCAAACTGAGGTTGCAAACCATTCATGACATCACTCAACCTAATACTGCAAAGCCATTCATGAAATCACTCAACCTAATACTGCAAAACCAGTCATGAATTCACTCAACCTAAGGTTGCACACCATTCATAAAATCACTCAAACTAATACTGCAAAGCCATTCATGAATTCACTCAATCTAAGGTTGCAAACCATTCATGAAAACACTCACACTAATACTGCAAAGCCATTCATGAATTCACTTAACCCTAGGTTGCACACCATTCATGAAATCACTCAACCTAAAACTGCAAAGCCATTCATGAAATCACTCAATCTAATGCTGCAAAACCATTCATGAATTCACTCAACCTAAGGTTACAAACCATTCATGAAATCACTCAACCTAATACTGCAAAGCCATTCATGAATTCACTCAACCTAAGGTTACAAACCATTCATGAAATCACTCAATCTAATGTTGCAAAACAATTCATGCATTCACTCAACCTAACACTACTAAGCCATTCATGAATTCACTTACCCTAATACTGCAAAGCCATTCATGAATTCACTTACCCTAATCGTATTAAAGCCGGTTTGTCTGGCCGAGGGGTTACAACACTTTCTCTGTAATCCCGTTTATCACGCAGAGTCTCGTAGCGGAGCGAGAGCTGAGGCGGTTCGACCCCCGCTCGTGACTTGCGGGATAACTGAGCCGGCCGCTCAGAAAGCAACGGCAAACTACTGAGCGTAATCTTGCCAAGAGATCAACATACAGCTGAAAGATGCTGGTGTTGACAGCTAAGTCCTGTAAAAGGATATTCGAAAAAAAAATCGTATAAAAACACTATTCTGTTTTATGGCGCTGGCTCGCTTTGATCTCAAGCGTAGTCCAGACACACTAATTCTAGTAGTGCTGGACTGAATTTTACATGTGGATTTGCTTTATTTATTAGTGACCTTCGCCATCAGGCGAACCCACTCCAACTTCAGAGGTACTTGTAATTTACGCCCCCAAGTCAAGGACGACAGGTCAACATCTTAGTCCAACTGTCCAGTGTAGAGGTTGAACCCCTTACATCGTCCTCGGCACAACGGATGTTTAAGAACACGCATTCTTTTCAATTCGGCAATGTTATCTATAACACTATTCATGAATTCATTCAACTTAATCGAATAGTATTATCTGTCTGAAATCACAGTACATATGCTCCTCAAACTGTAACAATTGAGAACACTAACTGCAACGAAAACGCCAGAGGCGTCATGTGAGAAGTTGAACTATGTGACTTAGAATGCTTACAGCGTTATTATTATATCATCATCACAATGTGCACTGCCAACTGACGTAGGCGTTCATGACTATCCACAGATCTCGGTCCTTGGTGTTCTGGATCATCTCTACTGATGACAATCCTCCATGCCACAATCAAAATTAAAACCACATCATTTCTCTCGGTACTCTCCTTATGTGTCTGCTTCTTCTTAACAGATGCTTTTACATCTGTTTGCAGTTTGTAGCGTAAACTGCATGTTCGGAACGATGGCGACCGGCTGTTGGTGGATTGACAGGTTTGCCTTTTCGGTTCACGAGTGCATTTTTCAGGAGACTCCTAGGAGACGTCGCTGAAGCTACGGAGTTCGTGCTTTGTGAGGCGCTTTCAGCGGGTTGCTCTTAGAAAGAGACCGAGCCATATGAGATAAAACCCGGGTCAATGAAGTCTTTCCGGTGAGTGCCGTTTCCATCGACAATGAACTGTATTTCTCGTGGAGGACTTTTGTGTTGGCATTCTGGCGGCGGCATTATGCACAGAGTACCTGTGCGGGCTATTGGCTTGCCGATACTCCTGTCATTGCCATTGTTCATATAATGCAGTGAGGAGTATTTTGTGTGATATTCACTGGCACAGGAACGGAGCATAATGGGGACGACCCGTTGCCGTGATGTTGGAACTGCGACTAACTAACTAACTAACTAACTAACTAACTAACTAACTAACTAACTAACTAACTAACTAACTAACTAGCTAGCTAGCTAGCTAACTAACTAACTAACTAACTAACTTAACTAACTAACTAACTAGCTAACTAACTAACTAACTAACTAGCTAGCTAGCTAGCTAACTAACTAACTAACTAGCTAGCTAGCTAACTAACTAATTAACTAACTAACTAACTAACTAACTAACTAACTAGCTAGCTAGCTAACTAACTAACTAACTAACTAACTTACTAAATAACTAACTAACTAACTAGCTAGCTAGCTAACTAACTAACTAACTAACTAACTAACTAACTGACTGACTGACTAACTAGCTAGCTAACTAACTAACTAACTAACTAACTAACTAAATAACTAACTAGCTAGCTAGCTAACTAACTAACTAACTAACTAACTAACTAACTAACTAACTAACTAACTAACTAGCTAACTAACTAACTAACTAACTAACTAACTAACTAGCTAGCTAACTAACTAACTAACTAACTAACTAACTAGCTAGCTAACTAACTAACTAACTAACTAACTAACTAACTAACTAACTAACTAGCTAGCTAGCTAGCTAACTAACTAACTAACTAACTAACTAACTAGCTAGCTAGCTAGCTAGCTAACTAACTAACTAACTAACTAACTAACTAACTAGCTAGCTAGCTAACTAACTAACTAACTAACTAAATAACTAACTAACTAACTAGCTAGCTAGCTAATTAACTAACTAACTAACTGACTGACTAACTAGCTACCTAACTAACTAACTAACTAACTAACTAACTAACTAAATAACTAACTAGCTAGCTAGCTAGCTAACTAACTAACTAACTAACTAACTAACTAACTAGCTAGCTAACTAACTAACTAACTAACTAGCTAGCTAGCTAACTAACTAACTAACTAACTAACTAGCTAGCTAACTAACTAACTAACTAACTAACTAACTAACTAACTAAATAACTAACTAACTAGCTAGCTAGCTAACTAACTAACTAACTAACTAATTAACTAACTAGCTAGCTAGCTAGCTAACTAACTAACTAACTAACTAACTAACTAGCTAGCTAGCTAGCTAACTAACTAACTAACTAACTAGCTAGCTAACTAACTAACTAACTAACTAACTAACTAGCTAGCTAACTAACTAACTAACTAACTAACTAACTAAATAACTAACAAGCTAACTAGCTAACTTCTTCTCACACTGATCTTGCCAGTGATCGCGATGTTTACAAACGCCCTCTTCTCAGTTCCGTTTATGTCTACAGAACAGTTACATAAATAAACACACGTAGTATTGTTTGGCGCTCACAGAAGGAGAAGAAAGAAGTAGAGACCAGAGGACGCACTAGACAACATAAAATTTGAAAGCTATAGTTACCGACCGGGATTCTAACTTGTCACCTCCAAATGGCGACAGCGCCTCGCTGCAGGAACAACTACTTCCATGCTTGATCTTTAGTTAACCTCTCCCGGGCAGTTGTTGTTAGTTACCATGGCTACATTCGCCCGTTGCTTTTAAGCTCTTTCTTATTCACGATCCTTCACGTTGCAAGATTCACTGCCATACAATAATACAGGGTATATGTAACATTTCAATACTCTTTTTTGGCATTCAGTAACAGTGTCTTATTTCATTTTCTGAAATGCAGGTTTTGCTTGAAATTGTATGATTTTAACCTATGTCACACATCTTCTACCTTATGTTATAATTACCCCTAGATATTTAAACTTATCAACCGATTAAACATGTTCCCTTTTGTTGTTATCCCATATTTTGGTGTCATACTTTTCTTTGATATAACCATTATTTCTGTTTTCTTGATATTCAAGGAAAATCGTGTTCCACTCTTTTTACTGCAATGTCTAACAGTTGTAGAGCTGTTGTGTTTGCTACTATCAGTACTGAGTCATGTACAGAGTGTAGTTGTTTACATTACAACCTGCATCTAGTATGCTTGTCCTCTCTGTTATCTCTCGCGTTATCACGTCACTGTACAGAAAAACGAGATCTGGTGACACAGGACACCCGTGTCTTATTTCTTGTTTCATCTGTTCATAATTGTCCTTATTGTTTCGGTTTTAATTGCTGATACTTGATTCCAGTAAATATTCTTTACTATGTTTAGATCTTTGCCATTAATATTAATATCTTCACTATAACGTTTCACTCTATCAAATGCCATGTGAATACTTACACGATTAGTAAAATCCCAGCTTATTTTTCAGCTGCCACATTATGAAATGATGTCTTTCACAAGCCATGATATGTTGGCACTCCTGATACCGATCACACGCCTCCTCAAACGTTCAATGAATGACGTCTCTCACTTATCTTTTACAGTATCCATTTCTAAATGCAGTGCTTAAGGGCTTCAACTAGGAAGTAATACGCCAGGCATTCGTGACGAAAGAACAAGGCTCCGTTTCTGACACGTCTGTTTTGGTCAGGGTAAATTATCTTAAGGACGCCGCCGGTTCAGAGCTTGAAGTCACAGTTGCTAGCTGGCATAGCGAGTGTTAGATATGGGGTGTGTACATTTCTGTCACGAGATCGACCAGGAAGTGAAATCTTGCGAAATGTTTTGTAGAAGCAGCTAAAGAGCAGTTTACATAATCCATTCGTTCTCAAACGATGAAGCGTAGAGAGTGATTAGTCCTCAAATGTGTCAGCCTGGTCGTTAAGAGAAGAAGAAAAATATATTAACACTGTAGACTACTATGCATACAGTAAAAGGCGACTAAGGAAGATTGGTGTGAGACTGAGTGCCCCATCTCATAGATAACTATAGCTGAAAATTCAATATGCCATGAACAAGTCTCAGCATAATACAAGAAAAACCCAGTCAAACAAGACAAATGGAAGCTCATCTAGAAGTCGTACCACTGGCGCCTTGCCACCTTGACAGACGATAGTTGTAAAATGGAGTTTTACCTCTCCATAGCACAACGCCTTGTCTGAAGTTAGAAACCATGTTTTGCTCTTGCAGCAAGATTCCTTTCTCGGCCTGTATCAGCAAAGCAATGTTCTATCTGTCTGCCTGTACGAGATTCCATCCTAGACACGTTGCCGAACGTGGCTTATGGTATGGTCTGCCCTGCCATGGCATTTAGCATATTTGTTGCATTTTTTTTGCAGTATGGTAAGTCTTATACCCTTCCATTTGCTCTCCACAGATCGAAAATGTTGGCACATTGTGGGGTGTCAGGGTTGGTGAGCGCCGATCTAACAGAATTAGGTAATACAGTCTACTGTCATACGGTAACTCAGTCATGTGTGATCCTAAACTATGAGGAAGTTTGACGCAATGCCGAAAATATAGCGATGAGTCTGGATCGCAGACTTACCTCCCTGCAAATAGGAAAACCACCAGAACTGGACACTGGATTGTTAGACCTTTGTAAGAATTATTGAAGACAGCACCGGTTGTAGAAGAATTGAAATAATTCAATATTAACAATTTGTAATTTTGTGAAACAAAATGGAACGAAGAAGTAAAAACAATCTTCGAAACACATGTCAAATATTGTTTATTTCAGAGGAATATGTCACACAGTGTGAAGGAGTGGACTTAATGATGGCAAAATTGGCAAAGAAAGCATTCATTGAGAGAAAGCAATGGGTTTTATAATAACAGCAATAATTAAAGCCACAATTTAGAAGATAAAGTTGCGTAACCACTTCGCAGGGACGCTCCGTAGCCTAGTGGTCAAGCCGTTTGCCTCGCGCTCCGAAGTTTGTGTGTTCGATTCTGGGCTACGTCTTTGGGTTCAGGAGATCATTTTTCTCGGAGAATCCTAGGGGTCGTCGCTGGAACTACGCGTTCGTGCTTTGTGCGACACTTTCGGCAGGACGTCCTGTGGAAAAAGAACAAGCCTTATGGGATTAAACCCGGTGCAATGAACTCGATCCTATCGACTTCTAATACGTTTTTTAAAGATAAAGTTGCGCCAGGGCAGTGGCTAGTGCGTTTACCAGCCGGTCGGGAGGTAATGTATTCGAATCCCTATCGAAGAAGATTTTGCAGACACCGGGGCTCCTGATCGACCAGTGTAACACTGGCCACGTCACAAACCCAGTTTCGATTTGTTTATCAACAAGTCTGTAGCACCATATACCCTATACGCTTTAAGGTGTACGAAATGGATCTACACTTTATTGCTACTTGAAATGCCGAGATAGCGGGTTCAACCCCTACCCCGGCCAGTTGGATTAACATGTCCACTTCTCGTCCTTGACTTGGGGGTGTAAATTAAACTATGTTAGAAATCAAAGTAGGTTCGCCTGATGGCGAGGGAAACAGGTAATAGGGAAAGCTAATCCACACTCAAGGAGACGGTGGAGAGATAATGTACATGCAGACCTACAAGCACTGGGAATCAGCGACTGGCAAGAGAAGGTCAACCAGAGAGACGAATGGAGACGGATTGTATCTGCAGCAAAGAACCTCAATGGCTCAGAATGCTGAAGAAGAAGCAGAAGAAGAAGAAGAAGAAGAAGAAGAAGAAGAAGAAGAAGAAGAAGAAGAAGAAGAAGAAGAAGAAGAAGAAGAAGAAGAAGAAGAAGAATCCACACTCAAAAACCAGTTTAGTGCACTAGAATTAGTAGAACATGTATGGACCGCTTGAGTTCAAAGTCAGGACACGCAAAAAAAAAAAAATCCTGCTGTATAAAATGTGCATACGATAATTATTTGTAAAGAAACCTCGGCTAAAAATTGAGCTGGTCACCCCACTACATAGCACTGTAACCTAGAATATGTGACAGCTAACGCATGCACCTGAAATGAGGCTGTCGCATACATTTAGAGCTACGTGCGTTTTTAAACTTGCACAGAAACCGGACGCTGACTAAAACGTGCACTTGACCTAATTATCATAACTAGACAGGATCTTCAACAACAAACTGAACTCTAAATGTTTTCATAATATCTATTAAATTTAAGAGTGAAGGACAGAATCAACAACCAGTTAGGTGCCGAGTACATCTAGGATGTTTCTTATCTCCAGGACATCTTAAATAAACCCATAATTATGACCCAAATTAAAAGCTGAACGATGCAAATTGGGAGTTAAAGTTAACGGAAAATAAATTAGTACAATGGAATATGCAGATTATCTGGCCATAACAAGAGAAATATCAATTTGGGAACCCTTTGAGACCAGAAAGATAGTTCATGCATAAACATGAATGTTTTGTTTGGCGCTCATTACCTACAAATATAGATTTTAAAAGGCAAATGGATCAGCATCTTGAACCTGGTTTTAGTTTTATCCCATATGGCTCGGTCTCCCGACCTGCCGAACGCGTTGCACAAAACACGAACTGGTGGGTGGTATTTATAGTTTCTCTGGATGTCTGAAACATGTTTTCTCCACCAACATTGATACACTTACCCCATCGGAGTACCAATACTTCAAAGCCTGCAGCAATGAAGAAGAAGCTCTTCAATCTCACTCCTATTCGCACCTCACGTTCAACATCGTCGATATTTGACACATTGGTGGACAGAAGAGGAATATGCTGGTTGGAATGGCAGGGTATAGCGGAAGCCAGTCCGGCGCTGAACGTAACAAGACCACAGAAAACAGATGTTTAGAGAAGAAAACGATCCCTGAAACACCCGACATGGAAAATAATGATGATGTATTTCCTTGAACAGATAAAAATGTGGCAAAACGCGGCGCAAGTTATGGAATTCTCGAACATGATGACAAGTGTGTGTTAGCAGAAGAATTGTCCCCCCAATCAGTTCAACTCTCTCGGGACGGCCAATCCTCATGAAATATTCACCATACGAGTCTGAGGGAAACCGAAGACGGCTGTTGCCAAAATGACCGCTTTTTCCTCTCCTGTGGAGTTGGTAACGGACATTCTAAGCCTAACTTCGGAATAACCAGAATAAAGAAGAACGAAAATCAGAAATGGTGGAATCAGGACTAAAGTGGAGGGTTATAGCGTTGCTAGATTATATCGGAAAACAGCAAGTGAAATGTTTTGACCTTATTATAGGGCTACCGGCTTACAGTATACCAGAAGAAGCAATTACGTAGAGTCCAAATGGGACCAGAAGAGAACCCCGCCCATGTAAACGATCCACAGAGGGAATAACATAACCCATGGGAATCTCTCTATATGAAGCCAATAACCGGGTAGTTTCGCGCTGTTCATGCTTCACCTCGACATCGCAAAGTACAAGAGGAACAAGATGAGATGAGCTGATGAGATGTGACCATAATAAGAGTATACCTCAGTGTCCGGTAGATGCAAAATTGTGCTTGTCGTCCGACCATTCTGTCTGGAGCGGTACAGGCACTCAGGCATTGCCGTCAAGTATATTCGCTACAGGCGGTGCCTTCCAAGACGCAGGCAGTGTTTTTGCTTTGTTAATGTCTAATCTATATCCCTCCGTGAACTCTGACCTAACAAATGTGAATGTTCTAGCACTTAACTGGCACATTGTAGGGTCCTGCTAAATGGTTTGTTTATTGTGTTTGTTAATGTCACTCCATTACCTCATTCTGTTCTTCTTGCATCGCATTTATGCAACTATAGTCTTCTTCTTCTTCTTCTTCTTCTTCTTCTTCTTCTTCTTCTTCTTCTTCTTCTTCTTCTTCTTCTTCTTCTTCTTCTTCTTCTTCTTCTTCTTCTTCTTCCTTTTCTTCTTTCTGATTTTCTTTCTTCCTTCCCTTCTTGTTTACGTCTACCTTCTGCTGCGGCTTGCGTCCGTCCGTCCGTTCGACTGTCTGTCTTTTTTCCAACTTGTCTGCCTGGCTGCCTGCCCGCTCACCTGCTGCCATACCTTCTTCCTTCCTCTTCTACTCTTCTTCTTCTCCTACTCCTCTTCTTCCTGATTTCGTTCCTTTCTTTCTTACTACCTTCTTCTCTCCCAACCCACACCACTCCACGCCCTCGTAAATCCGAACCTGATATTGTAATGTCAGGCCACTCAGTTCAACACAACACTCTCTTCCAAATGACACAGGTCGCCATCCCCTATCTTACGTCAATTGTAAACAAATATGAATTGTAATAAATTTAAACTTTCTTACCCTTTTCTCTTTCACAGCAATCAACACATCTGAATTATGATCGGTACAAGATATTCATTCACCTGTCAACACACCTGGAGAAACCCCACACTATGACACAACCAGGGCATGTTCGTCTTCCCAGTGCTTCGTTTAACAGACTATTCTAATCTTCGTGCCAGTAAATCTGGCTTTCTTAAGCTACACATGACGTGCTTTCTACTAACCAGGCCTAGGATGAAATAGAAAGCACACAGTGGTTCCTTAGGAATTCAGTTCGTCTTTCCTTGCGTGCCCTGTTCTAGCTGCATGTTCCCCAGTTCGTATAGCGATTCAACGTCACATGCTCTCGAGTAAACACCACTATCATGATTTAATTCTTCATACGTTTTATATGTACACAGTGGAACCCTAGGGTTAGAATTAAATTGTACGAAGACACAGATTATGGTCGTCTCGATCAAGAAAGATACACCCCAATGTTATAACATATAAATGGGATTATTCTTAACCAAGTGAATCGGTACAACTATCTTGGAACAGTCATAACTCTTATAATATCTGATGGAATGTGCCTGGAAGCATAGATTAAAACAAGAATCGCTATGATGAAGGTAGTCTTTTGCAAGAGGGAAAACATACTGATCAATAAACAAATGTCAATTTGTGTTGAAGTGCTACATAGAACCTGCACTTTTGAATGGATATGAAGAGTGAATAATGAACAGACAAGCTGAAAAACATCCAATGATAATGGAAATGTGGCTTCTAAGAAAAATACACAGAATACCATGGACAGAGAGAGAACCAATTAGCAAGTCCTACAAGAAGCAAATGAAACCCGTAAACTATTTAGGGAAATTAGACGAAGTCACATTTTTGGGCACGTTATGAAAAGAAATGAACTGGAGAACTTGGAAACAACTTACAAGAGTGAGGGGGGAAATAATAATAAGAAAGCAGAGAGTATATATGTGGATGTCTTAGCCAAGTGGTATGGTGAAGACAAAAACACAGAGCTGCTCAACGGCGAAACATAACGGCCGACGCTTATCGGCATGGCACATGATGATGTTGATTTCTACATAAGACATCCTTTCAAATATAATGCACAACACACTATGGGTAAGAAGATATGTACCGGGGAGTCAATACGGGGCGCATAATATGGATGCATGTCATATCGAGTGCTGGTTGGTATTACAATATGGAGTTAGCTTCATGTACCCAATTGAAACAATTATTCTTTCTTTCTTTCTTTCTTTCTTTCTTTCTTTCTTTCTTTTCTTTTCTTCCTTCTATATTTCTTTCGTTATTTCTACTTGTCTGCCTGGCTGACTGCATAAACTAAACCATGTGAAACAATTGACCGAATGAAATGAAAGGGGATCCTGTACTCCTGCTACCTGCAACCATGGTTGTCTTAATTATACTGACATTACAGTGTTAGCAGAGGGTGTCGTTAAACGGTTCCAACTTCACTGCAAAGTGTCGCACCATTGTGCTCTGTTCCTTTGCCAGTAAATATAACACAAAATGCTCCTCAGTTCTCCATGTGAAAAGTGGAACAGACAGGAGTCTCGACAAACCAACAGCCCGCACATATATGCTATGCATGATGCCGCTGCCAGAATGCCAACACAAAAGCCCGCCACGAAAAATACAGTTCATCGTCAATGGAAGCGGCAGTCACTAGAAAACCAGCAGCCACACATTACTGCATAAGGCAACACAGTTAGTTCAGCGACAGAACGGCCGCCATTTTTCTGAACATGCAGTTCACACTACAAACAACTCGGAGAGATGTAAAAGAAGGTGTAATTAGAATATAAAATGAGCCAAACGAAACAACAAGTTCGGTACAATGTATGCAATCACGAACATATGGCAATCAGACCAGAACAGGCCTGTCAGCCTTTGACAATTAACATATAAAACTTCACCATCAGCATGTGCCATGCCGAAAAACTTGGGCGGTCATGTTTCGCCATATCATACGATCAGTAGAGTCGTGAATCAGCCCTGAGTCTTGTCTCGATCATGCCATGTGGCTAAGCCATCCACATACTTACTCCTCCGCCTTCCTCTTTTTCCTTGCATCTCAACGTTGCCAGTTGTCACCATGCTCTATAATTTATTTCTTCTCATAACGTGTACAAAATATTTTGATTGTCTGCGTCTAATTTCTCTAATCAGTAGTTGATTGTTCTGTCTGCGCGTGTCCCAAAATAACGGCATGTTCTTTAATAATACTGTTTTAAACACAGTCTGTTTCTTTGATATCACTATGGCTTCTGTCTTTCTATTATTCAATTGTTTTTATTTGCAGACAGTCAGTGCTAGTTGTACAGCAACGAGGGCAATCTGCGAAATCATATAAACAAGCTGAGTTCTACCTGCAGCATATACACCATGAATATACATACAACCAAAACATAAATAATGCGGGTTAGCAGATTTCCAGGACCACTAAATATACTGATAGTACACCTCTGAAATATATTTTTTCTTTCACATATCTGTTTTACAGGACATTGCATGATTCAGCTGCTGTTGATGTCTTGGCAAGTTGTTACGTTCAGTAGTTTGCCATTGCTCTCTCAACGATCGGCTCACATACCTCCGTAAGTAACCGACACGACACGATCCGCTGTAGAATCTCGCGCAGCTGTGTTTCGTACGAGAGTATACCAGATTGTGAACAACGTTCTTAATCTTTACGCTAGGGAGACCCGTTGAAACAACTTACAGAATTTAAATATCTAGGAAGTATGAATACAGACGATGGCAGTTTAGACAGAGAAATCGAAATCAGATATCAAAAACTGAGTGAGTTTATATATCAACTATCACCCATACTGAAACATCCCCAAAACGACAGATAATAAATAGCATATTCATACAATCACTTTGCTATCAATCTCAAACTTGTCCATGATCCAGATCATACTTACGTAAACTCACCACCTGCGAGATGGGATGTTTGAGAAGAGCTGCCAACTAACCTACTCTGAACCGAATAAGAAATGATGTTATTAGTCACACAGTATGATCAACACCTTGTACCACATATATTGAAAGACAGAAGAGGAAATGGTTCGGCCATCTCGTTACAATGCAACATTATCAACTGCCAGCACAGGCCCTTCATCAAAGAAGATGTGATACTTCAACTTCTTCTGCGTTGGTCCGGAATGTTATTTAAGACGTAATTGCCTTGTGCCTGTTTACAGCAGAACTGCGATATTTGAACCTTTCGGCAGACACATCTGACTTCTTCAGGCTTTTTTGGTCGGGTTACCTTCCCGAGAGATATGATACGAGAGCAAGGGGACGCCCGAGAAGAAAATTGATTGACGACGTCACAGACACTGGACAATCAAACGTGATGACAATATACAGTGCCACCCAACGATAGCTAGAACGTGATGATGATGATGAGTACGGGTCTTTACCCGACCCATTGCCATACAGCTGGACACCAGGCAATCATTCCTAATATTCTGGATATTGGCTGTGAAGGAAACTCGACGAAAAGAGAACTGGGCAACACAACCACCCTGTGTGGTAACAAAAGTACACTGTTAGAAGCCGTACCGTAATATAAGCAAATGCTATAGATCAATCGGTACTCGGTGGGTGATCCGGGCAGTGGTACACCAACCGACTTTACTTCCCATGATATACCCTGGTACTCATTACAGACAAGGTAATTTGGGAGCCTTTGTCAATTTTAAAATGCGATACGGATACGTATCCCTGATACGGATGGAAACCTTGACTACAGAATTGGTCGAACCACTAGACCACGGAGACTCCCTTAGTATGTCGTGGCCTATAAACCCAACAATTGACATGTAATGGTTGTACCTGCTAGAGCAGTGGTTCTCAACCGGTGGGGAATTTCCCCACCCCCCAGGGGGGAATTTTGGGGTTTCCAGGTGGGGGGGGGGGGATGCAGATTATTTCAAGATTGCGTTAATACAAGAACCGATTACTTGATCTTGTTTTTCCCTTCATACTTTACGGTTCTGTACATCTAACCCTTCTAAAATTAATTTTATAAAGTAAGTAGACCCACAAATCACGATTTATGTGGACGTCTAGACTTGTTTTAGTATGTGCTATTAAATTTAGCTTCAATTATTACATATACTGTGTAGGGGCAGGGAGGAAATACGAAAAAAGGGGGGGGGGGGGAATGACGTTCTAAAAATATGGTATGGGGGAATTACGTCCTAAAAATATGGTGAAGGGGGGCACGGGCCAAAAAAGGTTGAGAACCACTGTGCTAGAGGACCGACTGTACCGCTACTATAGGACAGTTAGCTCCCCGGCTGTCTTTGTCTATCACACAATGGCGTGGGGAGTGGCATTCATGAAACATTATAATGACATTGGTTATATTAACTTTTTGACAACTCGTCTTTCAACATCACATTTCATTATACCATCAAATGTGACATAATAAGCGTTAATTTAATTTGACGAAAGTGAGCGTTATTTTGCAAAGAATAATGTTTATTGTAAATATTCACTTTTTCATCACGTGCCATGCCGATAAGCGTGGGCGGCCATATTTCGCCATCTCACACGATCACTAGAGTCGTGGATCAGCACCATACCATATGTCAAAGCCTTCTATACATTTACCTATCTGCCTTCCCCTGGTTCTTTTCCCCTCAATTGTAAATAGATATCTCTAAATATGGGGGACGCCGTGGCGCAGTGGTTAGTAAGCTTGCTTGTCTTGCTGGTGGTCATGTCTTCAAACCCCGATCGAGCCTTATTTTAAAATCCACCTACACTCCCAGGTCCCCCTTGTTTAACATGGCTACCAAACATTTCCTGGGAAGCAAAATCAACCGGTGTCATATTGAGCACAGCACCCGCTGAGTCCTGATTCCTCTATGATAATGTGCCACCAGCACCATATACTCAATACCCCACATGGATTTAAAAGAGGTGGAACTTTTATTTATTTACCTCCACATACGCCCCTGAATCCTTCCTTTGTCTACTGGCGATGAAATGTCTAAAAACCACGGAAGAAAGATTCAAATCTAACCCCAATCTCTAGGAATATGATGAACTAGTTAAATCTTAAAATAACTCCCCGAAGGTGTGAAGTGTCAGTACCGTTTCTGCACACCTCGCTGGCTGATGAACGTGGATAGATCTGCAGCACAGCTTTGATCGTAATTCAGTACCCGGTCATGAAATCAGTCTCAACACTAACCTTATGTGTCGCAGCCGAATTGATCGATGATGTATTGGAATTCCAGATGATTCACAAACCAACGAACTGACTCTTTCCGGACTCGTTGACACTTCAGTGAAAATTCGGTGAGTAACTTGAGAAATGAATGAGCAATTCCATCAAGAAGCAAATGAAAACCGGTAAACTGATTAGAGACATAAGACGTAGACAGTCACCATTTATTTTTGGACTAGTTATGGGAAAAAATAAACAAGAGAACTTGTTGACAATTGGCAAGCTTGAGGGGAAAAGAACAAGGGGAAGGCAGAGAAGTAAAGATCAGGATGGCTTTGCCATGTGGCATTGTCGAGATAAGAACACAGAACTGATCCACGACTCTGGTGATCATGTAAGATTGCGAAGCATGACCGCCTACGCTTATCGACATGGCACATGATAATGATGAACCTGGGAAATACTACTATTAAAGTTTGATGCTACAGTACAGTAACTGTAACAGTGCAGTTTGTACCTTTGGAAATACTACTACAAAGGTGTCATGTTTAAGTACAGCAAAAATACAAATGCAGGCACTGAATCCAGAGACATAATCACATTACAAATACATATAGTAACATAAAAAATGCCACTACTTAGGGCTGATGTTACAGTACAGCAACATTACCAATACAGGTAGTAACTTGGGAAATACTACAACTAAGAGTTGATGTTACGTTAAAGTAACAATGCTTGTAGTAACTTAGGAAATACTACAACTAAGAGTTGATGTTACACTACAGTAACAATGCAAGTAGTAACTTAGGAAATACTACAACTAAGAGTTAATGTTACACTACAGTAACAGTAAAGGATACTTTTACACATTTTATGGAAACTGGGCATTTTTTCCTAATGTAGTCGGTACCATACGGTCCGCGTTTGCTTCCGAGTGTATTTCCTGATGCTAATTTTAGGCTGGATCGAACTGTGAGCCTAGAACAAGTTGAACAATCGGGCTATCCATATGGTGGTGGTAGCCACTCACCTTCACCGTCTTCTTTGCGGAAACATTTGGTAGAACGCTTATTATATAAACATACGACGCAGCTACAGGGATATAACCCATTTATAGTAACGTAAAACAGTCTGTGTGAATTGTCTCCCATGTAAAGTCTCGCCAGAAATTTGTCGAATTCGAATTGACAACTGAACAAGTTCAGAGCACACAAAAATTGTTTAAAACACAAAATGGTCGACTTCGTTGCACCTGATCTTATCATGTATAGGTCGGTCTCTTTCTGCAGGGCCGTCTGCCGGAAGGGTCATACAAAACACAACCTCAGTAGCTTTAGCGACGAACCAAAGGAGGCTCTGAGACAACCGCTCTAGTGAACCTAAAGTCGTAGGCCGCAAATTCGAACCCACAACCTTCGAAGCGGGGGGTAGGTGGCATACCACTTCACCACGAAGACACCACCCTCGGGAAAATATAGCATAACAAAGAAGACTTCTTACAGTCACAAGAAAGATCAGGCTCTTGTGGCTGGCGTCACACCCGTAGAGATAAAATTAGTAAACGTGCGGTAATGCTGTGGAAATGTAAACAATATAAAATAACACAAAGTAATCAAGCTTTACATAACAGAATTACGAAACATACAGAACGATGTAGCGTCTAGCCTTTATCAGGAAACAAATACATACACACACACACACACAAATTATTTAAAAAAAACACACACACACACACACAATTTCAAAATTTCATTTTATCTTCATTGTTCTCATGTTTTCATCTTTTTACTCTTCTCATCTCGTTCTTATACCTTAATGTAGTCACCGGAGGGTCTCCTCGGTGACTATATTTTATGTTTTGTGTATGTATCTGTTTGCTGATAAAGGCTACTCGCCGCAACGTCCTGTATGTTTCATAATGTAGTTCTGTAAAGATGCTATACTTTGTGTTATGTCGTATTGTTTACACCCTTAGACATGATCACCAAACAGCTGGTGCACTGCACAAACATCGACCCCACCACCTCAATAGTCTGTCATTTCCTCAGCCTCATGCATGTCATGCCCGCGTTGTCTTCAGTGTCCTTTGGCCATCTCCGTGTTAGTCGATCCCTGGGTTTTATTCCAGAAGCCATGTATTTCTTTACGGTTTTCTCCTTACCACTACCAAAGTACTTCCAATATCCGAGAATTCTAGAAACATGACGCGGTTTATTCGTTGGTTTTCTGCGATTTCCAGATCATATAGAGTGCCAGTGTATTTCTTCTCCAACATACAGGGTCATCTAAGAATGTTTCTGAAATAGTTAAATTCAAAACCCCGATTTGATTCTTAATAAGTGCCAGTTTGTTCACGCCTCGTATCCATATGTTGCCAGGTACAAGATACCTGTTCTTAAAAATAATACGTGCGGGGTCAGAAAGGCCGAATCCATAAGAGCGCTCGTTTGTAAACACCCTGTGTGCTGATGCTGAGGTAGTGGTTTCAACTCCTATACTTGTCAACTGGACTACAATGTTAACTTCTCGTCCTTGACTAGGGGACGTACATTACAAGTACCTCAGAAGCCGGAGTGGGTTCGCCTGATGGCGAGGGACACTGCTTTTTGCGAAAGCTAATCCACTGGCAAATTCAGTCCAGCACTACTAGAACTCGTATTTATGGACTATGCTAGAGTTTAAAGACAGCGAGCGAAACAACAACATAAAAAACAAAAACAAAACAAACAAACCAAAAAAAAAAAATACGTTAATCCAATTCGACGTAACCAAGACCCAAAGTTCGTACCGGAGAATGATCAGCGTTGCCAGCAGTAGGTTGTACTCAATCTTCAAACCTCAAATCCCGAAACTACCAAATAAATCAATACATTAATTTGCTTGTTGTCTTGTGGCACATGTTCATGATAATGTTTAATCTCTGCATGGGTCTATCCAATTTACGGCTCGTTTGAATAGTAGCCGTTATTGTTAATTATTGCCGGCTTCCTGGCCTAGAGGTTTTCTCCGTAATCTCGTATACTCTCGTAAGTAACGTGACGACGGTGAGAATCAGCAGTGGTTCAAATCGCGTCGGTAACTTACGGAGTATGTGAGCCGGCTGCTCAGAAAGCAATGGCAAACTACTGAGCGTAATCTTGCCAAGAAATTGAAAATCAGCTGAATGATGCTGATGTTGACAGAATTGTCCTGTAAAGGATATGCAAAAAAGAAAAAAATGGTAATTATTATGAAGCCAATTTATTCAAAGCTTGAGACATTTTCAATTTTATTATAGTTAATTGTGATTTTCATTTGACGTGTAGTGTTGTCTGTGCACAATAATTTTTATGGTCAGAAAAAAGAAAACAATTGGGTGATTTCTCTCGTGTGTTTTTACAGGTTTAACTTCTATAATCCGTTAAACTATTTGAGAAGCGGACGCTTATCGGCATGGCACATGATGATAATGATATTCTGAAAATGTAAAGAGAGAATGTATCATTATTTGATGTAGTCAACACTTCTTTCAATGCAGGTCCTCCAGCGCCGATAAAGTGCTTGGATTCCTGCAGGAAAAAGTTCTCTTAGACGGGTGTGTAACCACTCATGCATCATCTGCTGTACATCTTCATCTTTGCGAGAGCAGCAAATTAAAAGAGGGGTGGCCAAACAAGAACACTACGCAGGAAGCCAAAGAAGATTGATAAACCAACACAGAACTGGCGTCGTTAGCCGCTACACGCTGCGCGATTTGCTGAGGAGGGGATCCGAGCACTTATGGACTGAATGGTTCGATGTGCAACGAGGATGATCTGTCGACTAACTAACTAACTAACTAACATCTTCTTCGGACTGAAAAGTCTTTCCTCCCAATGACTCTTTGAGATATCCAACTACCTGGAAATCACTTGGGGCTAGGTCTTGCGATCACGGAGGACATGGTACACGGTCCACACTGAATGTGGTGGTCTTCGATGGTTTCAACCGTTGCACGGGCAGTATGGGGTCGAACTTTGCCATGTTGCAAAAAGACACCTTTACTCAAAAGCCCGCGTCGGTTTGGATTTGTTTTGCGGATCGAGGATGATTACTGAGAACATCTATATACATAACACTGGTGAAAGTTTACCCGCTTGGCATGTAGTGCTTTAAAATAACACCTCGTTCATCCCAAAAGAGAGTCAGCATAACTTTCATACAGAAGGCTGCGTGCGAAACGTCTTTGATTTCGGTAAGAATAGATGGCGCAATTTCTTGTTCTTTCTCTTCGTTTCTCACTCGTGGTAGTAAACCCAGGTTTCATCTCCAGTAACATTTCTTGATAGGAAACCATCATCTTCTGCTTCAAAACACTGGAAAAATTCTTGACTAGCATCAACGCGTCGTTGTTTCAATTCTGGAGTCAGCTGCCGTGGCACCCACCTTGCAGACACTTTGCGGTACTGTAACACATCATGGATGATGTGGTGTGCTGAACCTTGACTGATGTCAAGTTGTGCGGCAATATCACTCACAGACAATCGGCGTTTTTCCTGTACGAGGCTTTAATCGGCTGAAATCGACACTGGGTTCACACGGTGTCCCTGTGGTTTGTCACATAAATCACGCCGTTTTGAATCTCACTACTCCACTCATACACTTACTGCACTGACATTCATGCATCACCACATTAGACTTTTATTCGTCGATGAATTTCTATAGGTTTCACGCCTCCACTGTTAAAAACGCTGCAATTCTTTGGTACATGTCAGCAGAGAGACTGTCATTTTAAACTGTCCTTATGACGTCATCGCGTGCTTAACACACTTGACATCCTCAACAACAACATTGACATGCTACAAGACAATCTCTTGGTTATTGTAATTTCCATCGCACTGTTAATGTTTTCATGTGAAGTCCCCTTGCATGTCCCGAACCCATTGATGACATCCTGTTGAATGTATCCCGGGTCATAACATTGTGTGTGTCCTAACTTTATGTGTGGGATAATGTTGATCCATTCCGTCATGATCCTGTTATTGAGGGTCTCGGTCTTGAAGTGCTATGAAAGATGATAGTCATTGGCCGCTGTCAATCTGGACAGACGATAGTTTGTTACATTATGCTTCTAACGGGCACAAAAACTACACGTTATGGTGGTAACGAATATTGTACCTCTCCATATCACAAAGCATGGGTTGAATTGCAGAGACCATGTGTTGTCCATGCAAAATGATCCCTTTCTCAGACTGCTTAGTTTACTCCAGAGGAAAGGCAGCAATAATACATCTGGAACAAGACAAATTGCAGAAGATACAGATCAGCAAAGCAATGCTATAACTGTTGCATTTACTTGCACCAGAATAAGGCTTGTGAGTGGCACCTTACAGTCTTGACAGACCAAAGTATGTGAGTTGAAATTTGGCCAAATTCCATCACAATTCCTGGGCAGAGCTTCAGAGAACATGTGGCGCCCAAACGACATCTTTCCTCTCTCGGCCTTGCCTTGTTCGATCCAGAGGAATGGTTAACCAATGCGTCTGGAACAAGGTAGGCTGCAGACGTTGGCGGCTCAGCGTCAAACCCCCGAGACCTCGCTTCCACGAGCAAGAGACGAACGATGGCCAGACCTTAAACCCATGGAATTTGACTTAGAGGTGTTCAGCCAAATCCCGCATGTAAGGGTCGTATACGCGTCAGGACCGCAGGGGGCGTACACCTGTCAAACGCAAGTGTCTGGACCATGTAAGCTTGTACTACCATCAGACTCCCCGCCTGACTCGTGCGGCTCCCGCGACCAACGAGAGTAGGCCCGCCGGAGATATTGCTCGTCTGCCGCGAGCAAATCTCCCTGCCTGCCACTGTATGGATCTCGCGACCAGCGAGAATAGGCCCGCCGGAGATATCGCTCGTCTGTTGCGGACAAATCTCCATTCACGGTCGACTGAATAAGTAAAGAAACGATAAAAGTAGTGGTATTTCAATTGCGCTTGCGCTCCCACCTATGCTACACCCTTCATGTGCCTTCACAAAGTCGGACTAGAGTCAAGCTCAACACGGTCTTCTTTCCCCGCTGATTCTACCAAGCCCGTTCCCTTGGCTGTGGTTTCGCTAGATAGTAGATAGGGACAGTGGGAATCTCTACCATTCCTAATTATGCTTCTCCGCCCGAACAATGTGGGGAGTCCGGTTTGATGACCGCCGCCCAAAATTCGGCGCTAACAGAAAGCAGGTAGTATTGTCTACTGTCATACGATCCATCCATCTATCCATCACGCGCCTTGCGGGAAAGCATGATTCGCCATGTCACTCGATCACCAGAGTCGTGGATCAGCTCAGTGTTCTTGTCTCGACCATGCCATGTGGCCAAGCCATCGAGGAATTTAATTCTCGGTCTTCCCCTTGGTCTGTTCCCTTCGATCTAGCCAGTTGTCACCAAGTTCTCCAATTCTTCTCATAACATGTCCAAAAAATGTTGACTGTCTACGTCTAATTTCTCTAATCAATTGGTCATTATTTTTTCTGTCTGTCCATGGTATTCTTTACATTCTCCTTAGAAACCACATTTCCACAGCCATCAGCTGTTTTTCAGCTTGACTGCTCATTGTCCAAGTTTCACATCCATACAAAAGAACAGGCTCTATGTACCACCCCAACATTCTTTTTCTCGTTTCAATTGGCATTTTTTTATTGGTCAGTATGTTTTTCATCTGCTAAAGGCTACTTTCGCCACGGCGATTCTTGTTCTAATCTCTTCAAGGCATCTCTGTTCCGAGACAATGGTACCGATTCACTTGTTGAAGAATATTCGCATTTGCTTGTATACTAAATTGTGGTATTTCTTTCTTCCTAGTGATGACTATAATCTGTCTTTTTACAATCTAATTATAACCTCATATCTATCATGCGATAGCTGGGTCATATCTGATTAAGACCTGGCGTTAACCTATCGCAAACGCATGCCAACGCACTGGCCTCAGATCTCTGCTAGATGTCACGCACTCACATCCAAAGTGAGACGTAAAAGAAATAATGGGCATCCCAAGTGGTTATTTATAACTGCCAAAAAAAGCCCTCTTCCTGTAGCTGCAATGACTGTTGGGGGAGCAGTTCAGTCTTCCACTGGGTGAGCAGTGTGATATTCGTTGTCATGGTGAAAAGTACTATTAATATGAACGGTTCTCAAGTGTTGAAATATCATCATTATCACCATGGGATACATACATCACTGCCTTTCCCTCCAAGTCTATGTTCACGCGGCAGGGGGGGGGGGCGGGGCGTATTATCATACGCCATGCTTTCCTGTGTTACCCAGCGTCCTTTCATCTTTGCAATGACGTCACACCGATTCCGTTTACCTCACCCCACACATCCACCTGTTGACATTACTGGACATTGAACCTGGACTGCCGACATTGCAACCTGCAGCATTAATTACTATCGCACGGGGACGCCTGTCGGTGTGTTTATATGTTACTTGAAATAACTGAATCGGCTGGGTTTACATTTTAATTCTTTTAAGAAAGCAACAATTTAGTTCTCGTGAGATCGCAAGTAGACTACCCGCGCCTTGCTTTCAATAGCATGTTTACAATAGTGATTTTTTTTTTTCGTTTCAACGTGTCTGAACACACCACTCATTGCATCATCGTGATGGCTTCAAGTGTTTTCACATGAATCTTCATCTATGGCAAGTGCTCATCTATATAGTTATACTTCTGACTTTTCACCGCTGACATAAGTGGTCCATGGTGACCTATGTATGTATTTGTGAGGCACTATTAGACGAGCTTGCATAAATTGCTCATTGATTTTTCTATCTGCATATGCCCCAAAATAACGACATTTACTTTAAATGTACATTTTAAACACAATCAGTTTCTTTGATACCACGATGACTTCTGTAGTTCTATTATTCAAGCTTTTCTATTATTCTCGTACAATGAACTTTTATTTGCTGACAATCAGTACTAGTTTTATAGCAATTAGGGAAGACTGCAAAATCATATAAATAGGCCGAGTCCAACATGCAGCAGCTACAATATAAATATACACACAACCAAAACTGGAGTAATGAATATTAGCAGATTTCCTGATCCACTAAATATATTGATATATAGTACACCTCTGAAACAGATTAAAGAGTTATGATCACAGAAGATGACATTTGGACAGAGAAATCGAAATCAGGGGTCAAAAAGTGAGCGAGTTTATGAATCAACTGTCACCCATACTGAAACATCTCCTTGGTTATTGTTCAAATATATACCATGGACAAACAGAAAAGCCGACGAGCAAGGCCTACAAGAAACAAATGAAAACCGTAAACTGATTACAGAAATTAGGCACAGACAGGGGTACGTTTGGGCAAGTTATGAGAAAGAATAAACTTGAGAACTTGGTGACAACTGGCAAGATTGAGGGGAGAAGAACAACGGGAAGGTATAAATGTAAATATCTAGATGGTATTGGGTGTATTATATTGGTATTAAATGGTAGTATGATATTATATGGTGGCATATATCATATGGTGGTATGGTATAATATAGTGGATGGGTCAAGCCGAAGACATTCTTCAACGGGTGTGTTCACTTGAGAACTTAGAACCTAGCGAGGAGTGGGTACAAGTGCCAACAGATTTCTGCACATCCTTTTTAATTTGCATCCAACTAGATAGAAAATGCAGACAAGAAAATCCGGCTGCTGTGGAGGCTGAAGTGCAAGCGTTGATTTTTGAGAATTCGCTAGACGGTGATGCTGTCATCTACACAGATGGGTCGGTCGTCCGGCATGTGAGAAGCTCATGGGCCTTTACGGCTCGGACCAGAGGGAGAATTGTGAAGGAGGACTCTGATGCTTTCACTGAAACCACAAGTAGCCTGACTATGGAAGTCATGGCAGTAAGTAAAGCAATAACATGGCTCGAGACACAGACATTCACTAGGGCATGTTTCCTTAGCGACACAATGAACATGATCAAGAGGATAGAGGAGGGGTAGATACGAAGAGAATGGTTGCTGCCTCTGGAGCTGTCTCGGCTGGCAAAGATTAGTTTCATCTTCGTGCCAGGGCATGCGGGAGTACAAGGAAATGAGCGGGCTGACAAGCTCGCAGGTGAGGCTACTGTGGAGGGCGGACGCGCCATGGCCCAGGCTGACATTCTGAATGCTCTATGAGAAGTAAGACTTTTACGTGAACCAAGTGATGACTGTGAATCTACAACCATGGCCAGACTGCGAGAACAGTAAATTAAAAGAGGGGTGGCCAAACAAGAACACTACGCAGGAAGCCAGAGAAGATTGATAAACCAACACAGAACTGGTGTCGTTAGCCGCTACACGCTGCGGGATTTGCTGAGGAGGGGATCCGAGCACTTATGGACTGAATGGTTCGATGTGCAATGAGGATGATCTTTCGACTAACTAACTAATCTAGATGGTTTGGCAATGTGACATGATCGAGACAAAATACAGAGCTGATCCACGACTCTGCTGATTGTGTGAGACGACGAAAGATGACGCTTATCGGCATGGCACATTATGATGCTAAGCTATATTATAATAATACTGATGGGGCGTAGGTTGTATGGGATCGGGTGTAAAGTAAAGTAGAGGATCCACATCTACATCGGTCGATTCAGCGAAGGTTAGTTGAGCTGAGTTGAGTTGAGTTGAGCTGAGTCAATAAATCATTGCACTCGGGGCATTCCTATAAGCGCTCAGTCCTCATCTTCAAAAGCCAGCGAAGCGTTCCAATTCTAATGGTGCCCGTTGCAATCTGATTATATATATGTCCGTCTTACTTTAACTCTGAATGACGACTGTGGATCAGATCCTCTGACCACCACTTGCTGCCGCGTTCTCTCTAGAACATGATAGTCCATCTGCTCTTCTGCATCATTCACATGCTCTCAGAAGGCCTTCAACACATCTGCCTTGTCATCCATCAAATCACCTCTTTATGATGCGGCACCAGCCACTCTGTCTGTCTGCCTGTTCATCTCCAACCAAACCAGAGTGTCCTAGAGAATAAGCAAATACTCACAACCTCGATCTCTGAATTGATGCATGCCATTCTGCACGAAGCATGCCAGTTCTTCACCTTTGCCAGCATGGCTTGTGAATCAGTTACAATAATAACATGCGAATAACGTTAGTTCTCCAACCAGTGGAATGCTGCAGTAACCGTCTCCACCCCCATTCTCTACTTCAGGTTATATGCCAAGTTCTCCTTTACTATACATTGCACATTTGCTTTTGCTATGAATCTCCAGTAATTTTTTTTATTTTGCTTCTTAACACAGAGTCATCATATAGAAAGATAATCACATCGCTAGGACGAGTGTGGCCATAAGTTAACCATAGTTGCCATTCTAGATATTTTATATCCAGATCTAGAGGTTTTTGCCGGCGTCTGGATACCGTTTTCTGACGTTTGGATGCTGGATACAATTCTAGATACTTTTCATTTGGAGTCGGATATTTTGAATACTTTCTAGATTTTACTTGTCTTTCGGTGTCATTTACCCATTTTATGTTTGGTCTGGACGCGCGTAAATTATGGTAACTGCCATTATTTAAACTTTGAACTAACTTGGGTCAACGCTCAACAATCTTGGGTCAACGCTCAACAATCTTGCAAATCCCCCCCCCCCCCCCCGGTAGGCTAATGAGTAAAAAGGCGCATAAGGGCACTGAAGAAACTTTTGGTCAGTAAACATTTAAACTTAAAGAATTTGTCTGCAATTGGAACCGATAATGCATCGGTAGTGGTCGGTATCAACCATGGCGTGTATGCAAAATTGAAGGAAGATATCCCATCTTTAGTCCTCATAAAATGTGCGTGTAATTCCTTGCAGCTAGCATTATCACATGCCTCATCAGTCAGAATGTTTACCAAGGAATTTGGAATTCCTTATTGCTGAAACACATAACTGGTTCTCCAAATCATCTGTCAGACAACAGCAATATAATAATTTATATAAAGCATTAAATGATAGTTCCTCACCACTGAAAATTATGTCATATTGCAAAATTAGATGGTTATCAATTCAACCAACTGTTGAAGTAATTGTGAACCGATGGTTGGAGTTGAAGACACACTTCGAAATAACAAGACAAAATGAAAAGTGCTACACAGTTGAAATACTATATGGAATGTACAGTGATGAAAAAAAATTTGGCATTCTTTCTCTTTTCACAACCCATTTTAAGTGAAGTGCAAAAAGTTAATAAACTATTTGAATCTCAAAATGTTAATAAAGTTAAATTACTTGACGACCTCACTTTGCTATTTCACTCAATTGGTGGTAAAAGACTTATATTGCCAACTTGTAAAGCTGACTTGTTCACTTGCACTATAGAGAGCTATTTGGCTCCCAAGCCATACCTGGGATACCAAATCGAATCAAAAATTGATGGTTTAAAAACAAAAGGACTGTTAACAGAAAATGAAGAGAACAACTTAAGAAAGCGCTGTCAAGATTTTCTTGTCTCATTATTCGATCAACTGAAGCAGAGACTTCCTGAAAATTTAGATGTATTGAAAAATATTTCACTCTTTTCTATTAACAACATACCTCAGCCAGTAAAGGACATACCTAAATATTGTCAAGTTATTAAATTTTGAGAGGCTACTGATAATAGTCTGGTGGAAGCAGAATATTAGTTAACAAAAAATAATTTGGTTGACTGGACAAACAAAACAGAAACTGAAGCTTTTTAGGGTGAAATAAGACAATTTAAAGATGCCTCAGGAAACAGTCCATTCTGTGAGCTCTTTGAATATGCGATGTCTGCCATGATACTACCCCATTCAAATGCTGATGCGGAAAGAGTTTTCAGTACTGTGAATTATACAAAATGTAAACTAAGAAACAGGATGAAACTTGACAATAAGATTTGGCCTGATGAAAGCAGGAAAATGCTGTTCAACTTATCAGCTCCCTGATCGTGTAATAAAAGAAATTGGAACAGCTAAAGCATACCAGAGTCATTTTGAATCTGAAGCTTCAACTTCATCATCCAAGCTAAGTGCATCTTGTGAGACAGGCATCAGTGAAGATGAGGACATGATTCTATAGGATAGGTAAGTCACATCAATTTTCTTTTTAATGTTGCATATCCCTTACAGGATGGTGCAGTCTACATCAGAATTTTTCAGCTGATGTTGATGTACAAGGCTCAGTAGTTTGCCATTGCTTTCTGAGCGACCGGCTCACACACCCCTGTAAGTTACCAGCGCGGCTCGAACCGCCGTTGGTTCGGGCGCAGCTGCGTTACTCACGAGAATATACGGGATTACTGCGACAGCCGTAAACTTTTCGCCAGGGAGAGCGGCAGTCACATCAATACATATGTAATTTCTTACTTTCTCAATCTGGATATTTTTCCTAGATACTTTGCAACGAAATCTAGATATTTATGGATGTTGTTTGGGCCGTTTCTAGATACTTTTGGTCAAAAAAAAAGTGGCAACCCTGAAGTTAACTGCTGAATGTCTACTTCCGTGGCACCTGCTGGCTACTCCCTGTGACAACACTGGCCTGGTTCTCAGTAGTCGTAGATACTATTTAGTTGGGGTTCTAGGTTAACTTCAGTCTACCCTTTACACCAATTGTCCCCTGGACGGTTCCCGGACGACTCCACCCATCTGAGGACTAACAATACTCAAAGACACTTAACTGACTACATGAGAACAATCTTATTAAAAGCGAATCTAGAATCTTTATTGTAAATTCAGACTCTGCCCAACAGACAGACAATAGATGGACAAACAGACATGACCAGTTAGCTGGGTGAGAGTAGTCTGGTAGACGATCTCATAATCTCACTGGAGTTCTGTCCGTGCATGATTGAATGTCAGTCTGTAAACACAGGGCTATAACACAGTCACCTGATCCTGTATGGTGCCTTCCGGGCTCTTCCAAACAGCAACAGCCAACAGCACTCGTCAACCGCAAATAGGCACCCAGCCCATAGCAAAGGACCTCTCAGAGCACTTCAGGTTGACAGCCCACAGCAACGGGTTTCTCAGAGCACTTCAGGTTAACAGCCCACAGCAACCAGCAAAGGGCCACCAGCACACATCAAAGGCGGACAGCCCACCGCCAACAGGAATCAGCAACAGCAAATGGCCGTCGCCCACAGCGCCCAGCAACAGCAAAGGGATTCCTGCAAGCAAGAATAGGACAGGTGTACAACTCAGTCATACCCTGACATAATGCATACTGCATCAATACTCAGCACAGATTTTCCCCCTTCAATGGTCAGCCCCTCGAGCTCAGACCACTATCGTATGTCTGAACTCCCAGACATATCTCATAGACAGGTTAGGTTACAACATTTAGTAATCCTAACTTAAGTCCTGTAGCTTTTTAGCCACTCGTCTCATCTCTGAGAAATAGTAAATAGGATGACACATTCTCTACCATCTCATACCTAGTAGATGATAGATATAGGGACAGGGTCCATTCATAAGTATGGTAAATTGCCATGCCTCCTATGAAGATCATCAAGTGTTATGGCCTGGATCATCTTTCTTAATCAAAAGTTGTCTCATCAGAAAAGTAGATAAGCATATCAGGATATCTCAGGTAAGTACTTTATGCCACCTTCAAGGTTAATAGCAGACGCTCAGACTGCAATGGTAACTATCCTGAAATACCGAATCAAAGACCAGACAAACAACAGAAGAGCCTGGTGTTCTTGCGTTTGTCGCTTTCCACCCTTCTTCCCCGGACACCTGTATTTCTGTTGTGTGTGAGTGTATGTGTAAATAGACAATCATCACTTGAATACATTCCTTTGGCTACCTAGAAGTGGTGTAGAGTCAAACACCCAACAATCGGGTTCCGATGAAAGGATAGAGACACTAAAAAGTGAGACCCGCCTGACAAACTGTTCCTTTCTCATCAAAGGAAGTATGGAGTCAGACAACACTGATGAAATATAGACGGGTTACTTGAGTGGGTGTCTCCCTACCGCTAAACTGGCCGAAGGTTAAATCCCTAGTAGGTGCGAAGATATCTTTCCCCATTCTGACTAATCCCAGTTAAATAACAACATGCCTATGTGGCGATAATCACTTCACAGCTTCTAGCCTCCCACATATTTGGGTTTCACCTTAACGAGAAACGCCTGTGGTTCTCGCGTGGCACATGAGTGCTTGACAAGTACTGGTTTTTCATCCTGTCACCTGATGATGATTTACACGTACTAATGTCAACCTCGTTCATTAAGGGAATCAAATTAAAGCTCAATTCAAGAGAAATTCTTCTGTCATAAAAATATTTCTGTCAACAACCTCGTTCAGACAGGCATACAGGGATTCTTCGTTTGTACCGCACGAATACTAACTCGTAGGTGTACAAAGGGAATACTTTATTTTATTGCGTAATTATACAGATGGCTCTACGAGCTCACATGAGTAATTCACAATCATTAACAAAGTATCACACTCAATACAGCAATAATATTTCTAAGCACAATTCTCTAACTGTCCTAAGTTAAGTCACGATCCTACAGTGCCATAACAACTACACAATGGCCAAGGCAAAATATAACGATCTGTCTCCTAAGCTGTCAAGTCCCCGTCTGGCTAATCTTAGCAGCGCTGGTCAGCTGCGGACTTGTGAACCCTCGTGCGTCAGCACTCTTGCGTGCGTTGTTACCCGGCACGCTGTTCAGCAGCCTGTCACTAGTTACTACATTCTAGTTAAGGCTGTTTACGGGTACTTCCCGTGTTTAACTAACCTGGGAGTAAATTCTTCTTCTTCTTCTTCTTCTTCTTCTTCTTCTTCTTCTTCTTCTTCTTCTTCTTCTTCTTCTTCTTCTTCTTCTTCTTCTTCTTCTTCTTCTTCTTCTTCTTCTTCTTCTTCTTCTTCTTCCTCTTCTTCCTCTTCTTCCTCTTCTTCTTCCTCTTCCTCTTCCTCTTCTTCTTCTTCCTCTTCCTCTTCCTCTTCTTCTTCTTCTTCTTCTTCTTCTTCTTCTTCTTCTTCTTCTTCTTCTTCTTCTTCTTCTTCTTCTTCTTCTTCTTCTTCTTCTTCTTCTTCTTCTTCTTCTTCTTCTTCCTCTTCTTCTTCTTCTTCTTCTTCTTCTTCTTCTTCTTCTTCTTCTTCTTCTTCTTCTTCTTCTTCTTCTTCTTCTTCTTCTTCTTCTTCTTCTTCTTCTTCTTCTTCAGCATTCCGAGCCATTGAGGTTCTTTGCTGCCGATACAAGCCGTCTCTATTCGTCTCTCTGGTTGACCTTCTCTTGCCAGTCGCTGATTCCAAGTGCTTGTAGGTCTGAAGGTATTTTATCTCTCCACCGTCTTCTTGGTCTACGGTCATTTATGAAATCTAATTTTTATATATATATATATATACATATATGTTAATGAAGAAAATAAATGGTGGTGGTGTAAATGTCGAATATCTTGTGCTCGTAATTACCAACAATGGTGACACAATGAAAGAAATTAAAAGATGAATACCTATTACTCTTCAAAAACTAAAACTTCTGAATAAATTGTGGCGTGGGACAAATAAACCTACATAAATTAAATTTTTATGAGCAAACATCTTTCCAATTGCAACATACGCCCTTGAGCCCTGGACACTTACTAACAAGATAAAAAGCGCATAAGTACCTTTAAATATATTTGTTTAGGATCTAAGAATATCTTGGATACAGAAAAGAACAAATGTATCCATACGACAAGATCTGAATATTGAAGAAGGCTGGCTACTAAAGACGATAAAACACAGAACATTGAAATATTTTGGTCACTTGAAACGTCATGAAAGTTTGCCGGGGAAAAGAGGAAGAGGAAGGCCAAAGAGAAGATGGCTACAGGATGTGGCAGATGATCTCCAGATGTGTGTATCAGACGCGGAACATTTTGCTTATGAACTCGATGTTTTCCGGAAGGATGCTATGGGAGCAACGTTCTGCAAAGGACATGCTAATGAATGAATGAATAGCTATTAGAATATCAGTTGTTGTCAGCTTGTCTCCGGACTTCATCTTTCCTTCCACATTCCACTTGTCTTGTTTGTGCCCGGTCCTATTACAGAGTGTGTCCACATGTCGTGAGATAGCCAGAATGACATCGTACCCTACACATGTGTCTCCTCAACAGAATCACCAACAGAAATGCAGCGTTTGTGTGTCTTCGTGACTATGTTTTCCTGTCTTGTCGCGTCTGCCCCAGACGACCTTGCTGTGACAGTTCATAGAGGGTCGATCAATGCAATTCTCACCAGCAGCGATCTAACAAAGTAAGTCACGTTGAAATAAGGTTGACATCATAGCATGGAGGGACATTGGTATCGGAAGTGAATAGCAGCACAAGAGACAGACAGCTGTAAGCCTACATGATCACTAACGTCACACGGCATGGCCATTTAGAAGAAGAATGGGAGTGTATTGATCTTGCTGCCCTACCTTATCGGCTGTTTAAAGTACCAACGGACTGTTTAAGTTATTATCAGAATCATGTGACAGCCTGGACAGTCATTGTTTAATATATCACACGACAAACCAACAGCACACACACAGGCATGCGTGAATAAGGCCTCTGCCGGAATGCCAACACAACAGTCTGCCACTACAATTACAGTTCATCGTCGATGGAAGCGGCAGTCACTAGCTAAAAAACTAGCAGTTGCACAGTTTACTGCATAAGGCAAAAACAGACAGTTCAGCAACCTGCCCTCCGCCACCATTCTAAGCATTTAATTCACAATACAAACCATCGCGGACAGAAGTAAAAGCATTCTACATGCAATCAACAGCTCACAGTGTCGCCCCACGCACTTAACTCAATAGCTGGGCGACGGAACCAGTGTTGACTTAATATATCCCCAACACTCCCAGTCTTTCGTCCTAGTTTTACTGACAGACTGCTCTTTGTCCATAGCTTGATATTTTCCTCCTACATGATAATACCTCTTGCTCACCACATTTCGGCTTTTCCCTGCAGTAACGTATTTATAATAGTCTCTTGTTTTGTCAAATGACCGAAATATTTCACTTACCTCTTGTGTATTTCTTTCCCCAGCTCTTCTTTAGTTTCGCCTACCTCTGTTTATGATTGTGTTTCCGTGAAATATGATCTATAGTTTTGTACATCCACAGTTCCGGGACCTCTGTTGGATTTTCTAGTTTCTTATTCGTTGTCTAAGTCCTTATACAATATTCGAAGGAGTTTAAAATGAAAACCATACAAGTTGTATAGTAATTACCATCATCATCATCATGTGCCATGCCGATAAGCGGTCAAGTTACGCCATCTCCCACGATCAGAAGAGTCGTGGATCAGCTCAGTGTTCTTGTCAAGACCATGCCACGTGGCCAAGCCATCCAGGTATTTACTTCACTGTCTTCCCCTTCCCTTGTTTTCTTCGGCTCAATCATGCCATTTGTCACCAAGTTCTTTAATTTATTTAATCTCATAACGTGTCCAAAATAACTGTCACTATCTATGTTGTCAAAGACCTACGTAAGAGCTCAAGCCATAAGGATAGCTAAATAGAGTTAATGAAAAGGACAAGGAACATAACGATGTAGTAGACCAGACAGAAGAGACACAAACGCTATAAATAGCTATAACGGGACATACTCGTGTCAACAAGGAGGGCAGCGAGTGTAAATGAGCTGGGGTTACCCAAGAGACTGGGAAACCTGCAGCACGAGAAGTGACCGTGTAATTATGGTTACTACAACCAAGTGACCAGTGTGCTGGAACTGCCAGCACGTAAACCAGCGGTTGCACGGAGAGCTACTTGCTCGTGGCTGAACACGCCACACGTAGCTTGTTCAGACAGAGACTGGACGGCGTAGGGAACAGACTGTATACCCGCTGGGGATACTTTGTTGTTAAGGACAGTATCAATAGTTTAAGACTTAGCTTCAGTAGTTATTATTATTAACATCATCTTCTCATGCCATCTTCATAACATTATATGATGTTTAATACCAATGTGGTATTCCGCTCGTGGAGCTTATGTATCATCAGCTCCCAATAAAATGTATCCTTTTGCAAACCATACGAGTTGTCACTTTCGTGTAGTGCAAAAGAAGGGAATCCTTGTATGCCTGTCGCAAGTGAGTTGCTGACAGGCAGGATACCATTTGGTGTCAGAAGTTCCTAGAACCACCGCCAATCAACCATTTGGTGTCAGAAGTTCCTAGAACCACCGCCAATCATCAGTAAATATATTAGGATACCATTTGTTGCCAAAATCATAGGCATTGAATCATCGCCATTACCATTTGGTGTTAGAATCGTGGGCCTTGAACCACCGCCAAATAAGCAAGATACTATTACCATTTGGTGAACCTACCATTTGATAACATATTAACATACCATTTTATGTCAGAAATATCTTAAACCATCTTTAAGTACCAGTTGTGACCAGAAGTCACCAATTTAATTATGATTTGTGTACCATTTTGTGTGAACCATTTCGTGTGATACGATCATATGTCAACATTCATCACATTCACGTTTATAATTGGGCAAAAGCAAATTCTTTGTGCACAATAGAGGTAGAGTGGAGGTTAAGCTAAAGTCATACAGCGCAGCTCAGTCAGAGACGATAGAAAGTGAAGACAAGACGACATTGACATTCATTTGACGATCATTTATACTATCATACATTCATATCATTTACATTAATCATCATCATTTATATCACATTTGTAAGTCACCATCCGTATAAACTGTATTATTTGAATTAATAACAAACATGTATTGTACATTTCATGCATGTTTCTAAACTGTTGATGCTCTATGAAACAGAGACATCAGTTGTGAAAGCAAGTCGATCAGTTGTGTGTACGAAAGACAACGGTAGAACATCCCGAGTGCCGTATTTTTCAGCAGATTAGATGAGTATATTTTCCACTAATTTTGATAATCATCTTTAACCATGCATCCTCTTTTTTCAGTGAAGATGTAAATAATTAACGCATAAGATTATAAATCATATTGTAAAATTATATTAATATCAGTTGTGGAATAATATAAAGCCACATAATATCATCATTAAGTGACTGCATCCAGTCTGGCAAAGAACTAGGCCATACTGGAGAAAAATTAGAGAAATGGGCAAACTAAAAAAGCGGCTCTAGAGAGAGATGAAAGAGCATTAGAAAGACAACATCAGAAAGAGATGAAGGAGTTAGAAGAAGCCACTAAACAGAAGGAAATGGAAATAAAACAGAAACAGATAGAGATGGACGATGCCACAAAGCAAAAGCAAATAGAGGTAGAGTCACAAACGAAGTTAAAGATGAAAGAGATGGAGATTGACTCTAACATCCAGATAGCCTCTAGTAAACAGAAGAGTCAGGAAGAGCAAAATAAATTCTCTAAGTATAAGGGGATCATCAAGCCCTTCAGTCAAGGCGATTCCATTTCAGCTTGGACTGAGAATATAGAATTTCAGCTCAAAAGTCAGAAAATACCATTAGAAGACTGGGCAATGATCTACATGAGAAATATCAGTGGGGAGCCATTAAAAGTCATCGAATCGATACCATCAGATTTAAGAAGTAACTATCAGTATATCCATGATAGGATTATGCAGCATTTTCTACTCGATGCTCCTGGATATCGGATCCAGTACTCTCAGATAAAACGAAAGCCAACTGAAACGTTCTTAGACTATGTCTCAAACGTTCAGAGTACATTCAATAAATGGCTTAAGGCAGCAAATGTAGGGAGAAATTTTGATAGAATGCAGGACTTAATGGTGATGGATAAAGTCATATCCACAGTTCCTACTCCCTTTGCTAAGTTCCTTCAACATGCAGACATTGAACCTATTGAACAACTCGAAAAACGTGGTTAAGCCTATTTTTCTTCAAACCGCGACATATTTAAAACATCTTTACATGATACTGAGATCACTGCTTTTGTTAAGAATGTACCTAGCAGGCCTTATAATCAAAAAGGGTATCAGAAGAAAGATAAACCCTATCAGAAGCCACCACAGTGTGTATACTGCAAATTATTTCATCCGCAGTATTCGATGTGTGATAACAGTCCATCTTATCCTGCTCATCTTGAAATGATGATGAAAAAGCAGGAAAACAAACGAAACTCTTACAAACGAGCTGTTAAATGCTTCTTTTGTTCAAGTTATGGCCACTATATTTCTAAATGTTTGGGCAGGCAAAGAATGAAGGCTAGCAATGCTGTGCTCTTAGATACATCATCTGACGATGATAGTGTAGTTGTTTCTGACCTTGAAAATGTATTACCATTCAATGAGTGTGAGAGTGTGGCTGTAGCGACTGATATATTAGACTTTAATAAATGTGACACGTATCACCAGGTTCATGCGGACGGGAAACTTAAATGTGGTCATGTTGTACCATGTTCCAATGAAGATGCTAATTCAGCTTTAGCCTCCAGAGGTAATCTAAAGTTCCACGATGCACTGGTCAACGAACAACCATGCCAATGTTTACTGGATAGCGGGAGCACTTTACTTGGTGTAAGAAGAGAGTTAGTTAAGCCAGAAGATTATAGGGTGAGTTTGTCAAATGTCGCACTTTCTCTGGAAACATTGAGAAATACCTGCTGGCAAAAGTTCATATAAACACCCCGTTCCTTTCCGGCACATGTACATGCGCGATCCTGCAAAATCCCTGTACTGACCTGATTTTGGGATGCTTGCCCTCATTAAAACAATGTACTGAAGACGAAATATTAGCCTGGAAACAAACCAATACGGCTAATGCTGTAACGACTTCAGACACCCAAACTCATTATACTGACCTACAAAATGAAATGTTACAGTTGTTAACACCCAGCGGTGCTAGTAACAATACCACTCGACAAGAGTTTATCGAGGCACAACGCACCGATCAAACTATCGCACCTTATTTTAAATTGCTAGGTGAGCGAGCGAAAGTTACTAAATATGCATCTTGGTATTTTAAAATACACAACGGAATTCTCATGCGTTATTATACCACCAATAACCATGAAATTCAGCAGACGGTGTTACCTTTAAAACACCGACAAAATGTGATAAAGATTGCACATGATTCACCGTTTGCTGGACATTTGGCCTATGATAAAACGAGAGCCAGAATTTTGTCACACTTCTATTGGCCTAAGTTTTGTAACGATATTAAATTTTTCAGTCGGTCATGTACCATTTGTCACATTTAGTGCGAAAGGGAAAGCATGCAATAGCCGAAGTTCAACGTTCAATATTGGCCTCTAGACCATTCGAAAGTGTAGCGGTGGATATTGTTGGACCCCTGAATCAGGTGTCGAACAAAGGAAACCGGTTCATACTAACCCTCGTGGATCTTTGTACAAGGTGGATCGAAGCGGTGCCACTTAAATACATTACCTCCAAAGATGTGGCAAATGTATTTTTACATCTATTTTCTCGATTTGGCTTTCCTCGAACCATTTTAAGCGACCGAGGAACCCAGTTTATTTCGGCTGCTATGCAAGCCCTAACAAAATTGCTAGGAATAGAACAGCATTTCTGTAGCCCGTATCACCCTGCGAGTAACGGGATTATAGAAAAAATTAACGGAGATCTAAAACACATGCTGGCGAAAGTAACAGCAGATAACCCATCTGATTGGGAACTCTATTACCAGCAGTGCTTTGTACCCATCGAGAAATTCCGCACTCAAGTACGGGTTTCTCACCTTTCGAGTTAGTTTATGGGGCGAACCCTCGTGGACCCCTAAAATTTACCATCAGCTAATCACTAGCTCAGTAGAGAATCCAACTTCAGTAACACCATACGGGATGGTAACAGAGACACGCGATAACATTATGAAGGCGTGTGTAATAGCCAAATCATCTTTGGAGAGAAAAGGCCAGATGTACCGCGATTATGCAAATAAGGGTGCCAAAACCCTACACCTTGAACCCAATCAAAAGGTGCTACTTTTACTACCAGATAAACATAACTTGTTACTAACGTCATGGCAAGGGCCATTCAAAGTTGAACGCAAGATATCAGATGTCGATTATGAAATATCGATAAAAGGAAAATTAAAGATATTTTATATCAACATGCTGAAGCCTTATTTCTCACGACAAGAACTGACGACAGACGAACAAAATGCATCTACACCAAGAAACCGGACGACAGATGTACACAACACAACTACACTAGGTAGGGCGACAGAGGACGACGACAGCGCAAACACACCTAGCCAGGAAACAGAACACACAGCTAGTAAAACAACAGTACTTAATCAGACAGATGACGATGGAATAGAGTTACCAGTCCCGACAGTAGACACGACTGGGACAATTGATAGCATTCGTTTAGAATCGAAACTTACAGACGAGCAACGACGACAGATCATAGAGTTAGTAACCGAGTACAGGGACATTTTTTCCGACATCCCAGGTAGGACGGACAGGATAGAACACTCCATTATTCTGACTGATAACACACCTATCAAATGCCGACCTTATTCCATCTCATTAAGTTACAGGGAAAATCTCGACAAGGAAATGTTAAATCTTGAGTCGAGTGGAATAATTCAAAAATCACAGTCAGAATACTCTTTTCCTATCGTCCTGGTCAGAAAAAATGACACGACGATTCACCTCTGCGTCGATTATCGCCGGTTAAACAACGTGACCAAAGTCGATGCAGTGCCTATCCCATCATGTGACGATCTTATCCTTGACATGTCAACATCACGTAACTTTTCTAAACTTGACCTTACGAAAGGTTATTGGCAGGTCCCGATGCAACCATTGTCTATTCCTTTGACAGCATTCTCAACACCTCTGGGTCTGTACGAATGGCGCTTTCTTCCTTTCGGTCTTTGTAATGCACCAGCCACTTTTGTTCGACTTACTAGAGACCTATTACACGGAATTACCAATACATCGACTTATATTGATGACATTTGAATCCATACAGATGACTGGACATCACACTTACAGAAACTGCGACATGTCTTCGATAGATTGCGATTATTCGGTCTTACAGTAAAACCCACCAAAGTGGAGTTGGAAATGGAAGAAATTGATTTCCTAGGCCATACCATCTGCAGAGGCCAACTCAGAACAGATGAGAGAATTGTGACCAAGATTCTCAATTTAACTATACCAACGACCAAGAAACAGGTCAGTAGTTTGCTGGGTCTTGTCAATTATTACAGCAAATTTATACCAAATTTGGCTGAAATCACCAGCGTTTTTTCAAATATTTTAAAAGCATCTGTAAAATTAGATATTCAGGATGCACAGTTAATTGATGCTTTATCAAAATTGAAACGTATGTTTAGCGTTCCACCTATTTTGCGTTTACCTAATCAGAATCTTACCTATTTCCTCCGTACAGACGCAAGTTCGATTTCAATTTCTGGCGTCTTAGGCCAATTTTATGAAGGAAAGTTTCAACCAATAATGTACGTAAGTCGTAAGATCACTCCGGCGGAAGGAAGATATTCAGCCTCTGAATTGGAAGCTTTAAGCGAAATCTATTGTGTCAGGAAACTTCATCGATTCCTAGCGGGTACAGAGTTTGTTATTGAAACCGATAATTCGCCGCTTACTGTCATGCAGACTGGGGTTCATCGCAATAACAGGATCTACAGGTGGTCCTTGATACTGCAAAAATAGGCCTTCACTATTAAACATTTGAAGGGAAGCATGATCTCTTTGGCTGACACATTAAGCCGACCTTCTCACATTGAGATACCTGAAATACGAGAAGAGAGCGACCTTACATCACCAAAAACATTGACACTGTAATTATCTAGTGCCCTATGTGGTGATTGTGAACATTATAGTGCGTTACTATCGCCAGCAGCTTAAATCTATGTAATATAAACTGTGTCAGTATCAGTGAAAAGAACAGGCACATTATTAGTTGTCTACACCACTTATACAACTCTTGAGTTGTTCTAAGATTAGATTTGAACCTACACCAATCAGTAGCATACGATTAGTATGAACATTACCCAGGATGAGAGCGTAAATCAGACTTCGTCTACTTGAACTGTATTTTCGAGGACATTCTACAAAGGACACTGCTCCGACATCACACCTGGATGTAATTATTTAGTGTAGTTAGATAGAAATTATTTGTGATATGTATATAACATGTTTTTTATAAACAGTCGCGTATAACTTCATATTTTTGTAGTGATATTAGAATTATGAATGTAGATTTACCATATAACTTTATTTAGGACATTTCAGAGTTATAATTCACCTACATTGAGTTAAGAACTTAACACCGACATCATAATACTTTAGATTATCACCATTTAAACACATTTAGTTATAGAATTAGTGAATTAAAACATCATTTACAAATTAACCCGATCATTTAGCAATTTATATCATTTCATGTATTAAAAACACTTTAAGGTAACTAACCCATTTTTCCCAAATTTAATTAGTTATTTAGATTATTTCCCTTACATTAATTTAGAACAGTACACCAACTTATAATAAATTAGTTAGATCAGTCACTACAATAGGATTGGTAGCGAGCAATCCATTCAACCATGTATATTTTTGTATAGATATGACGAGTGCATAATAACAGCACAGTCATGTGGCTTGAAAACCGATTTAAAGTCAGCCACTAATTTAATGTACATATTTATTGTTCATCCATTAATATTTTGTGAACCAGATTTTAATGACTGAACAAATATTTTAAAACCACTGTTGAATGAAAGTTGAACGAAAGATGAGTGAATGAGAGAGAGAAAGATGAATTAAATCAGGAGAGAGAGGAGAGATGTAGCGGTATTTTTTCACCGCACAACACGACTTGTTGTGACTTGTCTGTGTCAATCTGTGTAAGCAATGTGTTGTTTAATTTTTATAAGTGTGTAGTTGCTATACTTTAGTGTTAGATAGAGGAAACATATTTTGAGCTTCTTAAAACGGAACTGTAGACATAAATCAGTATAACACTCGTTTGTGGCTACAACAAACCGATTTACGGCGCTCGAAAGATTACATACACGTAATTTAGAAACACATACACATGTTAGTAAGTTAAATACACTTTAGTTTATTAGGAAACACGCAAACAACCAGGAAAACAAACACATAAACGTGCATACATCATTACCTTCAAAGAACGGTAACTACTCCAACAGGGGACACAATAACATCTATAAAGCCTTAGTGTAACACTTAAATATTTCTTCACAAGCGGAAGCTAAAAGGTGATGAGATGCTCATAGAGCATGTATACTAGTTGGGACAATTATTATATTGGGAGCATGAACATCTATTGTCCATATATTGCACTCGTAACAGAGGCAAGTTGTATGGGATTGTTAATTTTGGACAATCGGACGACAGGTCGTATGGCACTGGTTCCGGATCACACAATTCCCAGAAATATAATGACAGTTTATAGCCAACAGTACTAGTGTGGTGAGCTACTCAATTAGGCAAGTGAATTAATACAACAAGTGTGACGAGAGGAAAGGAGAGATTGTGTCCTTTCCCCAGAAGTGAAGTAGAGAACTTACGAAGTCTTTGACAAAATTAGACAGCCAATTTTTGTGATATTACAACTTGTGTTACCCCCACAACTTAAAAGTTTGTAACACAACAGGGGAGGAAGGAGAGCATGTCAAAGACCTACGTAAGAGCTCAAGCCATAAGGAGAGCTAAATAAAGTTAAGGAAAAAGACAAGGAACATAACGATGTAGTAGACCAGACAGAAGAGACACAAACGCTATAAATAGCTATAACGGGACACACTCGTGTCAACAAGGAGGGCAACGAGTGTAAATGAGCTGGGGTTACCCAAGAGACTGGGAAACCCGCAGCACGAGAAGTGACCGTGTAATTATGGTTGCTACAACCAAGTGACCAGCGTGCTGGAACTGCCAGCACGTAAACCAGCGGTTGCACGGAGAGCTAATTGCTCGTGGCTGAACACGCCACACGTAGCTTGTTCAGACAGAGACTGGACGGCGTAGGGAACAGACTGTATACCCGCTGGGGATACTTTGTTGTTAAAGACAGTATCAATAGTTTAAGACTTAGCTTCAGTAGTTATTATTATTAACATCATCTTCTCATGCCATCTTCATAACATTATATGATGTTTAATACCAATGTGGTATTCCGCTCGTGGAGCTTATGTATCATCAGCTCCCAATAAAATGTATCCTTTTGCAAACCATACGAGTTGTCACTTTCGTGTAGTGCAAAAGAAGGGAATCCTTGTATGCCTGTCGCAAGTGAGTTGCTGACAGGCAGGATACCATTTGGTGTCAGAAGTTCATAGAACCACCGCCAATCAACCATTTGTTGTCAGAAGTTCCTAGAACCACCGCCGATCATCAGTAAATATATTAGGATACCATTTGTTGCCAAAATCATAGGCATTGAATCATCGCCATTACCATTTGGTGTTAGAATCGTGGGCCTTGAACCACCGCCAAATAAGCAAGATACTATTACCATTTGGTGAACCTACCATTTGATAACATATTAACATACCAATTTATGTCAGAAATATCTTAAACCATCTTTAAGTACCAGTTGTGACCAGAAGTCACCAATTTAATTATGATTTGTGTACCATTTTGTGTGAACCATTTCGTGTGATACGATCATATGTCAACATTCATCACATTCACGTTTATAATTGGGCAAAAGCAAATTCTTTGTGCACAATAGAGGTAGAGTGGAGGTTAAGCTAAAGTCATACAGCGCAGCTCAGTCAGAGACGATAGAAAGTGAAGACAAGACGACATTGACATTCATTTGACGATCATTTATACTATCATACATTCATATCATTTACATTAATCATCATCATTTATATCACATTTGTAAGTCACCATCCGTATAAACTGTATTATTTGAATTAATAACAAACATGTATTGTACATTTCATGCATGTTTCTAAACTGTTGATGCTCTATGAAACAGAGACATCAGTTGTGAAAGCAAGTCGATCAGTTGTGTGTACGAAAGACAACGGTGGAACATCCCGAGTGCCGTATTTTTCAGCAGATTAGATGAGTATATTTTCCACTAATTTTGATAATCATCTTTAACCATGCATCCTCTTTTTTCAGTGAAGATGTAAATAATTAACGCATAAGATTATAAATCATATTGTAAAACTATATTAATATCAGTTGTGGAATAATATAAAGCCACATAATGTCATCATTAAGTGACTGCATACAGTCTGGCAAAGAACTAGGCTATACTGGAGAAAAATTAGAGAAATGGGCAAACGAAAAAAGCGGCTCTAGAGAGAGATGAAAGAGCATTAGAAAGACAACATCAGAAAGAGATGAAGGAGTTAGAAGAAGCCACTAAACAGAAGGAAATGGAAATAAAACAGAAACAGATAGAGATGGACGATGCCACAAAGCAAAAGCAAATAGAGGTAGAGTCACAAACGAAGTTAAAGATGAAAGAGATGGAGATTGACTCTAACATCCAGATAGCCTCTAGTAAACAGAAGAGTCAGGAAGAGCAAAATAAATTCTCTAAGTATAAGGGGATCATCAAGCCCTTCAGTCAAGGCGATTCCATTTCAGCTTGGACTGAGAATATAGAATTTCAGCTCAAAAGTCAGAAAATACCATTAGAAGACTGGGCAATGATCTACATGAGAAATATCAGTGGGGAGCCATTAAAAGTCATCGAATCGATACCATCAGATTTAAGAAGTAACTATCAGTATATCCATGATAGAATTATGCAGCATTTTCTACTCGATGCTCCTGGATATCGGATCCAGTACTCTCAGATAAAACGAAAGCCAACTGAAACGTTCTTAGACTATGTCTCAAACGTTCAGAGTACATTCAATAAATGGCTTAAGGTAGCAAATGTAGGGAGAAATTTTGATAGATTGCAGGACTTAATGGTGATGGATAAAGTCATATCCACAGTTCCTACTCCCTTTGCTAAGTTACTTCAACATGCAGACATTGAACCTATTGAACAACTCGAAAAACGTGGTTAAGCCTATTTTTCTTCAAACCGCGACATATTTAAAACATCTTTACATGATACTGAGATCACTGCTTTTGTTAAGAATGTACCTAGCAGGCCTTATAATCAAAAAGGGTATCAGAAGAAAGATAAACCCTATCAGAAGCCACCACAGTGTGTATACTGCAAATTATTTCATCCGCAGTATTCGATGTGTGATAAAAGTCCATCTTATCCTGCTCATCTTGAAATGATGATGAAAAAGCAGGAAAACAAACGAAACTCTTACAAACGAGCTGTTAAATGCTTCTTTTGTTCAAGTTATGGCCACTATAGTTCTAAATGTTTGGGCAGGCAAAGAATGAAGGCTAGCAATGCTGTGCTCTTAGATACATCATCTGACGATGATAGTGTAGTTGATTCTGACCTTGAAAATGTATTACCATTCAATGAGTGTGAGAGTGTGGCTGTAGCGACTGATATATTAGACTTTAATAAATGTGACACGTATCACCAGGTTCATGCGGACGGGAAACTTAAATGTGGTCATGTTGTACCATGTTCCAATGAAGATGCTAATTCAGCTTTAGCCTCCAGAGGTAATCTAAAGTTCCACGATGCACTGGTCAACGAACAACCATGCCAATGTTTACTGGATAGAGGGAGCACTTTACTTGGTGTAAGAAGAGAGTTAGTTAAGCCAGAAGATTATAGGGTGAGTTTGTCAAATGTCGCACTTTCTCTGGAAACATTGAGAAATACCTGCTGGCAAAAGTTCATATAAACACCCCGTTCCTTTCCGGCACATGTACATGCGCGATCCTGCAAAATCTCTGTACTGACCTGATTTTAGGATGCTTGCCCTCATTAAAACAATGTACTGAAGACGAAATATTAGCAAGGAAACAAACCAATACGGCTAATGCTGTAACGAGGTCAGATACCCAAACTCATTATACTGACCTACAAAATGAAATGTTACAGTTGTTAACACCCAGGGTGCTAGTAACAATACCACTCGACAAGAGTTTGTCGAGGCACAACGCACCGATCAAACTATCGCACTTTATTTTAAATTGCTAGGTGAGCGAGCGAAAGTTACTAAATATGCATCTTGGTATTTTAAAATACACAACGGAATTCTCATGCGTTATTATACCACCAATAACCATGAAATTCAGCAGACGGTGTTACCTTTAAAACACCGACAAAATGTGCTAAAGATTGCACATGATTCACCGTTTGCTGGACACTTGGCCTATGATAAAACGAGAGCCAGAATTTTGTCACACTTCTATTGGCCTAAGTTTTGTAACGATATTAAATTTTTCAGTCGGTCATGTACCATTTGTCAACATTTAGTGCGAAAGGGAAAGCATGCAATAGCCGAAGTTCAACGTTCAATATTGGCCTCTAGACCATTCGAAAGTGTAGCGGTGGATATTGTTGGACCCCTGAATCAGGTGTCGAACAAAGTAAAGCGGTTCATACTAACCCTCGTGGATCTTTGTACAAGGTGGATCGAAGCGGTGCCACTCAAATACATTACCTCCAAAGATGTAGCAAATGTATTTTTACATCTATTTTCTCGATTTGGCTTTCCTCGAACCATTTTAAGCGACCGAGGAACCCAGTTTATTTCGGCTGCTATGCAAGCCCTAACAAAATTGCTAGGAATAGAACAGCATTTCTGTAGCCCGTATCACCCTGCGAGTAACGGGATTATAGAAAAAATTAACCCGGATCAAAACACATGCTGGCGAAAGTAACAGCAGATAACCCATCTGATTGGGAACTCTATTACCAGCAGTGCTCTGTACCCATCGAGAAATTCCGCACTCAAGTACGGGTTTCTCACCTTTCGAGTTAGTTTATGGGGCGAACCCTCGTGGACCCCTACAATTTACCATCAGCTAATCACTAGCTCAGTTGAGAATCCAACTTCAGTAACACCATACGGGATGGTAACAGAGACACGCGATAACATTATGAAGGCGTGTGTAATAGCCAAATCATCTTTGGAGAGAAAAGGCCAGATGTACCGCGATTATGCAAATAAGGGTGCCAAGACCCCACACCTTGAACCCAATCAAAAGGTGCTACTTTTACTACCAGATAAACGTAACTTGTTACTAACGTCATGGCAAGGGCCATTCAAAGTTGAACGCAAGATATCAGATGTCGATTATGAAATATCGATAAAAGGAAAATTAAAGATATTTTATATCAACATGCTGAAGCCTTATTTCTCACGACAAGAACTGACGACAGACGAACAAAATGCATCTACACCAAGCAACCGGACGACAGACGTACACAACACAACTACACTAGGTAGGGCGACAGAGGACGACGACAGCGCAAACACACCTAGCCAGGAAACAGTACACACACCGAGTACAACAACAGTACTTGAACTGGTATGAACCTAAGGCCTATCCACGTCAATATGGAAGCACTATACTCGAGTTTCGCCCTTGTTTGAGCTCGTCAGTAGTGCATATCCCTGACCGGATCCGGAAACAGTCCCAGATCACGCGTGTGAAGCGGGTGTGTAACGGTTCATACCGGAATGCGATCAGCGTTGCCAGTAGTGGGTTGTGCTCAATATTTAAATTTCAAACCCCGAAACAACCACATAATCAATTTATTATTGCTCACTGGATTTAGGAGGCCTGGTGTTCCTTGCCAGTGAGAAGTCCTGATCGTTCGGGTCCCATCGATTGACGGACGTCGGTCGCGGCGATTGGGCAATCTTGAGCATAGCCTACGATGGGTAGCGTTGTGGTGTTCTGTTGTGATAATTTGGTGTGTCCAGTGTGTGCCGCGTGGTTACACACCCGCTTCACACGCGTGATCCGGGACTGTTTCCGGATCCGGTAAGGGATATGCACTACTGACGAGCTCAAACAAGGGCGAAACTCGAGTATAGTGCTTCCATATTGACGTGGATAGGCCTTAGGTTCATACCGGAATGCGATCAGCGTTGCCAGTAGTGGGTTGTGCTCAATATTTAAATTTCAAACCCCGAAACAACCACATAATTAATTGTTCAATGTTGATCGCATTCCAAGGCTTCTGATTTCTTCCAGATTGCAATAAATATAGAATAACATAATTCAGGAGGTATATCTCCAATACTACATTTTGCGTTCAGCAGTCTATTGTCATTGTCTTGTAACCTGTCAATATTGTTGATATGGATGCCAAGAGTGTATAAGCACATGACATCACAGTGCAGATGAATACTATGACGTCATAGGACAGTTTAATTATGGCTGCTCAACTTTTGACATGTACCAAAAAATAGCAGCGTTCTGTTTCTTGATCAGTGAAGGGATTAAACTGAAAGCAATTCATCGGCGAATGAAGGTTTGGTATGGTGATGCATGCCTGTCATTCTAGAAAGTGTATGAGTGGAGTAAGAAGTTTCAAATTCACGTGACTTCTGTGACAGACTGTTCACCACCGGGTGAGGCACATTGAGTAGTGTGTCGATTGCAGCCGTTTAAGGCCTCGTACATGAAAACCACCGAATGAATGTGAGTGACATTGCTGCACATCTTGACATTAGTCACTGTTCAGTTCACCACATCATCCATGATGTGCTACAGTACCACAAAGTGTTTGCAAGGTGGATGCCAGGGCAGCTTGCTCCAGAATTGAAACAACGACGCACTGATGCTTGTCAAGAACATTTGCAGTGCTTTGAAGCGGAAAGAGCTGCTCTGAAGCAAGAAGCCAGATTTAGTGACTTATTCCACTAACTCTCTATAACAAAGACGTCAATTGTGCGTCGTTTTATCCATATTATTCGTCCTGCCTGTTTCGGAAATGCAAATACTTTGGTCAAATCACATGCCGTAGTGTATAGAAAGAACAGCGAAAGAATGCGTGATTCCAAACAGAAGAGGCAGTGATCGATCAAGCTGAAGAAGTACATAGGACCTTGAAGACACCCTGGACATGGACATGCCAGAGGTGGGAGGTCTGGCAAACGATCGAGCGTCTCTCTCTAGGGTGTGATTAGAGCCACACCCTGTCAAGGATCGGCTACATCTCGCCCAGTGATGTTCGTCCATCATGAATGACGTTGACCATTCATTGACGATGACCATTCATTACACTACATCTTTGATTTGATGAGGAACGAATGACTTGCGCTTTGGTTTTGTATAGCGAGGAAGTGGTCGCGCAACACCTTCGCCCCCGCTCCCTCGTCTGTGTCCGTCTGGCTCCAGTGGCGAGCATGGCAAGACGACTGGAAGACGGACACAGATGCAGTGGGCGTTAGGCTGCCACGGCCAGTTATCCCTGTTTATATTGGCTCTTGGGTGAAGCATATGACTACTGGCAGGATCAACCAGATATCTATCGGACAGACGGACTATTCACGCACACGCAAACCAAGAGTAGCATCGCTAAAGCGCGCCCTCCCGGTACAAGGTGATACATGCAAAACCACTGGACGCCTACCGACGAGCTTTCAAGCTACACCGGCAGGACTGACCGAAAAAAAAAAAGCTATACCAGCTTACTGAAAAGATGACATGTAGACTACATGCAGCGAAAGCTTCTAGGTTCCAGGTGAAATTTGATGACCTTTACATGGCCTCAACATCCCGGGAAGGGGACTACTTCTCACCATCAGAAGCCTCCTGTCCTGCTTGATCCGCGGCGGAATGTTTATCAATCCAAACAAAGAGGTCACATGGACTACAGGCAGATTTACCTACTTTGTACCAGATGAGCTGTGATAATATCAACAAACATGCGATCGCGTGACAGTTCAAGGTCGCCTCTACACGTCTGCTGGAGTGTTGGGTACATGGTGCTAGCCCAATATTGTCATAGATGAATGGGCACTTAGTGAGTCACGTGCTCAAGGTCACACTGTCGGCCTTTACAGTTCCACTTTTCACATTGGACAGTGGAAGCATTTTGTGTGATATTCACTGGCACAGGAACGGAGCATAATGGGGATGACCCGTTGCCGTGAAGTTGGAACCTCGACTAACTAACTAACTAACTAAATAACTAACTAACTAACTAATTAACTAACTAACTACTTAACTAACTAACTAACTAACTGACTGACTGACTGACTGACTGACTGACTGACTGACTGACTGACTGACTGACTGACTGACTGACTGACTGACTGACTGACTGACTGACTGACTGACTGACTGACTGACTGACTGACTGACTGACTGACTGACTGACTGACTGACTGACCTGTACTTTCAAGTACACTTCCAGGTCTCCATTTGAGTCTAGGTCGAATTATGAGCAAAGATAAACTTTAAACATTCCCCAATGATGGGGATTTGACCGCATGATTCCCGGGTCAGCAACTAAGCGTCCTGGCCACTATGCCACGGTTGGTCCCATCTGTTCATGAGATGTGTACATTTATTCAGGGAGATGAGACATGTGACGGCCGCAGCAGGATATAACAATAGGAAATAAAAACATTTAGATACGTTAACCCCTGCGAAAAAGTGAGAAATACTAAACACAGACACTGCAGGTACACAGTGTGTACTGTGGGTACACTGTATCTATGTTTAGTATATCTCATTATTTCACAGGAGGTACACATACCTCACTGTTTTTATTTTCTTATTATTCAGAGAGAGAGAGAGAGAGAGGTTCTTACCATGGTGTGAAGAAATGCAACCTAAAGACAAAGTGTCATGGTAGGGCAGACCAGGCCCTAAGCCTTGGTTGTCGGCTGGTCTAGGATCGAAGCTCCGATTGACGGACAATTAGAGCATTGCTTTGCTGATCCGGCAGCTTCTGCAGCTTGTCTTGTTCCAGATGTAGAGGTGTTACCTTTCCTCTGGAGTGAACTAGGCAGGCCGAGAGAGGGATCATGCTGCATGGGCAACACATGATCTCTATATTTTAGCCCAGGCTTTGTGCTACGGAGAGTCAATAACTCCATCCCTTACAAACTATCGTCTGTCAAGACGGCAAGGTGCCAATGATATTCAGAGAGACACTACCACACGTATTTATGTATAACAGTATATATTGTGTATTACAGTCCAGCGGTTCTATCATTGCAGATTGCACATGTGTATGTGTACAGATGCTCACGTGGGATGCGGATTCAACTTTGAGGGGAATGTAATCTCGACACGTCTACAGAAATCTCAAAATGCCAGTAACACGGAATACTTAAATGTGTACATGTGTACTTTATATATAACTTTTATCACATGTGCAAGAAATAGCCAGAACGGACAAACAAGAGTAGATGTTCAGAGTAAGAGTAGTTCGTTTAGTTTGCTTAATACTGAAACTTGCGATATAAGCTGTGTTGACGTCATGTGGGATGACAGTGATACACACGTCACGATGTATACAAATAAGATCAACGCTGAATTGTGCTCTGTGAAATCACCGTCTGGCCTACCAGCCACGACACACACTACACCTGTGATCATTATCAGCATAATGGTATTTAGTATCGTCCTCAATATTATCTCTGCCATCTTCTGCATCTATGTTTGTGTTACAAGAAAGCGTCAACCGAAGAACTCTTCAGTGAACATCCCACATGTTTACAATTGTCTAGATGTGAGCACTGCCAATGGATTGTATGACGTCAGTTCCGAACCCCCTCAGCAACCAGACCTGGAGAGGGAGCAAGGACCGCTGTATCTCGAGATAATCTAGAGGGATTTGAAACTCATTTAAGACACACAGTTAAAAGGGAACAGTGTGTACTCTAACCCCAATAAGAGAGTTGAAATTCATAAACGCTTATATTTTACCACAGAGATTCTCTTAGTAAAAACTGTTTGATGCTCTACGCTATCTGAAGTGGCTCGCAGATTATTGAGGAGTGTACGACTTGATGTGTCGTATGATTGATTCTCTGTTTCAAAATACATAGGGATTATCCATGGCGAAGTTTTCAAGCCGTCTGCCTCGGGATCCGAAGGTTGTGGGTTCGATTCCGGACCGCATCCTTCGGTTCACGGGTGCATATTTCGGAGACTACTGGGGGTCATCGCTGGAACTACGGTGTTTGTGCTTTGTGCGACGCTTTCTGCTATGCGGAAAGAGACTGAGCCATATCGGATTAAAAACCCGTTGCAATGAAGTCTACCCTGTCGACTTTTAAGCGACTTGAAAATGCATATTCTCATACATTATATTCTTTATATATGTACACACGCATACGCACACAGACACAAGACACACATACGCATACGCTCACACGCACAAATATATATGTATACACACACAGAGTCATTCACACAACATTGCCTGGTTTAACACCACAAGCGTGGATTTTCATGTGGACACGCATCCACTGAACGCAGTATGGCGTGATTGTACGTATGTCTGTATGTAGCTGACATTTTTTAATGTTAGTTGTGAGTTGACGGGAAGATCACACACCGCACCCCTCTTCTTCCCTTCTCCAAGATCAGAAAGCAGCGGGGTCTGTCAGATAGGTACAGGAACCTCACATCTGTGGAGCGGCATACTAGAGTGTAACCAGGTCTGGATTTATTATAGCACATACAGACCTGGTCAGATCCACCCCAGATTGTGGTGTTTTTGTGATGGGTTTGACTTATTTCATTGACAAGAAGTGAGAACATCAGAGATGATGAAATCAGGACTCATGATGGATTATAGCAAAGCTCGATTTCTTTAGAAAGCTGGAGGCGAGACGCTTCTGCCACTTAACTGATTCAGTGAGGAAGGATAATATACCGCCACATTTGATCTCCCATTTGGACGATAACTCGCTTACTAGGGTTATCGTGTTGTGTGTTTTGTTTCGTTTCATCTTGCGCCATGCTCATTGAATGGACATTTACATCATAATACTTGTTCATTTGATTGTGTACCGTGTTTGGTCCAAACGTCCTTAAAGTTTGGCACTGAATCAGTTAACTAGACTACCAGCTGTCAGTATACCACGACTAGAATGTTGTACAGACCACATGGAGCCACAAGAAGAGGCAGATCATGTAAATTATGTACAGAGGGAATAATAGAGTCCATGGGAATCTCCATACATGACGTCCATACACGGATGGGCACTCTCCCGCTGTTTATACTTCACCGCGACACCGCAAGGTACAAGAGTACCAAGATGAGATGAACGAACGGACGAACAAACTTTATTTTAAAAGGATTAAGAATTGGGCACACAGGCCCGTCTTAAATTCTGCCCTTCTATCACTCTCTTTCATACATTCTCGTCGGGTTGTTCTCCGTCTGGGTGCATGGATCTCAGAGCCACATATGTTAACCCCGGGACTGCCACAGGGATCGGCAGTCTCACCGGTGCTCTTTAATGTGTATACGAGCAAGATTGCAAACCTAGAAGCAACAGAGGTTTGAAGGATACTACCATTTGCAGATGATATTCTTGCATATAAGCAGGGGAAAGATAGGGAGTAAATAGCCCAGGAGTTATAGGCGACACTAGACAAAGTGATTGACAGTTGCACTGAAATGAGTGCTGTCATCCACCCGGATAAGGCAGCTGTTTTGTGGTGCTCTCTGAACAACAGGATTGTGAGAACTGATGTCCCAAGCCTCACGATAGTTGGTAGAAGCGTCAACAGAGAGAACAAACTGAAGTATCTGGGAATCACATTTGACAGGAGCCTGTCCTTCAAGGACATGTGGAGTCGGTTGTGACAAGATCTCAAAAGCTACTCAATGCACTTAAAACTATGGCTGCAATGGACACAGAGCAGAGAATGCTTTTCACACTATACCAGCACTTGATTCTCTCAGTGATTGATTATGGACTAGGACTGGTCACTGTCTCAAAGTGTCAATTGGTGAAATTAGAGCGCATACAGAAAGAAGCTATGCGGGGCATACTGGGATGCACCAGAGACACCCCAGTCGTGTGTATGCGTTACATCCTTGGTCTGCCGACTGTTGCTGGTAGGCTCAAGGTGATGCAGGCGAAGGCATACCTCAGAATAGCTGCTGACACAGATCACCCGTTGCATGAGGCGCTGGACGCAGTTAAGGGTCAGCGACTGATAAGAGGGAAATCATGGATGGCACAGGGGGAGGATACGATCAGACATGTGTGCATCTTGGAGAACATTAGGCGAGGAGAGGAGTGGGTCAGAGTGCCAGCGGAGCAGTCAGACTTGTGCAAAGTTATAATTGAGCGGGAGTGCAGGGAGTGGCCAGTAGGGGCCACGGAAGTGGAAATCCAGCAACTAATTCAGGATAATGCTCGCCCGGATGATGTGATTATCTACACAGATGGTTCGGTGTTGAGAGGCAGGAGAAGTGCCTGGGGGTTCTTAGCAAAAGCTAATGGTCTACGTTTGGTGCAGGAGAGTCTGGCATATGATACTACAACATCTAGCTTAAGAATAGAGGTGGAAGCGGTCAGTGCAGCTTTCCGCTGGATGGAGAATACGATATACACATACACATCGTGATTGTAACTGACTCAGAAAGCATACTGAGTAGGGTGAAGAAGGCAAGCTTCGTGCAGAGTGGCTTGCTTCGCTTCGGAAGTCATGGGCGACAAGCACCGTCTGGATCGTTTCTCCGGGGCATGCTGGTGTGCTGGGGAATAAACAGGCGGACAGATTGGCTGGCTCGGCAAAACTTGGTGGAGTATTGATGCATGATAAGGCAGACGTGGTTGCGGCCTTGTGGGAGCACATATACACCTCAGAGGAGCAAATGGATCACCATAGTCTGGTAAGAATGAGGCAGCGAGGTGTGACGAGGGGATCTGGCCGACGCTCGACGCTCAGAGGAAAGGCGAGACGGACATATAATCAGATTGCTACTGGGACTATTAGTGTTGTAACTTTTCGCTGGCTGCTGAGGATGGGAACGGAGCGCTTATGGGAATGCCCGAATGCTGTGATGTCGGTTCCTAAATCAATCAATCAATCAATCAATCAATCAATCAATCAATCTTTCATACATTATTTCATTCATTTATCTTTCTAAGCTAATAGAGAACAGCAACAGTATAAATGATATGCATTATAAACGCATGGGCAAAATGCGAACACTAATACTACACGACTCAGTAATATTAGATAATAGTGTGACACTTGTTATTAGCCATGTGAATATACTGGCCTACCAAAAAGGGGACTGGCTGATATAGTAGGGTTTTGAGGAGAGCTGCCAACATAAGACCGAGTAAGAAATGCTACTATCAGACAGACTGTGGGATCAACACCTTGTGCCACATTTATTGAAAGACAGAAGATCAAGTGGTTTGGCCATGTCGTTAGAATGCAACATCAGCAGCTACCATCACTGGCCTTACATCAAAGATCATCTGCGACGAGACCACGAGGACGTCCAAGAAGAAAATGGATTGACGACATCAGAGACATTGTACAACCACACGGAATGACACTATCCAGTGCCGCCCACCGGGTGCTGGAACGCACATTATTCCTCCCCACGACGCTTGACGGCAGAAGTGGAAGATGATGATGATGATGATGATTAAGGGGCCGGTCTCCCTGGTCGAGGGGTTAGCAGCTTTCTCCGTAACCCCGAATACTCTCGTAGTTGACGTGACCGCACGAGAATTGGAAGCGGTTCGAGTCGCGCTAGTGACTTATGAGAGTATGGAGCCGTTCGCTCAGGAAGCAATGGCAAACTACTGAGCGTAATCTTGCCAAGAAATCAATAATCAGCTGAAAAAAGCTGATGTTGACATCGATGTCCTGTAAAGGGTATGCAAAACATGTTTTACATTATTAAGGGGGGAGGTAATCCGCATTGAGATAGTGTTCGAATAATTTGCGATTATATGTATAGGGATTGGTAATGACTATGATTTCTTGTGGAAGATTGTTCCACAGCTGAGCTGCAGAGTACGTTAAGCTTCGGAATGTGTAATATATTTAATTGTTTACTGTTTCTAGCATTATATTTAAACAATGGTCAAAGGTACTTTGAGGTATTCCGATGTAGTATTTTGTGAATTAGTTTGGTCTTATTGAAAAGCAGGCGTTTGCGGAGTGGTAGTAACTGAAGGCGCTTATGAAGGCCAGGATTGTCAGATAAATGTTTGCTTTAAATTAAACTCATGGCCCGTTTCTGGAGTTAGCAAAGTCGCTTAGTGCTTGAATTAGAACAAACGTCCCAGATTGTAGAGCAGTAGTCAAAATGTGTCTGTATGTGATAAGTATAGAATATTTTCCTTGTGTCCTCATGAAGGACATTCTTAAATTTGGCGAGTTGGTAGACATTTTTCTCTGTTAGTTTAATGAGTGCTTGAACGTGGGAATTAAAGGTTAGGTTTCTATCAATGATTAGGCCTAATGTTTTGTGCTCAATTACACTTTCTACTGACATGTTATCGATGTGAAGTTGAAGTGATGTGTGTGAGCTTAGAGTTTGAAGTCTTTGTCTGGTTGTTAATAACATTGATTTTGTTTTAGTGATGTTAATGTGCATACGGTTTTTATAGCTCCACCAAACTACATTGTCTAATTCTTGTTGCAAAGACGATTCCAGCAAATTACAGTTTTCAGCGTTTGTATTACTGTACAGTGAGCACAGTGAGCAGCTGGGGATGGACTTAAATTGTAAAAAGACACAGGTTATGGTCGTCACTAGGAAGAACGAAGTACCACAATATAATATACAAGTAAATGGGAAAATTCTTCAACAAGTGAATCGGTACAATTATCTCGGAACAGTCATAACATCTGATGGGAGATGCCTTGACGAGATTAGAACAAGAATCGCCATGGCGAAAGTAGCCGTTAGCAAGATGAAAAACATTCTGACCAATAAAAAGATGTCAATTGAAACGAGAAAAAGAGTCTTGAGGTGGTACATAGAGCCTATTCTTTTGTATGGATGTGAAACTTGGACAATGTGCAGTCAAGCTGAAAAACATCTGATGGCTGCAGAAATGTGGTTTCTGAGGAAAATGCAAAGAATACCATGGACAAATAGAAAAACCAATGACCAAGTACTACAAGAGACAAATGAAAGTCGTAGATTGATTAGAGAAATTAGACGTAGACAGTCAAAATATTTTGGACATGTAATGAGAAGAAATCGACTGGAGAACTTAGTGACAACTGGCAAGATCGAAGGGAACAGACCAAGAGGCAGACCGAGAGGAAAATATCTGGATGGCTTGGCCACATGGCATGGAGGAGACAGGAACACTGAGCTGATCCACGACTCTGGTGATCGATTGAAATGGCGAGTCATGACCGCCCACGCTTTCCGGCAGGGCACATGATTGATTGATTGATTACTGTACATTCGTCTGCAAATAGATCGCATGACGACGAAAGATGCAAAGGTAGATCGTTAATATATATGGCAAACAATTGAGGACCAAGAATAGAGCCTTGTGGTACTCCAATATTGAAGGTAGTGGTTTGAGAAAGAGATTAATTGTGTGATACTATTGGCTTTCTATTTGATAGAACAGATTTTATTAGAGTGACTACATTAGGGCCAATTTTCATTGTCTCTAGTTTTTTTAATTAGAATAACATGGTCTATCATATCAAATGCTTTCTTGAAATCAATAAACACAGTTCCACATAGACTGTTGTTGTTTATATTCTGGTGCCAATTTTCTATCATGTTTGTTAGGGCCGTATGGCAAGAATAATTTGGTCGAAATCCTGATTGACTGTCAACAATAAGTTTGTTGCGAACTAAATACTGTAATGTTAATTTATGGATGTGTTTTTCTAGTGGTTTAGATAGTGATGATTGTAAGGGAATGGGTCTGTAATTCTCCGGGAGACCATTGTCCAATGAACCAGATTTAAGAAGAGGGTACACTTTAGCGATTTTGAGAGCTGATGGAAAGTGGCCTTTGGTGAAACTCTGATTATATACAATGGCATTCTGATTATATACATCATCATCAATTGCCGTGCCGCCTGGGGTAAGCGTTCATGGGTCTCCACAGATCTCGGTCTTTGGTGTTCTGGATCAACTCTACTGATGATATTCCTCCATGCCACCGTCTCAGTCCGTCCAGCATCATTTCTCTTGGTCTGCCTCTGCCTCTCTTCCCCTCGATCTGTCCAGTTGTCACGATGTTCTCCAATGCCTCTCTTCTCATCACATGACCAAAGAAAGCTGTTTGTCTCTTACTTATTGTTGTATATAGTGTTCTAGTTTCATTAGCCTCTTTCAGGCATTTGTTGTTAGTTACTCTGGCAGTCCAAGGAATTCGCAACATTCGTCTTAAAAACCACATCTCTTTTGCTTCTAAGTTCTTCCGATTATATTAAATTGCAGTGTGGCCTCAAGACAGACATACAAGTATGATATATGCATATGTATAATAATTATACAATTATAAAATTAATACAACTTTCTTTGGGGTATGGAATGAAGACATGAAGTGACTTAGCAGACTCTAGTGTGGCTGAATTCGTCACAATATACATGCAAAAAATACTCTAAGATGGCCATTACACTATAGAGATACATAAAAGAGGCTAATTGCCTCGATCTGTCGACACTGAGATCAAGGCTGTTGTCGGAAAACAATTGCGTCCAGAAGATATCATCATCTACACAGATGGGTTCTTGAAACGGGGTCCAGGTCTTTGGGGCTAGCACACCACAACAGATGGAGAGAACAACCAAAGAGCGGTGCGTTCAAGACTGTTATATCAGGACAGTCATAACATCTGATGGGATATGCCTTGAAGAGATTAGTTCAAGAATCGCTATGGCGAAGGTAGGCTTTTGCGAATTGGAAAACATACTGTACTTTGTATGAATGTGAAGCGTGGACAATGAGCAGAGAAGCTGAAAAACATATGATGGCTGTGGACTTGTGGTTTCTCAGGAAAATGCAAAGAATACTATGATCAGACAGAAAACCATTGACCAAGCCCTACAAGAAACAAATGAAAACTGATTAGAGAAATTAGTTTTACAATTTTGTGGACACGTTATTAGAAGAAATAAATTGGAGAACTTGGAGGCAACTGGCAAGATTGGGAGGAAAAGAACAAGGCGAGGGCAGAGACGTAAATACCTGGATGGCTTGGCCACATGGTATGGTAGAGACAAGAACGCAGAGTTGATCCACGACTCTGGTGATCATGTGAGATGGCGAAACATTACCGCCCACGCCTATCGGCATGGCACATGATAATGATGATGACTGTGGAGATCACCGCTGCCTTCGGGGCGCTCTCATGGGCAGCAGAAAACGATGTCACACAAGACATAATTATATCAGACTACATGCAGAACATCGCAGCCGGCAGTCCCCGCTCCGAATTTGGAAATCACACCTTAAGCCATCCCCTCGATGTACGCATCCGAATATGCCGGAGTAAAAGGTAACACGCAGATGAGCTGGCAAATAGTACACCAATGCACGGGGAAGCAGCATGGACAGGGCTGATATATTCAAAGGAATACGGACTGGGTTGGCACAGTTGTGAGTCACCGATACTGGCCCAGCTACACGAATTGGGAATGTAGTCTTGTAAAGCACGTGAGTGTGAGTGTCGCCTTCGAGGACAAGAGACCATATAAAATAACCGACTCCGTTTGAGAGCCATGAACGCCTACGCCAGCTAGCAGGGCAAATGATGATGATGATGACTCCGTTTGGGTACACTGACCAGAACTACTGTTGTGTGGATGCTGCCTCGGGAGACTGAACACGCATATGTGCAGGGCCGTTGTTCATAATGGCATCTCTCTCTCTCTCTCTCTCTCTCTCTCTCTCTCTCTCTCTCTCTCTAGCTCCCTCGCGCGTGCGCGCACACAGACACACATACTCACACATAGATAATTCTAATGTCAGGACATGTTATCTTATATATAAATTAGGATGTGGGTATCTCTGTCTGTATGTATGGCCTTTATTTGTTCGCGAACGGCCCATCCGATTGAGATGAAATTTTCTACACGCCTTCCTTTCATTCCAGAGCTGTCAACTGTGATATTTTTTTAGTGTGAAATCGCCTGCTTACTCAGTATTATTTCATTTTTCATTTTTCATCATAATTTCATATATCTCAGGGGACCTAACTCTGTAAAAGTTATTTCAAGGGGCATAACTTTTCTGTATAACTTATAGTCATATTGTGGCATCGTTTTCAAAGATTTATAAACTCTTTGTCCATAGTTATGTACCGGCATATGAGTTATAATAAATAATGATACAATCTGTAAGGCATTTTCAAAGTTTTCATAAAAATGATGCACAATGCATAACATTGTAACTCATCTTTTTTTGCTTAAGAAGTTACTGTAGTCATGCAGGTGATTAGAAAGAGTTTTCATTAAAAATAATGGATGGTGTGTGGTAGAACGTTCTTTTAAGTTACATTTTTTTTTGTTGTATGAATTTAATGAAGCCGGACAGGGTCAGGCAGACAGATAGACAGACAGACAGACAGATAGACAGTCGGGAACAGGAACTTATATGACTACTTATATAAATTAAATGAGATGCTTCACACCAGGAGCTGGGCGATGTCGGGCCGGGTCAGACAGACAGACAGACAGACAGACAGACAGATAGTCGGTAACGGGAACGGGAACTTATATGACTACTTATATGAATTAAATGAGATGCTTCCCACCAGGGACTGGGCGAAGCCGGGCAGGGTCAGCTAGTATCTTATAAATAAATTAGGATGTGCGTCCGTATTTATGTATCTCTGTATGTATCTCCGTATCTATGTATCTATGTATGTCCTTTATCCGTTCGCGAACGGCCCATCCGATTGAGATGAAATTTTCTACACGCCTTCCTTTCATTCCAGAGCTGTCAACTGTGATATTTTGTTAGTGTGAAATCGCCTGCTTACTCAGTATTATTTCATTTTTCATTTTTCATCATAATTTCATATATCTCAGGGGACCTAACTCTGTAAAAGTTATTTCAAGGGGCATAACTTTTCTGTATAACTTATAGTCATATTGTGGCATCGTTTTCAAAGATTTATAAACTCTTTGTCCATAGTTATGTACCGGCATATGAGTTATAATAAATAATGATACAATCTGTAAGGCATTTTCAAAGTTTTCATAAAAATGATGCACAATGCATAACATTGTAACTCATCTTTTTTTGCTTAAGAAGTTACTGTAGTCATGCAGGTGATTAGAAAGAGTTTTCATTAAAAATAATGGATGGTGTGTGGTAGAACGTTCTTTTAAGTTACATTTTTTTTGTTGTATGAATTTAATGAAGCCGGACAGGGTCAGGCAGACAGATAGACAGACAGACAGACAGATAGACAGTCGGGAACAGGAACTTATATGACTACTTATATAAATTAAATGAGATGCTTCACACCAGGAGCTGGGCGATGTCGGGCCGGGTCAGACAGACAGACAGACAGACAGACAGACAGACAGACAGATAGTCGGTAACGGGAACGGGAACTTATATGACTACTTATATGAATTAAATGAGATGCTCCCCACCAGGGACTGGGCGAAGCCGGGCAGGGTCAGCTAGTATATATATATATTCACACAGGCACGATTTAAGTTCTAGGACATGCTACACAGGACGTCGCAGCCAACTCCAACATTGTACGGCTGTTTGTTATTTATTGACAAGATCACGTTCAGTAGTTAATCAATGCTTTCTGAACAACCGGCACTCATACCATTAAATGAAAACCAGGGCAATACGGTCTGCTTCTAAATCACCCCCGGCTGTGTTTCGAACGAAGTATGTGGGATTACGAACTGCGTTCGTAACTCCATCGCCACAGCTTCGGTTAGCTGTCATTGCAGATTAATTAAAGTACGTTTACCATGTTACAAAAATGGATCCAGACACATCAGTGAGCTGACGGGAAGGACAAATACTGCACCCCTCTCCCCCTCTCTCCAAGATCAGAAAGCAGCGGGGTCTATCAGATAGGTACTGGAAACTCACATCTCTGGAGCGGCAGATTAGAATACAATACGGTTCTAGATTTATTATTGCACATACAGACCTGGTCAGATCCACCCTAAATTATGTTGTTTTCGTGGTGTGTTTTACTTGTTTCATTGTCAAGAAGAGAGAACATCAGAAATGATGAAAGCAGGATTAAAGTGGTGGTAATAGCAGCGCTATATATCATTAGAAAGCAGTCACTTAACTAGGCTACCAACTGCCAGGATAACTCAACTAGCAATGTTATACAGACCACATGGTGCCTGAAGAAGAGGCCTCCCAATGTAAACGATGGACAGAGGGAATAACAGTGCAAGGGAATATCGATACACGAAGCCCATACAAGGGCACTATCCCGCTGTTCAGGCGTCGCATCGATACCGCAAGGTACTAGAGGAACAAGATGAGTTGAGATGAGATGAAGAAGGCAAATGCATTAGTTTAAAATGTTGTAAACGACACAAAACACACATTTGCTTCGTGGATGTCGAGTTTAAAGGGGTGGTAAAGAGACTGTGGGAAGTAAAATGGTGTCTTTGGCGGGAATTTCCTTCTTGTGTTACCATGACACTTGTGAGATAACAATCGCAATGGGGAACCACGCATTTAAATGATGTTCTTTTTCTAAATCACTTCCCTTTTCTTAGCCAGGTCAAAGTGGACCGTTTATGATTGCATTCAAGTACTTATGTATTAAACGATTTTTGAAATACGACTTGATGTTGTTATTGTTGTTAATGGTGCTGGAGTTGTTGTTGGTGGTGCCGATGTTGTTGTTGGTGATGTTGTTGCTGTTGTTGGTGCTGATGTTATTGATACTGATGATATTGGCAATGATGGTGTTGTTGCTGTTGTTGGTATTGATGCCGTTAGTGGTGCCGATGTTGTTGTTGGTAATGATATTGTTGTTGTTAGTGATGGTGTTATTGTTGTTGGTGTTTATGTTGTTGGTGTTGATGTTGTTTTTGTTGTTGTGTTTTTGATTTTGCTTGCGTTGTTGTTGGTTTTTTTTTTTGTTTTTTTTTTGATGATAGTGTTGGTGGTGATGCTGTTCTTGATGAATTTTGTAGTTGTGGTGATTTTATTACTGTTGGCTTTGCTGTTGGTGGTTTTCTGTTGTTATTATTCTTGTTGTTATTGATGGTTGTGGTGAATGTACTGTTGTTATTGTTGCTTTTGATCATGCTGCTATGTTTGTTGTTGTTGTTGGTAGTGGTTGTGATGGTATTGCTGTGGTTGCAATAATTTCCTTTTGAGTTGTTCACTATATCTTAAATGGTTGAATTGATGCCATGTGAAGACTTAATTCCTCGCAGTCAACAACACAATGTGTGTTTGAGTGGGAGATGTGTGTGTTGGTGGGCGAATGTGTTTCGGTGGGGATGTGTGTGGGGGTGGATGTGAAATGTGTGGGTGGGGTGGGAAATGTATGTGTGTGTGTGTGTGTGTGTGTGTGTAGATGGAAAGATGTATGGGTATGGGTGGTTGATGTGGGTGATGATGAGGGTTTGTGTGTTTGCGTGGATGTTGGTGGGTAGTGGGATGTGTGGGTGTTGGCGGGTGGGGGAAATGTGGGGGATGTGTGTGTGGGTTAGTGTGTTGGGGGAATGTGTAGGGGCTGTGGGGGATGTGTGTTTTGGTAGGGGAATGTGTGTCGGTGGGGGATGGGTGTGTGGTTGTTGGATGTGAAATGTGTGGGTGGGTATGTGTGTGGATTAAAAGATGTGTAGGTATGGGTGGTTGATGTGTGATTGGGTGAGGGATATTGTGTGTTGGTGCGGGATGTGTGTGTGTGAGGGGTATGTGTGTGTGGTTGAAGGGTGTGTTGGTGGGTGGGTGGAGCATTAGTGTATGGGTGAGCTTGTGTGGATTGGGGTATGTGTGAGTGAGTGGAAAGATGCGTGTGAGTGAGTGAGGGATGTGAGTGTGGGTGGGTGCGAGATGTCTGGGTTGGTGGTGGGATCTGTGAGTGGGTGGAGGGATGAGTGGGGGATGTGATTTGAGTGGGGGATGTGTGGGGATGGGTGGGTGATGTGTGAGTAGGTGATGGTTGGTGCGGGATGTGTGTGTGGAAGGGGGATGTGTCACATAACATGATAATATGCATTCATTATGCTTACAAAATTCATGTGATAATGTTCTTTTTCCCCTGTGTGAAAGCATCATGCACTGTTGATGAACGAAAGATGAGTGATTGGAAGGGCTGAAAGTAAGACGGGCCTACGTGCCCAATTTGTTATACTTTGAAAATAAAGATCAATTCAATTCAATTCAATTCAATTCAATTCTGTTCTCTCCCGCATCAGGCTTAATCGGTGAAATGCACGGGAACCACGATCTGCCGGCTGACCACAACTGGCCAGGCAGATTCTCGGTGTTGCCACAAGGTTCGCAGGCCGAAACTGAATATGTTATTCAGCCAAACCTGCGCTGGGGCTGTAGGCACGCACAACTAATATTTATATACTATACTGTATAATATATAGTTTAAAAACCATAGAATATTTACTAGGTTTACAGGAGATAAAATTCTCGCCAAGTATACATGCATATCTATAGATATACACAAACATAGGAAAATAGGAAAAAAATCGTCTCTCTCTCTCTCTCTCTCTCTCTCTATATATATATTTTATATATATATATATATATGAAACAGAGGTTAACACAGGAGCAATGACCACTTACTTCGGCTACGGTGATTTGACGAGAAGAGCGCAACCCTGACTGCGTATGGCCAAAGAAGAAAATGAATAAAGAGAGAGAACATCTCATCGTCCTCGGTTAACAAGAATAGTAATTAAATACGTTTAAGAAGATCCAAAAATGGGCCGACAGGGAATTAGAATAATTTTCTCCAATTCCAGACAAAGAATTACTCCGAGGGTTGTTCTAACACCAATGATTACACAATGAAAGTCTATCAACTAAACGACAAAGTAAGAATAACACAAGTGTCATTTGTTTATTAAACTTCTAAAAGCAACAATAATATGCAGACATGTAGCATCGACAAAGAAGTTAGAATCCAGCAAAACCAAACAGCAAAAATTCTAATCCAGCAAACAAAACTCCTAAGTATAGCAAAAACTTCTAAGTACAGCAAAACTTCTAATCCAGCAAAACCTTCAAATCTACGAAAAACTTCTAATCTACCAAAAACTTCTAATCTACCAAAAACTCAGAAAAATCTAAGATCTAAAACTAAACTTCTGGCTATTCCACTGCAAAAACTGTCAGGGTCACTTAACAAGCTTACTATAGGCATTGGGGCTTCATAACGTGGTGTGGTGGACTATAGAAAGACCGGTTTTACCTGTGCATGTGTTTGTATACTTGGGTAGGAACCACTTCCCAGAGTTCCAGACCAATCATACAGTCCGCACCTCTGGAGGAGTTCCACCATCATCGCGAGCCGAGTACATATATGAAAAATACGATCTGAAGCGTAATTTAAGCAAAACTAAAGGGGAGACCGTCTATTACGTCACACACTCACATGAACAACAACCTTGTTAAATGAATGCCGCCAATATAAACAATGCATAATACCATGTTATGCGGCAGGTTGGAACGCACATTAACACAGTACACTTCCACATGTATAAACACATACATACATACATTCATAAATACACTGTTTAAAAATAGAAACGCAATATTATATTGTACCAACATTTTATTGACGATGCTGATTCGCCCATTGCAGTCGGTTCTGGCGTCCATATAAACAGGACCTCTGTAGGGTCTTCAAGTCCGAAGACCAACGTCGTGGAGCCGGTTCCTGACCGTTTGATCTGAAATTCTACGAGCTCCTGGCATTGACTGGACTGTGGAGGACGCAGATGTAAATCGATTCGTAAGGTGACGCAGAGGACTGAAGTTGTGATTCTGGGTCTTCCACTGCGCGGCCTGTTTGCCACTGAGTCAGATTCTTGATATCGCCTCCAAAGGCGACTTATGGTGCTTCTAACCACATTAAATTCTCTGGCTACACACTTTGTGACTGCCCAGCCTGTAAACGTCCAATGATGATGAGTCTTTGTTCTGTAGTGAGATGAACCATAATTGCGCATTAAATTTTTAACTGAATTTATTATTACCTTTGATAGGAATTCAATAATAAGGTCGGAGAGTTGTGTGTTCAGCAAGTTTCACGGGATTATCATGAACCAGTCTCGAGTTATTGTCAAAAATGTTTTGACCTTGACCTCTTTCATGACCTCACGAATCACTTGGTGAGTATAATTCAGGTAACCACGAGACGTTAATGACCAGATGGACACAGTCGATAGGTTGACTGATGTCCAATCAGCGAATATCTTTTATAAAAGTAACACCAAATATTTTGCATTTTTTTTTTTTTTTGAACAGTATATATACATCATGTACACAAACTCTCACAGTTATACAATCATTCAACAATTCACAAATGCACACTCTGTCACACGCACATATACATACTCACAATCACAAACACTCTAACAAACATTTACACATACATGCATTGTCTATGTTATCTCTCTCTTTTCGCCTCTCTCTCTCTCTCTCTCTCTCTCTCTCTCTCTCTCTCTCTCTCTCTCTCTCTTCTCTCTCTCTCTCTCTCCCTCTCTCTCAAGAATCACGGGAAGTCCGAGAGAGATGATGTCCGACATTTTGACTGTTGTCATAGAGGCACATCGGTATCATAAATGATTGACAGTGCGCGAGACAGGAGGCTGTGGGAAGACGTGACAACCAACGTCTCGTGACACGGATTATAATTTGTGCTTGTACGTCGCAGTGTCTATGACATGTTTGATTGTGACGAGACGTACTATGGCACGTCCTATCCCTACGTCTAGAGATGTGCTGTGTATAATACTTTCTGGTCCCCTTTTAGGCTGGGTCAGTATGGACGGTTTCGTAAACAATAACAAACCTCCACCTCCAATGGGATTAGAATACACGATGACGGGGCGGGCAGGCAAGAGTTCTGGCCACTGAGCCACCTCGGCTAGGGAGAATATACTTCCTTATAAATGTACTCCTCGTCAGACTATACGTATATTGGCATTGTTGTTTCAGTTTCTACTGGGAGAAACATAAATATGTAAGTTGTACCACTCAGAAAAGGTCGGCCAGAGATTCAATAGAAAGGAATGTCTTACGACACAGAAAACATAAATACAACAGTTAGTCAGGTTTGTTGTGTTTCTAGAGTGCAGTCCACGAGAAATACATTCAACAATGTGACAGTACAAATCGGGATGTGTTGGTAGCTTTTATTGTCTTGATTGTATTGTGTATTCTATGATGTTTTACTTTACCGAGTATCATCTCTAGCAGAAACAGTACGAATATGATTAGTGAAACTGTGGTAAAGCTGCGAACTTGTAAACCATATACAATTTAGTGGAACTGTGGAAATTCTGTGGGCATGTGAACACTATAAAATTAGTGGAACTGTGCCAAAGCTTTGGATATGTAAACAATATAAAATTAGTGGATAGGTGGTAAAGCTGAGGACATGTAAACAATATACAATCAATGGAACTGTGGTAAAGCTGTGGACTTGTAAACAATATAAAATTAGTGGATGTGTGGTAAAGATGAGGACATGTAAACTATGTAAAATAAGTAGAGCTGTGGAAATGTAAACAATGTAAAATTAGTGGAACTGTGGTAAAGTTATGGGCATGTAAAACATATGCAATTATTTGAACTGTGGTGAAGCTGTGGACATGTAAACAATATGCAATCAATGGAACTGTGGTAAAGCTGTGGACTTGTAAACAATATAAAATTAGTGGATGTGTGGTAAAGATGAGGACATGTAAACTATGTAAAATAAGTAGAGCTGTGGAAATGTAAACAATGTAAAATTAGTGGAACTGTGGTAAAGTTATGGGCATGTAAAACATATGCAATTATTTGAACTGTGGTGAAGCTGTGGACATGTAAACAATATTAAATAAAACAAAGTAATTCCGCTGTGCAAAACTCAATTACAGAAAACATAGGGCGTTACAACAACTAGTTTCATCGACAAATAACGAAAACACGTACACAAAATACAAGATAAAAACACGAGGCAGATACTTCAATGACTACATAAAGGTTTAAGAACAGGTTGAGAAGAATTTAAAAAAGAATGTGTAACATTTGCTACATATCTTAGAATCCAAGAATGTAATAGTACCTTGTATCTTGACTTTAGTACTCTTGAATCCCTCGTGTGATGCGGACATCGATAGTGTGTGGGAATGGTTCAGTGTAGAGTCCAGGTAAATGCATGGAAGTAGTACACGAAGACTAGGAGATAGGTAACCTAGAAGCAATAGTAATATGATGGTGGGCAGAGATGGGAAACTAAGAAGGAGTGCCCCGGTGATGTCCATACAATACATGAGTGTGTTCCGGTAAAGGGTTGGCTATAGTGGACGCATGTCAAAGGGCAACGAAGTGTGCATGTGAGTATGATGGTAATAATAGCGAAACGCATTCTCTGTGCTCATTTATGTGTGTACTAATGGAATACTAACGCCTGAATGCGCACACACACACACACACACACACACACACACACACACACACACATCAACAAACTTTATCATGACCATATAATGAGAGAGACAGAGAGAGAGAGAGAGAGAGAGAGAGAGAGAGAGAGAGAGAGATGAACAGTACCTGTGATATGCACCTAGGATATGCAAAAAGAGGTCTAAATAAGCTTCACTTATACTGTTCCCTAACATCAAATCTCCCAATGCACCGTGTTATTGGTGTTGTATACGATCAGACCAAACGTAATACACGTGATATGAGTTGCCACAACGAAGCAAGATTATTATACTATGTTGTACTAATGAATAGCACCCATGGTGTCTCTTGCTGTGTGTGAGTGCACATCCTATAGTGGAAATCAGGCGTATACCACAGACAGCACAGATTAAGGCTATACTGTGGGTATGTCAACCAAAGTTTCTCTCGTTGCTGTTCAATTCTCGATAAGTGTCTCGATAAGTGTCATAAAAGTAAATCATGAAATTACACACATCCACCCACCCACCCACCCACCCCCACACACCCTCACACCCACACACCCCCACACCCACACACACGTGCAGTTAGTCGTTCCACAGAACATGACATAGGAGTCGCTTAAAATTCGACTTCATTGCACCTGGATTTTATCCCATATGGCTCGGTCTATTTCCGCAGCTCGGAAAGCGTCGCACAAAGCACGAACGCCGTAGCTCTAGCGACGACCCACAGGAGTCTCCTAAAAATTTCACTCGTGAACCGAAAGACGCGGCCCGGAATCGAACCTACAACCTTCGGAGCCCGAGTCAAACGGCTTGACCACTTCGCCACGGAGACTCCCACTTGACATAAGTGATACACATACATGACATAAGAGAACATACCATAATATATACATTCAATTATCAGCACATACAGACGCTAATTTAGTCATGTTGTCAGCAATTAAAATATTAGTTGTTGTCGGCTTGTCTCCGGACTTCATCTTTCCGTTCTTATTCCACGTGTCTTGTCGGCGTCCAGTCATGTCACAGAGTGTGTCCAGATGTCGTGAGACAGAATAACATCGTACCCTACACACGTGTCTCCTCAACAGAATCACCAACAGAAATGCAGCGTCTGTGTCTCCTGGTGACGATGGGTGCCTGTCTTGTCACGTCTGACCCAGAAGATGTTGCTGTGACAGTTCATAGAGGAGCGTTCCAGTTAATTCTACGCAGCAGAAAACTAACAGAGTAAGTATGATAGTAACGAGTGACTGTCTTGTCGCCTCTGCCCCACTTGATGTTTCTATAACAGTTCGGAGAGGAATGGCGCAGTGAAAGCTCACAAGCAGAGAATTAACTGGGTAAGTAAAATGTAGCGAGCTCCTGTTCATGCCATGAATGACGTTGTGTGACATAATATAGCACAATACAGCATATCAGTCGGCCCTGGATGGGCGATGTGGTCAGTATGAAGCAACACTTCACAAGATTAACAATAGTCTCTGCAATTTATCTTTGTCAATCTTTGTCAGGAACAAGAGTTCCAAATAGATACTGAATATTAAGCCAAAGCTGATCTTCGGAAACAAATCATGGACAATTAGTAGACAAGTGAGAAATTATATAGAGGCTTCGAAGACATGTTTGGCCGTCTCACACTATGGCCCATCTTGGATCAGGTCTGTGTTCTTGTGCGCGCCCAATACACTTTAAGTGATAACAGCAGTCCTATATGTCATGAATACCGTACACCCCTGGGACTAAATAAATGACACGACATTTGCCAAACCATCTTAGAGTGGGTCCAGTAGTTACGACTCTACACATTTAGATAGAGTAAATCATGCGGCGTGTATTCCAGCCCAGCAATGCTGTAAGTATTGTTTGGTAATCTGTGTGTTCATGTGTGGTGAAATTTCCAGTCATTAATCGATTGAAAAATGAACTTAAAATTACTATTCTAAACAATCTACAAATAATCCTAAAATAGATGTCAACAGTGTGATCTTTCAGCGCGCCACAAAGACTTTAAAAGTAAAAGGCACATTAGTTGCATGTCCTTTATACAATCAACCACAAGATTCTTAAGTTTGTGATTTACAAGGCAAGTTTACATTAAGTAGTTTGCATTTGCTTTCTAAACAATCGACGCTCAAACCATTATGTGCAAACCAATGCAAGGCGTTGAATCTCAAATTCTCCTGTAGCGGTGTTTCGAACACAGTATGCGGGATTGCGAATACAAATAAATAGATAATAAATCAAACAATTAGAAAAATAATCAATAATTCAGATACTGCCTCAACATCCAGTGTTGACTTGTTTCATTGTTTATGGTAACGGTTTCACCTTTAGGGCAAAGGGTCACCCATAATACTCCGTTCCTGTGACAGTGAATATTACACACAATGCTCCTCACTGCCCCAGGTGAAAAGTGGAATAGATAGCACAACATTACACACAGGCATACATGCATAAGGCCGCTGTGAGATAACCAACACAACACTCCGCTACTAAAATTGCTTTTCAGCAGCTGCACACACATTACTGCATAAGGCAAAACCAGTTTAGCAATCAACCGGCCGTCATTTTTCTGAGCATGCAGTTCACTATACAAACCATCACGCACAGATATACAATCATAAAATCCACAACTCACAGCTTTATTTCACTTTGGCAAGCGACGATCCCAGGCGTGGAATCCGAGTCCAACCATGGTCATGCTATTACCACCGCAGTTTGCTATCAACTTCGCTAGCGCGCCCGCCACTATTCTAGAAGCCTTGTTAAAACAGAATGAGCTACTCAAAAGCCAGACGTAAGATATAGTGAATCCTTCAACTATATTGAACAACGCACGTCAATTGTGCGTTGTTTTATCCATAGTATCTATCCTACCTCTTTCGGAAATGTAAATACATTGCGCAAATAACATGTTATAGTGTATAGAATGTCCAACAAAACGAGGCGAGATTCTTAAAAGAAGAAGCAGCGGTCTAACAAGTTGAAGAAGCACACACGACATTGAAGACAGCCTGGACATGGATATGCCAGAGGTTGGGGATCTGGCACACGTTCGAGAGTCTCTCTCTCTTAGGCTGTGATGGGAAACTCGTTCTGTCAAGGATCGGTTACATGACGACCTGTGTTATAAAGATAATAGCATTGGTAACAGATGCCATGTAGAGTACATATCGACATGTGGTATAAAGGTAATAGCATTGTGAACAAAGATGTCTCGTAGGAACCTACTGGGCATCAGGTAACTTTTGATGACCGTTAAGGGCCAAAACATTTCTGGAAGGGGACTACTTATGACGATCAGAAAGGTCATGTCGCACTTCCTCAACTGCCGAGTGTTTATCACTTGAAACAAAAGAGGTCACGTAGAATACAGGATACAGGCAGATCGACCTACTATGCCGCAGATGACCTTTGATAATATAAACAAACCTATAATCACGTGACAGTTAAAGGTCCCCTCTCCACGTCTGCTGGAGTGTTGGGTATATAGTGCAAGCCTCATATTGTCATAGATGAATGGGCACTCGGTGAGTCACGTGCTCAAGGTCACACTGTTGGCCTGTACTTTCAAGTACACTTCCCGGTATCTATTTTAATCTGGATCGAATTATGAGCAAAGGTAAATTTTACATATTCCCCAAAGATGAGAATTTGAACACATGACTCCCGGGTCCTGGCCATTGTGCCACGGCTGCTCCAATATGTTAATGAGATGTGTACATTCATTTAAAGAAATAAGAGAAGTAACGGCGACAGCAACACGTAACAACAGGAAATAAAAACAGGTTAAGTGTAAATCCTGTGTATAAGTTAGCTATACTAAACAAAGTCACTATATGTACACGGTATGTACACGGTATGTACCATGTATGTACACGGTATGTACACTGTAGGTACACTGTATGTGTTTAGTATATCTCACTTTTTCGCAGGAGTTGCACATACCTAACAGTTTGTATGTCTTATTATTCAGAGAGACACTTTTTTGTTGTTGCATATTACGTGCAAGACGTTGCAGCCAACGTCAGCATTTTTGAGCTGCTGTTGATGTACAAAGGCAAGTTTTACGTTCAGTAGTTTACCATTGCTTTCTGAACGACCGGCTCACTTACCCCCGTAAGTTAGCAGCGCGGCGCGAACAAGAGATACACTACCACACATATTTATTTATAACAGTATATATTGTGTATTACAGTTCAGCTGTTCTATCATTGCAGATTGCACAGGTGTATGTGTACGGATGCTCACGTGGGATGCAAACGTAAAGACGGGATGGTAAAACCGATACTACTGAGGGAATCTCCAAATAATAGTAGTACGCAATTCTTAAATGTGTACACGTGTACATTATTTGCAGCTTATGTAACGTGTGCAAGAAATACTCAGAACGGACAAACAAGAGTAGATGTTCAGCCTAACAGTAATTCATTTAGTTTGCGTAATAATGAAATTTGCGATATAAACTGTGTTGACGTCATGTGGGATGATAGTCATACAAACGTCAGGTTATATACAAATACGATCAACACCGAACAGTGCTCAATGAAACCACTGTCTGGCCCACCAGCCACGACACACACAACACCTGTGATCATTATCAGTATAATGGTATTCAGTATCATACTCAATATTATCTCTGTCATCATCATAGTCTATCTTTGTAGTACGAGAAAGCATCAGCCGAAGAACACTTCAGCGAAAATCTCACATGTTTACAATAGTCTCGATGCTAACATAGACAATGGATTGTATGACGTCAGTTCCGAGCCCTCTAGGCAACCAGACCTGGAGAGGGAACAAGGACCTCTGTATGACGAGATAAACTAGGGGGTATACGAATACCCAGTAAAACACGCAGTTAGATGGGAACAACGTGTACTTTCAACCCCAATAAGAGAATTACAATTCATAAACGCTTATATTTTACCACAGAGATTCTCTTAGTTAAAACTGTTTCATGCTCTACGCTATCTGAAGTAGCTCGCAGATTATTGAGGAGTGTACGACTTGATGTCCGTCCTTTGATTGATTGTCTGTTTGAAAATACATATTCTCATACATTAATGGAATAATTTTTTACATGTGTACTCACGCATACGCACACATACACAAGACACACACACACACGCATACGCACGCACGCACGCACAAATATATATTTATACACACACAGAGTCATTCATACAGCATTGCCTGGTTTGTCACCACAACCGTGGATTTTCATGTGGACATGCATACATTGGAGGCAGTAAGGCGTGATTGTACGTATGTCTGTATGTAGCTGACATTGTTTTAAGTTAGTTGTGAATTAACAGGAAGAATACATACCACACCCCTCATCCTCCCTTCTCCAAGGTCAGAAAGCAGCGGGGTGTATCAGATAGGTACTGGAGCCTCACATCTCTAGAGCGACAGACTAGTGTGTAACCAAGTCTGGATTTATTATAGCACAAACAGACCTGGTCAGATCCATCCCAGATTGTGGTGTTTTCGTGATGTGTTTTACTTATTTCATTTTCAAGAAGAGAGAACATCAGAAATGATGACATCGGGACAAGAAGTGAGAGTGATAGCAGCGTGGATATCTTTAGCAAGCTGCATGTGGTATGGATCTGCCACTTAACTGATTCAGTGAGGAAAGAGAATATATGGCCACAAGTGGCCTCCCATTTGGACGATAACTCGCCGTACTAGGGTTATCGTGTGTTTTGTTTCGTGGCATCTTACGCAATATTAATGCTCATTGAATGGACATTTACATCATAATACTTGTGCATTTGATTGTGTACCTTGATTGGTCCAAACCTACCTATTGTTTGGCACTGAATCAGTTACCTAGACTACCAACTGTCAGTATACCACGACTAGCAATGTTGTACAGACCACATGGAACCAGAAGAAGAGGCAGATAGTGTAAACGATGTACAGAGGGAATAACAGAGTCCATGGAATCTCCATACATGAAGCCAATAAATGGGCAATCTCTTAATGTTTATGCTTCACCTCGACACCGCAAGGCATAAGTGGAACAGGTTGAGGAAGGCACATGCATTTGTTCAAAATGTTTTATACGAAACAAAACACAAATTTGTTCCGTGGGGGTAGAGTGCAAAGAGGTAGAAGGAAGGATGTGGGAAGTAAAATGGTGTCTTCTGCGGGAGCATTCTTGTGTTACTAACACACTTGTGAGATATTTTCATAATAGGTAACAACTCACTTAAATCATGTATTTTTCTTAATCTCTTACCTTTTCATAGTCACTTCAAAGTTAGCCTTTTATGATTTCATTCAAGTGTTATTGCATTAAAAGCTTGTTGATAAGGCGGTTGATATTGCTGTTATTGGTATTGATGTTGTAATTGTCGGTGAAGTTGTTGTTGTTGGTGGTGCTGATGTTGCAATTGTCTTTCAAGTTGTTGTTGTTGGTGGTGCTGATGTTGTTGTTGGTTGTGCTGATGTTGTTGTTGGCGGTAGTGATGATGTTATTGGTGGTACTGTTGTTGTTATTGTTGTTCTTGTTCTTGTTGCTGCTGTGTTGTTGTTGTTGTTGTTGTTGTTGTTGTTGTTGTTGTTGTTGTTGTTGTTGTTGTTGTTGGTGATGATGTTATTGTTGATGGTGGTGCTGATGTAGTTGTTGGTGGTGCTGATGTTGTTGTTGGTGGTGATAATGTTGTTGTTGGTGGTGATAATGTTGTTATTGATGGTGCTGATGTCGTTGTTGTTGGTGATGATGTTGTTGTTGTTGGTGATAATGTTGTTGTTGGTGGTGATAATGTTGTTGTTGGTGGTGATAATGTTGTTATTGATGGTGCTGATGTCGTTGTTGTTGGTGATGATGTTGTTGTTGTTGGTGATAATGTTGTTGTTGGTGGTGATAATGTTGTTCTTGATGGTGCTGATGTCGTTGTTGTTGGTGATGATGTTGTTGTTGTTGGTGATGATGTTGTTGTTGTTGGTGGTGATGTAGTTGTTGATGGTGATGATGTTGTTGTTGATGGTGGTGATTTTGTTGTTGGTGGTGATAATGTTGTTGTTTGTGATGATGTTGTTGGTGGTGGTGGTGATATTGTTGTTGGTGGTATGATGTTGTTGTTGGTGGTGCTGATGTTGTTGTTGGTGGTATGATGTTGTTGTTGGTGTGCTGATGTTGTTTTTTGTGGTATGATGATGTTGTTTGTGTTGCTTATGTTGTTGTTGGTAGTAGTGATGATGTTATTAGTCGTACTCTTGTTGTTGTTGTCGTTGTTGTTGTTGTTGGGTATGATGTTATTGTTGATGGTGATGTTGTTGTTGTTGGTGCTGATATTGTTGTTGTTGGTGATGATGTTATTGTTGATGGTGATGATGTTGTTGTTGGTGATGTTGTTGTTGGTGCTGATATTGTTGTTGATGGTGATGGTTGTCATATATTTTTGAAGGGAGTGGGAGATCACTGTAGTGCATGCCCCATTTCTAACAAAAGAAGTAGAGCCCCATCCTCTTCTATCTTCAATAACCCCAGAATATGAACCTTGAGTTATCTGCAGGCCTCGTTCTATTAAGTAGTCTAGGAGATATAGATTATGGCCCTGGTGAAAATAATGATTACTAACTGGGATTCTGCCCCTTCTCCAAGGATTCTTTAGCTCTGGAGCCCCCTTTTTGTTTATCAAATCTGAGGAAAGTCTGGAGAATTTTCTCAGCCTGATTTAGATGAAGAAAGCATGGATATTGAGCAGTTGATAGATCTAGAGTCTTCTCTCCCCCAATTTAGTAAGTCATTATGAGTGGATTTATTTTTAAACAATCAAACACATAATCAATCACATTAGAGTCTGACAACATGATGTACAAAGAAGCTGGTGACTCACAGATAGGTTTGAACTGATAAATTAACAGAAGGTCAATTCATGTTAATCATTTATTGACTGGGCCTGAGCCTTCTGGCCAGTACACACATCTCTATCGTGATTTACACAAGATATATTAGAAAAGTTGCACATTGGACCATTGTCACAGACCATCAATAAACAAGCATCAATACATGAGAGGTCAACAAGTGTGAAAACATAGTAAACATTTTGATGTTGTACATGTTAAGTGTGAAGATGATGAATCAACAATTAAATATCAGTTTCCTGAAATTGGGTGTGGTGTGTACCAATTAGAAAGGGAACCTGGTGACTGGGATATTAAGAAAGCCAGGGTCCATTGACTGATGGATCCACTTCAGGTCTGCCCGTATAGCTCCTCTGAAGGCCTCCCCACACTTTGCTCATGGCCAAGTCATCTTCCATCTCACTTGTGGTTCATCTCTTTCTCTCGGCTTCTCTCTTTCAGGTCTGATTTAGGTGGTTAGTTTGCTGATGTGTTGGGTGGTTGTTGGTAGCCACCAAGATCACTGTTTAAAATTCACATAAATATATATAATCTTCCCAATACAATATTCTATAAGTAGGTCAGAAGAAATCTAAATTCCTGAAGTAGGAACTAGTTCCCCTCCCCTCCTTTTTTCTCTAAGCTAGTGTTGGGTTAATTTGGGGTGGTCAGGGTTTATCACACTGTGTACGCCTTGTATCAACTGGTTCCTGCTGTATGTAAGTTCTCATAGGACCTGGGGTCAGTGAACGTGTACAGTAAGACAGTGACAAGAGTGAGAAAGTGTCAAGTTGCATGTAAATAAATGACATACATTTATAACATTTCTTCCACTCAATGGTGTTTATAGTGTGTATAAATAATTCTCTGTGTTTTCCCAATTAACCAACTTCTTCTTCTTCTTCTGTGTCTAATAACTCTCTCCCATTATCTGTGGTTGTTGTGGTGTTGAGTGTTGGGTTGTGTGGTGATGAGTGGTGTTGAGTGGTGTTGTGTTTTAAGTTATGTTGAGTAATGAGTTAAGTTCACTTCGTGTGATGGAGTTCCGCGAAGCACAACTTTTCTGATGTAATGCAGTTCATAAGTGCTCTTATCTAATTAAAATTTGACATAAATATTAATATTTATCCTTCAAACCCTATCCATTCAATAGATGAAGCAGAAAGAAAAGATTGGATTTCTCTCTCAACTTTCTAAATTGAAAATAGACATAGATAAGTCTGTTTTAAAACAAGGCACTTATTCTAGTACACGAACTGTCATTTTAGCTGTAGATAGTGATAGCATTTTTTATCAGTGTCTGCTGAAATGCACAAGATTGCTTTAGAATCATCACTTCGTACAGTTGTTCAGAATAGAATGGAGTAGTATAATGCACTTCCCAAAGTTAATAATTATCTTTAAGAATATCAGAGATTGCAGTTTCATCGAAGAGAGTATTAGAGTGTCAGTTGCCCTGGAACGGCTCTGCGTCGTCAGAATCTACAGTCGAGCATTTTTACATTTCAGAGGTTTTAATTAATAATAATACATTTCAATTGACATTACAAACACTGGATACCATTTCTTGATACCTGATACATCGGGTTCTTAGTCTAATCTCGGGAGTTACAAGCTTACCTCGGATCTAGACACTCCGCAATCCCATGTTTGAAAATTTGGTCACACCAGCTTTCCACGTCTGTTCAACAGGCTGGTTGCAGGAAAAGTGCGGGCTTATCAGATTCTGATGACATATTAACATATGCTAATCAGGCGTTGGCGCGAAAGCGGTGTCACGTGTCTCTCCTAACCAATGGTATTTTAAGCCTTGGCTGATGAAATCTTTCCAAGAATCCACGTCATCTGTCACTTATGCAGTTCCAGTTTCGATGTTAAGTTTTAAGTCTTAGTCTCCGTTTGCGGTTGTGAAGTCAATTGTTTTTTATGTTGTTTCCTCTTCTTGCGTGCATGTTTTAGTAAATGAATAATGGTGGTTAGCAATTATGCTACATGGCCCCACTCCAGATTGTTCTATGGTATGGAACTATGTTTCCAACATTTTCAGTTATCAAGCTGTTCCCATTTTTCCTCCCCTGTATTCTCTTCTGCAGCTAATTGACCTGGTTCATCAGGCACTGGGTGTCGACTCAGGAAGTCCGCTCCCACATTCATTTTCCCAGGAACATACTCAACCTGGAACGAGTAAGGTTGAAGAAGCAGCGACCACCTCATAAGTCGGGCATTCAGAGTCTTAGATGCTGCGAGAAACATGAGTGGTTGATGGTCACATTGCACTGTGAAGTGTTTGCCATATAGGTATGCTTGAAATTTATGTACACTCCATACGAGCGCAAGACATTCTCTCTCGATAGTACTGTAATTTCTCTCTGCTGCATTTAATTTCCTGCTAGCATAGGCTACAGGGAATAGCTCTGATGGTACATCTCCCTTTCTCTGCAACAGCGTTGCCCCAATTCCTATGTTACTGGCATCGGTGCGCAGCACGAATGGTTGGTCGAGGTCTGGTAGATGTAAGACTGGATGAGCAGTTAATGCCTGCTTTAGTGCTGTGAAAGCTCTCTCACAGTCAGCTGACCAACTGACTTTCTCTGGTTTCTGGATCTTTTTGGTAAGATCCGTTAAAGGTGCTGACAGAGTATTGAAGTCCTTGATGTATTTTTGATAGAATCCACATAAGGATACAAATGATCTTACATCCTTCTTTGTTTTTTGGACGAGGTGCTTTCTGGAGTTTGTCCACATTTCCCTCTTGTGGAGTTATCAGTCCATGAGATATCTTATGACCTAGAAAGTCCAATTCTTGGAATCCTATCTGACACTTCTTTGGTCTAGCCGTCAATCCAGTTTCTCTGAGGCGCCTGAACAATTGATGCAGGGTTTCTACATGCTCTTCAAATGTTTCAGTGGCGATCAGGATGTCATCCATGAAGTGACTGATGTCTGGATGCTGTAGTGGGTCAAGTAATTTTCTCATCATACGTGTAAAGACGCTGGGAGCATTACTTAATCCGAATGGAAGAACGTTGAACTCATAGTGACCTCCAGGCGTGCTGAAAGCTAACCATGGTCTAACTTCCGGTTTTACAGGAATCTGGTAATATCCCTTACTGAGATCAATCCTAGTAAAGTACTTAGCTCGGTTGAGTGCTGTGAATAGTTTATTCTGATCAGGCAGAGGTTCTGCTTGGAATTCAATAATAGCATGGAGCATCGATAATCGATGCACAATCTATGTTCTCCACTTGGCTTTCTCAATAAGACGACGCTAGCACTGTAAGGTGATTCAGATGGTGAGATTATTCCTACGGTGAGCAGCTGTTGTATTTCTTCCTCTAAAGTCTTTTGCTTTGCATAAGGAACTGGGTAAGTCTTGACTCGCACAGGCACTGTGTCATTTAACTTCATGTCAAATTCCTCCAAATCAGTTCTTCCTGGCTTATCAGTAAGTACTTCTGCATATTTTGCCATAAGTTCCCTAATCTGCTTTTTCTGATCCTTTGTTAAGTTGGGATTGATTTCCACATCCTTAAAGGTCTCTTTGGCTTGCAGTTGGCACTCGACTCCCATTGTTGATCCTTCTTCGACTTCAGTAGCCACACTCATGGCCATCAGATGTGCAGGTTCGGTGGTTGAGGGTCTTTCATGATATTTCTTCAAGAGGTTTATGTGAAATACTTTCATCTTGCCTTTGACTGAAATTATGTAGTTGGTACGTGAGATCTTCTCCGTCACTACATAAGGTCCTCTCCATCCTATTTGCAGCTTATTCTGACTGGTTGGAAGCAGCAACATCACCTTCTCTCCTACCTCTAACTCTCTATCCTTTGCCTTGCGGTTGAAGTTACGAGCAATTCTTCGTCTGGCTTGACGTAGATTGACATCGCTTGTTTCCAACTGTGTTGTAAACGATTTTTCAACTCGGCAACATATGTAGATGCAGTCACGACTGTATCATCTGTAGTATTATCAGTTCATGTTCGCAGTAACGCATCCAGTGGTCCCTTGATCGGTCGTCCAAACAACAATGTGGCTGGAGCAAAACCTGTTGAGTGATGGAGTACTTCCCTGTAAGCGAATAAAGCTGCGGGTAAATACAAGTCCCAATCCTCTGTCTTCTCCTGGGCAATTTTGCGCAGGATACTAATCAATGTCCCGTTCCACCTTTCCACAAGTCCATTTGACTGAGGGTGATATGGTGAACTGAAGATATGGCGTGCATGAAAAAGTCTGAAGGTCTCTTCCATGAGCTTACCACGAAACTGTGAAACGTTGTCCGTCAAGATCCTTTGTGGGAATCCTAGACGTGTGAATATTCCTTATAATGCATCAGCGACGTGTTTGGAGTCACAGCTGGGCATAGGAACTGCTTCGGCCCACATGGTTGTTGTGTCCACAAGCGTTAATATGAATCGGTTTCGCCTCTTCGTTGCTGAGAGAGGGCCGATTATGTCTACAGCCACTTTCTCAAATGGAATTCCAGTGATTGGCGATTCACCCAACATTGCCGGTGGTGTCCGGTGTTTTGGTGATACTTTCTGACACTGTGGGCATGATTTTACAAACCGTTGTATGTCTGAATTCATCCCTGGCCAAAAGTAGTGAGTGGTAATCCGCTGTGTAGTAGCGTTGATACCCATGTGCCCACTGAATGGTAGACTATGACCCATCTCTAAGATCTGAGTCCTGTATGGAGTTGGTACAACAAGTTGATTAAACTCTTGTCCAGCTCGTCCTGCTTTTCTGTAAAGAAGTGCTGACTTCATGAACAGATAACCTTTACGTAGAGGTAAATGTGATTTTGGCAGTTTTCTGAAGCAGGGTTCCAAGGTGCTGTCGGTTTCTTGTGCCCTCTTCAGTTCCTCCGTTCGAGGGATTGGCGTAGTTGTTTCTGGAGTTTTTGTCACCTGGGATCGAGTGGTCATGGTCGCCATCGCCACAGGTTGAACAGGTTCTCCTAGAACGATAAATCTACAGCCAAGGATTACAGGATATATTGGATCGTCCAAGACTGCTGCCTTGATTGTCCCAGTGACATACCGCGAGGCTATGTTCACTTTTGCCACTGGAAGAGACATATTTGTTGAACTCTTCAGTGGTCCCTGTAATTCCACTATTTCCTCTGTCACCTGTTCAGGGTGAACTAAGGATGATGAAACAACACATTCATACGATAATCCAGTATCATATAAACAGGTAGTCTTGAATCCATTTAGCAAGATGGATTCTACAACCGGAATACGAAGTGATGTGTCTTGATGAGGTGTCTGTTTGGACATTTCACCAGTGCTCACTTTTTTCTCTTTTCGGTTGGCCAAACAGGCCGCTGTGTGTGTAGGTGGCTTTTTCCTGCAATTCTGAAATGTGTGACCTCTACTTTTGCAATGGGTACAGAATGGTTTGTCCTCCTTCGGCGCTGTTTGGACTGTGTTTTGAGTGTTTTTCTGGGATTTCCCATTTTTTTTGGTGGCCACAGTGTTTTCACCCTCTTTTGGCTGTGGAGTTTTGTTTTGAGAGGGGGTGTTGTTCGAACGTTCCTTTCCTCCCATCTCTTTCTGAGATTTCTCAAATCTCTCTGCCAGGATGATTATAGTTTCTAGGCGGTCAGCCCCGTTTTGGGTTAAGAATGCCTTCATTTCGTTCTGCATTTTCCCCTTGATCTGATCAATGATGATCATTTCACGGAGTCCTTCAAAACTTTCCTCAAATCCTCCCAAGCAAGCCCATCTTTGTATATATGACTTCAGTCTTTCAACGAGTTGCGCATAACTCTCACCCGGTTCCTTCCTTGCGGCTTTGAATCGAGCTTTGTAAGAATCCCCGACCACTTCAAATCGGCTCAAGAGTGCCTTTTTCAGTGTTTCGTATTCTTGTTGTTCCTCACGAGTAAGTCTTGAGAACACTTCATACGCGGTGGATCTTAAGGCCTGCGCTAACTTCGTCGCCCATCTACTTTCTTCAAGCCCACAGCTGACAGCCATTGCCTCGAAGCGTGATAAAAATCCTTCGATGTGGTCAGTCTGTTCATTAAAGGGTTCCAGAGGAAATGACATAGCTCCTGAATTAAGGTGAGAGACGTGAGGAGGTGGTTCTGTCACTGGCGATCCTGATGAGGTTGAGGGTGTAGGACCACTCCCTTTCTCTATTCTCCGGATCTCCACTTCAATCTCCATTCTCCTCAACTCCAGTTGGTGTTGACGCTCTCTCTCCTTATCTTCCATTTCAGCCTGTAGTCGTTTCTCTTTCTCCTCCAATTTTTCTTGAAGTCGTTTTTCCCTCTCAGCCAATTCAGCCTGAAGCTGTTTTTCTTTGAGAGCCAATTCCGCTTGCAGTCTTTCTCTTTTGTCGAATGCATCTGAAACATAGTTAGCTAGCTCAAGGCCATCTAACCCGCATTCCCTACCTGTTTCTGTTATTTGGGCTCTAAACTTTGCAGTTTCCGCCATGCCTAGAATTTATTGCTTTATTTGCCCTGCCTACAAAATATAAGTGCAGTTGGTCTGATCCGCGTAAGCTTGTCAGTCCCTGATCTGCAAATATACAACAGAGCATGTGCAATATTAAAAACACCCTATGTTATGTCTGTCTGTCAATGCTGGAAAAGCCAAAGTTAGCAGGCACTGAAGTACCCAGAATTAATTCCTAGTAAAGAAAAGAATCTGAAATTATACAGAGTTTTCCCAACGGATATAATTTTCCGATGGTTGATGAAATGCTTTTAAGTTCAGACTTCTCAGGAAAAGAACACCTTCTCTGGAAGAGAAGTAGTGTTTGGGTAGTAGATACACACTTTATATTTCTCCCGGAGCACCTTTCTCTGAAGTCTACACCTGCTTGAAAGAGGTCTCCTTCTTCAGGAGGAATGATCAGTCACCTACTCTTATTTATCTGTAAATGTCCTTCATATCATGTGGCTGTCAATCATTATAAGAAAATGACAATGTTCAAAATCTAAAGATATTGTGATTGTTTTATGTAACTTTAATTACACACAATGTATTATTTAATTGTTTAATTTATTTATGGGAACCATCCCGGACGACCCCCTATATGTCATATATTTTTGAAGGGAGTGGGAGATCACTGTAGTGCATGCCCCATTTCTAACAAAAGAAGTAGAGCCCCATCCTCTTCTATCTTCAATAACCCCAGAATATGAACCTTGAGTTATCTGCAGGCCTCGTTCTATTAAGTAGTCTAGGAGATATAGATTATGGCCCTGGTGAGAATAATGATTACTAACTGGGATTCTGCTCCTTCTCCAAGGATTCTTTAGCTCTGGAGCCCCCTTTTTGTTTATCAAATCTGAGGAAAGTCTGGAGAATTTTCTCAGCCTGATTTAGATGAAGAAAGCATGGATATTGAGCAGTTGATAGATCTAGAGTCTTCTCTCCCCCAATTTAGTAAGTCATTATGAGTGGATTTATTTTTAAACAATCAAACACATAATCAATCACATTAGAGTCTGACAACATGATGTACAAAGAAGCTGGTGACTCACAGATAGGTTTGAACTGATAAATTAACAGAAGGTCAATTCATGTTAATCATTTATTGACTGGGCCTGAGCCTTCTGGCCAGTACACACATCTCTATCGTGATTTACACAAGATATATTAGAAAAGTTGCACATTGGACCATTGTCACAGACCATCAATAAACAAGCATCAATACATGAGAGGTCAACAAGTGTGAAAACATAGTAAACATTTTGATGTTGTACATGTTAAGTGTGAAGATGATGAATCAACAATTAAATATCAGTTTCCTGAAATTGGGTGTGGTGTGTACCAATTAGAAAGGGAACCTGGTGACTGGGATATTAAGAAAGCCAGGGTCCATTGACTGATGGATCCACTTCAGGTCTGCCCGTATAGCTCCTCTGAAGGCCTCCCCACACTTTGCTCATGGCCAAGTCATCTTCCATCTCACTTGTGGTTCATCTCTTTCTCTCGGCTTCCCTCTTTCAGGTCTGATTTAGGTGGTTAGTTTGCTGATGTGTTGGGTGGTTGTTGGTAGCCACCAAGATCACTGTTTAAAATTCACATAAATATATATAATCTTCCCAATACAATATTCTATAAGTAGGTCAGAAGAAATCTAAATTCCTGAAGTAGGAACTAGTTCCCCTCCCCTCCTTTTTTCTCTAAGCTAGTGTTGGGTTAATTTGGGGTGGTCAGGGTTTATCACACTGTGTACGCCTTGTATCAACTGGTTCCTGCTGTATGTAAGTTCTCATAGGACCTGGGGTCAGTGAACGTGTACAGTAAGACAGTGACAAGAGTGAGAAAGTGTCAAGTTGCATGTAAATAAATGACATACATTTATAACATTTCTTCCACTCAATGGTGTTTATAGTGTGTATAAATAATTCTCTGTGTTTTCCCAATTAACCAACTTCTTCTTCTTCTTCTGTGTCTAATAACTCTCTCCCATTATCTGTGGTTGTTGTGGTGTTGAGTGTTGGGTTGTGTGGTGATGAGTGGTGTTGAGTGGTGTTGTGTTTTAAGTTATGTTGAGTAATGAGTTAAGTTCACTTCGTGTGATGGAGTTCCGCGAAGCACAACTTTTCTGATGTAATGCAGTTCATAAGTGCTCTTATCTAATTAAAATTTGACATAAATATAAATATTTATCCTTCAAACCCTATCCATTCAATAGATGAAGCAGAAAGAAAAGATTGGATTTCTCTCTCAACTTTCTAAATTGAAAATAGACATAGATAAGTCTGTTTTAAAACAAGGCACTTATTCTAGTACACGAACTGTCATTTTAGCTGTAGATAGTGATAGCATTTTTTATCAGTGTCTGCTGAAATGCACAAGATTGCTTTAGAATCATCACTTCGTACAGTTGTTCAGAATAGAATGGAGTAGTATAATGCACTTCCCAAAGTTAATAATTATCTTTAAGAATATCAGAGATTGCAGTTTCATCGAAGAGAGTATTAGAGTGTCAGTTGCCCTGGAACGGCTCTGCGTCGTCAGAATCTACAGTCGAGCATTTTTACATTTCAGAGGTTTTAATTAATAATAATACATTTCAATTGACATTACAAACACTGGATACCATTTCTTGATACCTGATACATCGGGTTCTTAGTCTAATCTCGGGAGTTACAAGCTTACCTCGGATCTAGACACTCCGCAATCCCATGTTTGAAAATTTGGTCACACCAGCTTTCCACGTCTGTTCAACAGGCTGGTTGCAGGAAAAGTGCGGGCTTATCAGATTCTGATGACATATTAACATATGCTAATCAGGCGTTGGCGCGAAAGCGGTGTCACGTGTCTCTCCTAACCAATGGTATTTTAAGCCTTGGCTGATGAAATCTTTCCAAGAATCCACGTCATCTGTCACTTATGCAGTTCCAGTTTCGATGTTAAGTTTTAAGTCTTAGTCTCCGTTTGCGGTTGTGAAGTCAATTGTTTTTTATGTTGTTTCCTCTTCTTGCGTGCATGTTTTAGTAAATGAATAATGGTGGTTAGCAATTATGCTACATGGCCCCACTCCAGATTGTTCTATGGTATGGAACTATGTTTCCAACATTTTCAGTTATCAAGCTGTTCCCATTTTTCCTCCCCTGTATTCTCTTCTGCAGCTAATTGACCTGGTTCATCAGGCACTGGGTGTCGACTCAGGAAGTCCGCTCCCACATTCATTTTCCCAGGAACATACTCAACCTGGAACGAGTAAGGTTGAAGAAGCAGCGACCACCTCATAAGTCGGGCATTCAGAGTCTTAGATGCTGCGAGAAACATGAGTGGTTGATGGTCACATTGCACTGTGAAGTGTTTGCCATATAGGTATGCTTGAAATTTATGTACACTCCATACGAGCGCAAGACATTCTCTCTCGATAGTACTGTAATTTCTCTCTGCTGCATTTAATTTCCTGCTAGCATAGGCTACAGGGAATAGCTCTGATGGTACATCTCCCTTTCTCTGCAACAGCGTTGCCCCAATTCCTATGTTACTGGCATCGGTGCGCAGCACGAATGGTTGGTCGAGGTCTGGTAGATGTAAGACTGGATGAGCAGTTAATGCCTGCTTTAGTGCTGTGAAAGCTCTCTCACAGTCAGCTGACCAACTGACTTTCTCTGGTTTCTGGATCTTTTTGGTAAGATCCGTTAAAGGTGCTGACAGAGTATTGAAGTCCTTGATGTATTTTTGATAGAATCCACATAAGGATACAAATGATCTTACATCCTTCTTTGTTTTTTGGACGAGGTGCTTTCTGGAGTTTGTCCACATTTCCCTCTTGTGGAGTTATCAGTCCATGAGATATCTTATGACCTAGAAAGTCCAATTCTTGGAATCCTATCTGACACTTCTTTGGTCTAGCCGTCAATCCAGTTTCTCTGAGGCGCCTGAACAATTGATGCAGGGTTTCTACATGCTCTTCAAATGTTTCAGTGGCGATCAGGATGTCATCCATGAAGTGACTGATGTCTGGATGCTGTAGTGGGTCAAGTAATTTTCTCATCATACGTGTAAAGACGCTGGGAGCATTACTTAATCCGAATGGAAGAACGTTGAACTCATAGTGACCTCCAGGCGTGCTGAAAGCTAACCATGGTCTAACTTCCGGTTTTACAGGAATCTGGTAATATCCCTTACTGAGATCAATCCTAGTAAAGTACTTAGCTCGGTTGAGTGCTGTGAATAGTTTATTCTGATCAGGCAGAGGTTCTGCTTGGAATTCAATAATAGCATGGAGCATCGATAATCGATGCACAATCTATGTTCTCCACTTGGCTTTCTCAATAAGACGACGCTAGCACTGTAAGGTGATTCAGATGGTGAGATTATTCCTACGGTGAGCAGCTGTTGTATTTCTTCCTCTAAAGTCTTTTGCTTTGCATAAGGAACTGGGTAAGTCTTGACTCGCACAGGCACTGTGTCATTTAACTTCATGTCAAATTCCTCCAAATCAGTTCTTCCTGGCTTATCAGTAAGTACTTCTGCATATTTTGCCATAAGTTCCCTAATCTGCTTTTTCTGATCCTTTGTTAAGTTGGGATTGATTTCCACATCCTTAAAGGTCTCTTTGGCTTGCAGTTGGCACTCGACTCCCATTGTTGATCCTTCTTCGACTTCAGTAGCCACACTCATGGCCATCAGATGTGCAGGTTCGGTGGTTGAGGGTCTTTCATGATATTTCTTCAAGAGGTTTATGTGAAATACTTTCATCTTGCCTTTGACTGAAATTATGTAGTTGGTACGTGAGATCTTCTCCGTCACTACATAAGGTCCTCTCCATCCTATTTGCAGCTTATTCTGACTGGTTGGAAGCAGCAACATCACCTTCTCTCCTACCTCTAACTCTCTATCCTTTGCCTTGAGGTTGAAGTTACGAGCAATTCTTCGTCTGGCTTGACGTAGATTGACATCGCTTGTTTCCAACTGTGTTGTAAAAGATTTTTCAACTCGGCAACATATGTAGATGCAGTCACGACTGTATCATCTGTAGTATTATCAGTTCATGTTCGCAGTAACGCATCCAGTGGTCCCTTGATCGGTCGTCCAAACAACAATGTGGCTGGAGCAAAACCTGTTGAGTGATGGAGTACTTCCCTGTAAGCGAATAAAGCTGCGGGTAAATACAAGTCCCAATCCTCTGTCTTCTCCTGGGCAATTTTGCGCAGGATACTAATCAATGTCCCGTTCCACCTTTCCACAAGTCCATTTGACTGAGGGTGATATGGTGAACTGAAGATATGGCGTGCATGAAAAAGTCTGAAGGTCTCTTCCATGAGCTTACCACGAAACTGTGAAACGTTGTCCGTCAAGATCCTTTGTGGGAATCCTAGACGTGTGAATATTCCTTATAATGCATCAGCGACGTGTTTGGAGTCACAGCTGGGCATAGGAACTGCTTCGGCCCACATGGTTGTTGTGTCCACAAGCGTTAATATGAATCGGTTTCGCCTCTTCGTTGCTGAGAGAGGGCCGATTATGTCTACAGCCACTTTCTCAAATGGAATTCCAGTGATTGGCGATTCACCCAACATTGCCGGTGGTGTCCGGTGTTTTGGTGATACTTTCTGACACTGTGGGCATGATTTTACAAACCGTTGTATGTCTGAATTCATCCCTGGCCAAAAGTAGTGAGTGGTAATCCGCTGTGTAGTAGCGTTGATACCCATGTGCCCACTGAATGGTAGACTATGACCCATCTCTAAGATCTGAGTCCTGTATGGAGTTGGTACAACAAGTTGATTAAACTCTTGTCCAGCTCGTCCTGCTTTTCTGTAAAGAAGTGCTGACTTCATGAACAGATAACCTTTACGTAGAGGTAAATGTGATTTTGGCAGTTTTCTGAAGCAGGGTTCCAAGGTGCTGTCGGTTTCTTGTGCCCTCTTCAGTTCCTCCGTTCGAGGGATTGGCGTAGTTGTTTCTGGAGTTTTTGTCGCCTGGGATCGAGTGGTCATGGTCGCCATCGCCACAGGTTGAACAGGTTCTCCTAGAACGATAAATCTACAGCCAAGGATTACAGGATATATTGGATCGTCCAAGACTGCTGCCTTGATTGTCCCAGTGACATACCGCGAGGCTATGTTCACTTTTGCCACTGGAAGAGACATATTTGTTGAACTCTTCAGTGGTCCCTGTAATTCCACTATTTCCTCTGTCACCTGTTCAGGGTGAACTAAGGATGATGAAACAACACATTCATACGATAATCCAGTATCATATAAACAGGTAGTCTTGAATCCATTTAGCAAGATGGATTCTACAACCGGAATACGAAGTGATGTGTCTTGATGAGGTGTCTGTTTGGACATTTCACCAGTGCTCACTTTTTTCTCTTTTCGGTTGGCCAAACAGGCCGCTGTGTGTGTAGGTGGCTTTTTCCTGCAATTCTGAAATGTGTGACCTCTACTTTTGCAATGGGTACAGAATGGTTTGTCCTCCTTCGGCGCTGTTTGGACTGTGTTTTGAGTGTTTTTCTGGGATTTCCCATTTTTCTTGGTGGCCACAGTGTTTTCACCCTCTTTTGGCTGTGGAGTTTTGTTTTGAGAGGGGGTGTTGTTCGAACGTTCCTTTCCTCCCATCTCTTTCTGAGATTTCTCAAATCTCTCTGCCAGGATGATTATAGTTTCTAGGCGGTCAGCCACGTTTTGGGTTAAGAATGCCTTCATTTCGTTCTGCATTTTCCCCTTGATCTGATCAATGATGATCATTTCACGGAGTCCTTCAAAACTTTCCTCAAATCCTCCCAAGCAAGCCCATCTTTGTATATATGACTTCAGTCTTTCAACGAGTTGCGCATAACTCTCACCCGGTTCCTTCCTTGCGGCTTTGAATCGAGCTTTGTAAGAATCCCCGACCACTTCAAATCGGCTCAAGAGTGCCTTTTTCAGTGTTTCGTATTCTTGTTGTTCCTCACGAGTAAGTCTTGAGAACACTTCATACGCGGTGGATCTTAAGGCCTGCGCTAACTTCGTCGCCCATCTACTTTCTTCAAGCCCACAGCTGACAGCCATTGCCTCGAAGCGTGATAAAAATCCTTCGATGTGGTCAGTCTGTTCATTAAAGGGTTCCAGAGGAAATGACATAGCTCCTGAATTAAGGTGAGAGACGTGAGGAGGTGGTTCTGTCACTGGCGATCCTGATGAGGTTGAGGGTGTAGGACCACTCCCTTTCTCTATTCTCCGGATCTCCACTTCAATCTCCATTCTCCTCAACTCCAGTTGGTGTTGACGCTCTCTCTCCTTATCTTCCATTTCAGCCTGTAGTCGTTTCTCTTTCTCCTCCAATTTTTCTTGAAGTCGTTTTTCCCTCTCAGCCAATTCAGCCTGAAGCTGTTTTTCTTTGAGAGCCAATTCCGCTTGCAGTCTTTCTCTTTTGTCGAATGCATCTGAAACATAGTTAGCTAGCTCAAGGCCATCTAACCCGCATTCCCTACCTGTTTCTGTTATTTGGGCTCTAAACTTTGCAGTTTCCGCCATGCCTAGAATTTATTGCTTTATTTGCCCTGCCTACAAAATATAAGTGCAGTTGGTCTGATCCGCGTAAGCTTGTCAGTCCCTGATCTGCAAATATACAACAGAGCATGTGCAATATTAAAAACACCCTATGTTATGTCTGTCTGTCAATGCTGGAAAAGCCAAAGTTAGCAGGCACTGAAGTACCCAGAATTAATTCCTAGTAAAGAAAAGAATCTGAATTATACAGAGTTTTCCCAACGGATATAATTTTCCGATGGTTGATGAAATGCTTTTAAGTTCAGACTTCTCAGGAAAAGAACACCTTCTCTGGAAGAGAAGTAGTGTTTGGGTAGTAGATACACACTTTATATTTCTCCCGGAGCACCTTTCTCTGAAGTCTACACCTGCTTGAAAGAGGTCTCCTTCTTCAGGAGGAATGATCAGTCACCTACTCTTATTTATCTGTAAATGTCCTTCATATCATGTGGCTGTCAATCATTATAAGAAAATGACAATGTTCAAAATCTAAAGATATTGTGATTGTTTTATGTAACTTTAATTACACACAATGTATTATTTAATTGTTTAATTTATTTATGGGAACCATCCCGGACGACCCCCTATATGTCATATATTTTTGAAGGGAGTGGGAGATCACTGTAGTGCATGCCCCATTTCTAACAAAAGAAGTAGAGCCCCATCCTCTTCTATCTTCAATAACCCCAGAATATGAACCTTGAGTTATCTGCAGGCCTCGTTCTATTAAGTAGTCTAGGAGATATAGATTATGGCCCTGGTGAGAATAATGATTACTAACTGGGATTCTGCTCCTTCTCCAAGGATTCTTTAGCTCTGGAGCCCCCTTTTTGTTTATCAAATCTGAGGAAAGTCTGGAGAATTTTCTCAGCCTGATTTAGATGAAGAAAGCATGGATATTGAGCAGTTGATAGATCTAGAGTCTTCTCTCCCCCAATTTAGTAAGTCATTATGAGTGGATTTATTTTTAAACAATCAAACACATAATCAATCACATTAGAGTCTGACAACATGATGTACAAAGAAGCTGGTGACTCACAGATAGGTTTGAACTGATAAATTAACAGAAGGTCAATTCATGTTAATCATTTATTGACTGGGCCTGAGCCTTCTGGCCAGTACACACATCTCTATCGTGATTTACACAAGATATATTAGAAAAGTTGCACATTGGACCATTGTCACAGACCATCAATAAACAAGCATCAATACATGAGAGGTCAACAAGTGTGAAAACATAGTAAACATTTTGATGTTGTACATGTTAAGTGTGAAGATGATGAATCAACAATTAAATATCAGTTTCCTGAAATTGGGTGTGGTGTGTACCAATTAGAAAGGGAACCTGGTGACTGGGATATTAAGAAAGCCAGGGTCCATTGACTGATGGATCCACTTCAGGTCTGCCCGTATAGCTCCTCTGAAGGCCTCCCCACACTTTGCTCATGGCCAAGTCATCTTCCATCTCACTTGTGGTTCATCTCTTTCTCTCGGCTTCCCTCTTTCAGGTCTGATTTAGGTGGTTAGTTTGCTGATGTGTTGGGTGGTTGTTGGTAGCCACCAAGATCACTGTTTAAAATTCACATAAATATATATAATCTTCCCAATACAATATTCTATAAGTAGGTCAGAAGAAATCTAAATTCCTGAAGTAGGAACTAGTTCCCCTCCCCTCCTTTTTTCTCTAAGCTAGTGTTGGGTTAATTTGGGGTGGTCAGGGTTTATCACACTGTGTACGCCTTGTATCAACTGGTTCCTGCTGTATGTAAGTTCTCATAGGACCTGGGGTCAGTGAACGTGTACAGTAAGACAGTGACAAGAGTGAGAAAGTGTCAAGTTGCATGTAAATAAATGACATACATTTATAACATTTCTTCCACTCAATGGTGTTTATAGTGTGTATAAATAATTCTCTGTGTTTTCCCAATTAACCAACTTCTTCTTCTTCTTCTGTGTCTAATAACTCTCTCCCATTATCTGTGGTTGTTGTGGTGTTGAGTGTTGGGTTGTGTGGTGATGAGTGGTGTTGAGTGGTGTTGTGTTTTAAGTTATGTTGAGTAATGAGTTAAGTTCACTTCGTGTGATGGAGTTCCGCGAAGCACAACTTTTCTGATGTAATGCAGTTCATAAGTGCTCTTATCTAATTAAAATTTGACATAAATATAAATATTTATCCTTCAAACCCTATCCATTCAATAGATGAAGCAGAAAGAAAAGATTGGATTTCTCTCTCAACTTTCTAAATTGAAAATAGACATAGATAAGTCTGTTTTAAAACAAGGCACTTATTCTAGTACACGAACTGTCATTTTAGCTGTAGATAGTGATAGCATTTTTTATCAGTGTCTGCTGAAATGCACAAGATTGCTTTAGAATCATCACTTCGTACAGTTGTTCAGAATAGAATGGAGTAGTATAATGCACTTCCCAAAGTTAATAATTATCTTTAAGAATATCAGAGATTGCAGTTTCATCGAAGAGAGTATTAGAGTGTCAGTTGCCCTGGAACGGCTCTGCGTCGTCAGAATCTACAGTCGAGCATTTTTACATTTCAGAGGTTTTAATTAATAATAATACATTTCAATTGACATTACAAACACTGGATACCATTTCTTGATACCTGATACATCGGGTTCTTAGTCTAATCTCGGGAGTTACAAGCTTACCTCGGATCTAGACACTCCGCAATCCCATGTTTGAAAATTTGGTGACACCAGCTTTCCACGTCTGTTCAACAGGCTGGTTGCAGGAAAAGTGCGGGCTTATCAGATTCTGATGACATATTAACATATGCTAATCAGGCGTTGGCGCGAAAGCGGTGTCACGTGTCTCTCCTAACCAATGGTATTTTAAGCCTTGGCTGATGAAATCTTTCCAAGAATCCACGTCATCTGTCACTTATGCAGTTCCAGTTTCGATGTTAAGTTTTAAGTCTTAGTCTCCGTTTGTGGCTGTGAAGTCAATTGTTTTTTATGTTGTTTCCTCTTCTTGCGTGCATGTTTTAGTAAATGAATAATGGTGGTTAGCAATTATGCTACATGGCCCCACTCCAGATTGTTCTATGGTATGGAACTATGTTTCCAACATTTTCAGTTATCAAGCTGTTCCCATTTTTCCTCCCCTGTATTCTCTTCTGCAGCTAATTGACCTGGATCATCAGGCACTGGGTGTCGACTCAGGAAGTCCGCTCCCACATTCATTTTCCCAGGAACATACTCAACCTGGAACGAGTAAGGTTGAAGAAGCAGCGACCACCTCATAAGTCGGGCATTCAGAGTCTTAGATGCTGCGAGAAACATGAGTGGTTGATGGTCACATTGCACTGTGAAGTGTCTGCCATATAGGTATGCTTGAAATTTCTGTACACTCCATACGAGCGCAAGACATTCTCTCTCGATAGTACTGTAATTTCTCTCTGCTGCATTCAATTTCCTGCTAGCATAGGCTACAGGGAATAGCTCTGATGGTACATCTCCCTTTCTCTGCAACAGCGTTGCCCCAATTCCTATGTTACTGGCATCGGTGCGCAGCACGAATGGTTGGTCGAGGTCTGGTAGATGTAAGACTGGATGAGCAGTTAATGCCTGCTTTAGTGCTGTGAAAGCTCTCTCACAGTCAGCTGACCAACTGACTTTCTCTGGTTTCTGGATCTTTTTGGTAAGATCCGTTAAAGGTGCTGACAGAGTATTGAAGTCCTTGATGTATTTTTGATAGAATCCACATAAGGATACAAATGATCTTACATCCTTCTTTGTTTTTGGACGAGGTGCTCTCTGGAGTTTGTCCACATTTCCCTCTTGTGGAGTTATCAGTCCATGAGATATCTTATGACCTAGAAAGTCCAATTCTTGGAATCCTATCTGACACTTCTTTGGTCTAGCCGTCAATCCAGTTTCTCTGAGGCGCCTGAACAATTGATGCAGGGTTTCTACATGCTCTTCAAATGTTTCAGTGTCGATCAGGATGTCATCCATGAAGTGACTGATGTCAGGATGCTGTAGTGGGTCAAGTAATTTTCTCATCATACGTGTAAAGACGCTGGGAGCATTACTTAATCCGAATGGAAGAACGTTGAACTCATAGTGACCTCCAGGCGTGCTGAAAGCTAACCATGGTCTAACTTCCGGTTTTACAGGAATCTGGTAATATCCCTTACTGAGATCAATCCTAGTAAAGTACTTAGCTCGGTTGAGTGCTGCGAATAGTTTATTCTGATCAGGCAGAGGTTCTGCTTGGAATTCAATAATAGCATGGAGCATCGATAATCGATGCACAATCTATGTTCTCCACTTGGCTTTCTCAATAAGACGACGCTAGCACTGTAAGGTGATTCAGATGGTGAGATTATTCCTGCGGTGAGCAGCTGTTGTATTTCTTCCTCTAAAGTCTTTTGCTTTGCATAAGGAACTGGGTAAGTCTTGACTCGCACAGGCACTGTGTCATTTAACTTCATGTCAAATTCCTCCAAATCAGTTCTTCCTGGCTTATCAGTAAGTACTTCTGCATATTTTGCCATAAGTTCCCTAATCTGCTTTTTCTGATCCTTTGTTAAGTTGGGATTGATTTCCACATCCTTAAAGGTCTCTTTGGCTTGCAGTTGGCACTCGACTCCCATTGTTGATCCTTCTTCGACTTCAGTAGCCACACTCATGGCCATCAGATGTGCAGGTTCGGTGGTTGAGGGTCTTTCATGATATTTCTTCAAGAGGTTTATGTGAAATACTTTCATCTTGCCTTTGACTGAAATTATGTAGTTGGTACGTGAGATCTTCTCCGTCACTACATAAGGTCCTCTCCATCCTATTTGCAGCTTATTCTGACTGGTTGGAAGCAGCAACATCACCTTCTCTCCTACCTCTAACTCTCTATCCTTTGCCTTGCGGTTGAAGTTACGAGCAATTCTTCGTCTGGCTTGACGTAGATTGACATCGCTTGTTTCCAACTGTGTTGTAAACGATTTTTCAACTCGGCAACATATGTAGATGCAGTCACGACTGTATCATCTGTAGTATTATCAGTTCATGTTCGCAGTAACGCCTCCAGTGGTCCCTTGATCGGTCGTCCAAACAACAATGTGGCTGGAGCAAAACCTGTTGAGTGATGGAGTACTTCCCTGTAAGCGAATAAAGCTGCGGGTAAATACAAGTCCCAATCCTCTGTCTTCTCCTGGGCAATTTTGCGCAGGATACTAATCAATGTCCCGTTCCACCTTTCCACAAGTCCATTTGACTGAGGGTGATATGGTGAACTGAAGATATGGCGTGCATGAAAAAGTTTGAAGGTCTCTTCCATGAGCTTACCACGAAACTGTGAAACGTTGTCCGTCAAGATCCTTTGTGGGAATCCTAGACGTGTGAATATTCCTTATAATGCATCAGCGACGTGTTTGGAGTCACAGCTGGGCATAGGAACTGCTTCGGCCCACATGGTTGTTGTGCCCACAAGCGTTAATATGAATCGGTTTCGCCTCTTCGTTGCTGAGAGAGGGCCGATTATGTCTACAGCCACTTTCTCAAATGGAATTCCAGTGATTGGCGATTCACCCAACATTGCCGGTGGTGTCCGGTGTTTTGGTGATACTTTCTGACACTGTGGGCATGATTTTACAAACCGTTGTATGTCTGAATTCATCCCTGGCCAAAAGTAGTGAGTGGTAATCCGCTGTGTAGTAGCGTTGATACCCATGTGCCCACTGAATGGTAGACTATGACCCATCTCTAAGATCTGAGTCCTGTATGGAGTTGGTACAACAAGTTGATTAAACTCTTGTCCAGCTCGTCCTGCTTTTCTGTAAAGGAGTGCTGACTTCATGAACAGATAACCTTTACGTAGAGGTAAATGTGATTTTGGCAGTTTTCTGAAGCAGGGTTCCAAGGTGCTGTCGGCTTCTTGTGCCCTCTTCAGTTCCTCCGTTCGAGGGATTGGCGTAGTTGTTTCTGGAGTTTTTGTCGCCTGGGATCGAGTGGTCATGGTCGCCATCGCCACAGGTTGAACAGGTTCTCCTAGAACGATAAATCTACAGCCAAGGATTACAGGATATATTGGATCGTCCAAGACTGCTGCCTTGATTGTCCCAGTGACATACCGCGAGGCTATGTTCACTTTTGCCACTGGAAGAGACATATTTGTTGAACTCTTCAGTGGTCCCTGTAATTCCACTATTTCCTCTGTCACCTGTTCAGGGTGAACTAAGGATGATGAAACAACACATTCATACGATAATCCAGTATCATATAAACAGGTAGTCTTGAATCCATTTAGCAAGATGGATTCTACAACCGGAATACGAAGTGATGTTTCTTGATGAGGTGTCAGTTTGGACATTTCACCAGTGCTCACTTTTTTCTCTTTTCGGTTGGCCAAACAGGCCGCTGTGTGTGTAGGTGGCTTTTTCCTGCAATTCTGAAATGTGTGACCTCTACTTTTGCAATGGGTACAGAATGGTTTGTCCTCCTTCGGCGCTGTTTGGACTGTGTTTTGAGTGTTTTTCTGGGATTTCCCATTTTTCTTGGTGGCCACAGTGTTTTCACCCTCTTTTGGCTGTGGAGTTTTGTTTTGAGAGGGGGTGTTGTTCGAACGTTCCTTTCCTCCCATCTCTTTCTGAGATTTCTCAAATCTCTCTGCCAGGATGATTATAATTTCTAGGCGGTCAGCCCCGTTTTGGGTTAAGAATGCCTTCATTTCGTTATGCATTTTCCCCTTGATCTGATCAATGATGATCATTTCACGGAGTCCTTCAAAACTTTCCTCAAATCCTCCCAAGCAAGCCCATCTTTGTATATATGACTTCAGTCTTTCAACGAGTTGCGCATAACTCTCACCCGGTTCCTTCCTTGCGGCTTTGAATCGAGCTTTGTAAGAATCCCCGACCACTTCAAATCGGCTCAAGAGTGCCTTTTTCAGTGTTTCGTATTCTTGTTGTTCCTCACGAGTAAGTCTTGAGAACACTTCATACGCGGTGGATCTTAAGGCCTGCGCTAACTTCGTCGCCCATCTACTTTCTTCAAGCCCACAGCTGACAGCCATTGCCTCGAAGCGTGATAAAAATCCTTCGATGTGGTCAGTCTGTTCATTAAAGGGTTCCAGAGGAAATGACATAGCTCCTGAATTAAGGTGAGAGACGTGAGGAGGTGGTTCTGTCACTGGCGATCCTGATGAGGTTGAGGGTGTAGGACCACTCCCTTTCTCTATTCTCCGGATCTCCACTTCAATCTCCATTCTCCTCAACTCCAGTTGGTGTTGACGCTCTCTCTCCTTATCTTCCATTTCAGCCTGTAGTCGTTTCTCTTTCTCCTCCAATTTTGCTTGAAGTCGTTTTCCCTCTCAGCCAATTCAGCCTGAAGCTGTTTTTCTTTGAGAGCCAATTCCGCTTGCAGTCTTTCTCTTTTGTCGAATGCATCTGAAACATAGTTAGCTAGCTCAAGGCCATCTAACCCGCATTCCCTACCTGTTTCTGTTATTTGGGCTCTAAACTTTGCAGTTTCCGCCATGCCTAGAATGTATTGCTTTATTTGCCCTGCCTACAAAATATAAGTGCAGTTGGTCTGATCCGCGTAAGCTTGTCAGTCCCTGATCTGCAAATATACAACAGAGCATGTGCAATATTAAAAACAACCTATGTTATGTCTGTCTGTCAATGCTGGAAAAGCCAAAGTTAGCAGGCACTGAAGTACCCAGAATTAATTCCTAGTAAAGAAAAGAATCTGAAATTATACAGAGTTTTCCCAACGGATATAATTTTCCGATGGTTGATGAAATGCTTTTAAGTTCAGACTTCTCAGGAAAAGAACACCTTCTCTGGAAGAGAAGTAGTGTTTGGGTAGTAGATACACACTTTATATTTCTCCCGGAGCACCTTTCTCTGAAGTCTACACCTGCTTGAAAGAGGTCTCCTTCTTCAGGAGGAATGATCAGTCACCTACTCTTATTTATCTGTAAATGTCCTTCATATCATGTGGCTGTCAATCATTATAAGAAAATGACAATGTTCAAAATCTAAAGATATTGTGATTGTTTTATGTAACTTTAATTACACACAATGTATTATTTAATTGTTTAATTTATTTATGGGAACCATCCCGGACGACCCCCTATATGTCATATATTTTTGAAGGGAGTGGGAGACCACTGTAGTGCATGCCCCATTTCTAACAAAAGAAGTAGAGCCCCATCCTCTTCTATCTTCAATAACCCCAGAATATGAACCTTGAGTTATCTGCAGGCCTCGTTCTATTAAGTAGTCTAGGAGATATAGATTATGGCCCTGGTGAGAATAATGATTACTAACTGGGATTCTGCTCCTTCTCCAAGGATTCTTTAGCTCTGGAGCCCCCTTTTTGTTTATCAAATCTGAGGAAAGTCTGGAGAATTTTCTCAGCCTGATTTAGATGAAGAAAGCATGGATATTGAGCAGTTGATAGATCTAGAGTCTTCTCTCCCCCAATTTAGTAAGTCATTATGAGTGGATTTATTTTTAAACAATCAAACACATAATCAATCACATTAGAGTCTGACAACATGATGTACAAAGAAGCTGGTGACTCACAGATAGGTTTGAACTGATAAATTAACAGAAGGTCAATTCATGTTAATCATTTATTGACTGGGCCTGAGCCTTCTGGCCAGTACACACATCTCTATCGTGATTTACACAAGATATATTAGAAAAGTTGCACATTGGACCATTGTCACAGACCATCAATAAACAAGCATCAATACATGAGAGGTCAACAAGTGTGAAAACATAGTAAACATTTTGATGTTGTACATGTTAAGTGTGAAGATGATGAATCAACAATTAAATATCAGTTTCCTGAAATTGGGTGTGGTGTGTACCAATTAGAAAGGTAACCTGGTGACTGGGATATTAAGAAAGCCAGGGTCCATTGACTGATGGATCCACTTCAGGTCTGCCCGTATAGCTCCTCTGAAGGCCTCCCCACACTTTGCTCATGGCCAAGTCATCTTCCATCTCACTTGTGGTTCATCTCTTTCTCTCGGCTTCCCTCTTTCAGGTCTGATTTAGGTGGTTAGTTTGCTGATGTGTTGGGTGGTTGTTGGTAGCCACCAAGATCACTGTTTAAAATTCACATAAATATATATAATCTTCCCAATACAATATTCTATAAGTAGGTCAGAAGAAATCTAAATTCCTGAAGTAGGAACTAGTTCCCCTCCCCTCCTTTTTTCTCTAAGCTAGTGTTGGGTTAATTTGGGGTGGTCAGGGTTTATCACACTGTGTACGCCTTGTATCAACTGGTTCCTGCTGTATGTAAGTTCTCATAGGACCTGGGGTCAGTGAACGTGTACAGTAAGACAGTGACAAGAGTGAGAAAGTGTCAAGTTGCATGTAAATAAATGACATACATTTATAACATTTCTTCCACTCAATGGTGTTTATAGTGTGTATAAATAATTCTCTGTGTTTTCCCAATTAACCAACTTCTTCTTCTTCTTCTTCTGTGTCTAATAACTCTCTCCCATTATCTGTGGTTGTTGTGGTGTTGAGTGTTGGGTTGTGTGGTGATGAGTGGTGTTGAGTGGTGTTGTGTTTTAAGTTATGTTGAGTAATGAGTTAAGTTCACTTCGTGTGATGGAGTTCCGCGAAGCACAACTTTTCTGATGTAATGCAGTTCATAAGTGCTCTTATCTAATTAAAATTTGACATAAATATAAATATTTATCCTTCAAATCCTATCCATTCAATAAATGAAGCAGAAAGAAAAGATTGGATTTCTCTCTCAACTTTCTAAATTGAAAATAGACATAGATAAGTCTGTTTTAAAACAAGGCACTTATTCTAGTACACGAACTGTCATTTTAGCTGTAGATAGTGATAGCATTTTTTATCAGTGTCTGCTGAAATGCACAAGATTGCTTTAGAATCATCACTTCGTACAGTTGTTCAGAATAGAATGGAGTAGTATAATGCACTTCCCAAAGTTAATAATTATCTTTAAGAATATCAGAGATTGCAGTTTCATCGAAGAGAGTATTAGAGTGTCAGTTGCCCTGGAACGGCTCTGCGTCGTCAGAATCTACAGTCGAGCATTTTTACATTTCAGAGGTTTTAATTAATAATAATACATTTCAATTGACATTACAAACACTGGATACCATTTCTTGATACCTGATACATCGGGTTCTTAGTCTAATCTCGGGAGTTACAAGCTTACCTCGGATCTAGACACTCCGCAATCCCATGTTTGAAAATTTGGTCAAACCAGCTTTCCACGTCTGTTCAACAGGCTGGTTGCAGGAAAAGTGCGGGCTTATCAGATTCTGATGACATATTAACATATGCTAATCAGGCGTTGGCGCGAAAGCGGTGTCACGTGTCTCTCCTAACCAATGGTTTTTTAAGCCTTGGCTGATGAAATCTTTCCAAGAATCCACGTCATCTGTCACTTATGCAGTTCCAGTTTCGATATTAAGTTTTAAGTCTTAGTCTCCGTTTGCGGTTGTGAAGTCAATTGTTTTTTATGTTGTTTCCTCTTCTTGCGTGCATGTTTTAGTAAATGAATAATGGTGGTTAGCAATTATGCTACAATGTTGTTGTTTTTGGTGGTGCTGATGTTGTTATTGATGGTGGTGATGTTTTTGTTGGTGATTCTGATGTTGTTGTTGGTGATGTTGTTGTTGGTGTTGTTGTTGTTGGTGATGTTGTTGTTGGTGGTGCTGATTTTGTTGTTTGTGATTTTATTATTGGTGGTGGTGATTTTGTTGTTGGTGTAATCTTATTTTTGCTGGTGGTGGTGATGTTGTTATTGGTAGCGATGTTGTTGTTGTTGATGATGGTGATGTTGTTGTTGATGATGGTGATGTTGTTGTTGTTGTTGATGATGGTGATGTTGTTGTTGTTGTTGATGATGGTGATATTGGTGTTGTCGATTGTGATGTTGTTGGTGGTGATGATGTTGTTGTTGTTTGTGATTTTATTATTGGTGATGGTGATATTGTTGGAGATTATGATGATCTTATTTTTGGTGGTGATGTTTTAGGAGGTGTTGACAATGTTGTTGTTGGTGATGATGATGATTATGTTGTTGCTAGTGCTGATGTTGTTGTTGGTGGTACTGATGTTGTTGTTGGTAGTGCTGATGGTGTTGTAGGTACTTATGTTGCTGTTGTGCTTCTGATATTGTTATTGTTGGTGCTGATGTTGTTGTTGATGATGCTGTTGCGAGTCTCCGTGATGAAGTGGTTAAGCCATCTGACTCGACCTCCGAAGGTAGTGGGTTCGTTCGATTCTGTACCGCTTCCTTCGGTTCACGAGTGCATTTTTTATGAGACTCCTGAGGATCGTCGCTGGAGCTACTGAGTTCGTGATTTGTGCGATGCTTTCGGCGTTTAGCTGCGGACAGACACTGAGCCATATGGGATAGGAACCCGGTGCAGTGAAGACGACTCATCTTCAGCGGGAATTAGAATACATGATGACGTGGCGGCCACACAATTGTGCTGGTCACTGAACCACCGCAGCTAGCGATAATTTACTTCCGTATAAATGGATTCTTCGTACACTATAAGTATGTTCGCATTGTTGTTTCGGTTTCTATTGGGAGAAACATAAGTATGTAAGTTACATACACCATTCAGAAAAGACCAGCGACAGATTGAACAGAAAGGAGTTTCTTACAACAAAGAAATCATTGCAAACTTCATTAAGGCAGGTATGTTGTGATTCTAGAGTTCTGTACAGGAGAAACACATTCAACAATGTGACAGTACTACTCTGAATGTACTGGTCGCTTTGAGTGTCTTGATTGCCTTGTGTACTCTATGATGTTTTTCTTTATCAATGTATCTTATAATTAGTGGAATTGTGGTAAAGCTGTGGACATGGAAACAATTTGCAATTAGTGGAATTGTGGTAAAGCTGCGATCATGGAAACAATTTGAAATCATATAAACTAACGACGATGTATAGAACACAATTATGTTATGGAGAGATAATATATATACAGACCTACAAGCACTTGGAATAAACGACTGGCAAGAGAAGGTCAACCAGAAAGACGAATGGAGACGGATTGTATCTGCAGCAAAGAACCTCAATGGCTCGGAACGCTGAAGAAGAAGAAGAAGAATTATGTTATACATATGACGTATCTTCGACTAGCCTCCATCACCAAACAAATACGCACACACAACACAATATATGATGAAGCTTCAAATGAAAACCTTAAACGTGTGATATAAATTACATTAATCATGCCATTGTCGTGTAACCTTTCATTATTGTTGTTAATGATTTAAAAAGTGTTAAGAACATGGCATCACTGTGTAGACGAACACGGTGACGTCATAAGGCCAGTTTAAAGATGATCGCCCCACTTTTGACATGCACCGAAGAGAAGCAGCGTTCTGTTATCCGTTATTTGATCATTGAAGGGGTGAAACCTATAGACATTAATCTACTAATGAAAGTCCAGTATGGTGATGCATGCCTGTCAGTCCAGCAAATGTATGAGTTGTGTAATAAGTTTCAAAACGGCGTGACTTATGTGGCAGACTGTTTACTATTCAGCACACCACATCATCCACGATGTGCTACAGTACCGGAAAGTGTCCGGAAGATGGGTGCCACTGATACTTGCGTTCTTTACTTTTTCAGAATATATTCCAAAAAAAAAAAAGGTTTTCATGTGAATGTTTGGTGCATGTCAACAGTGGGAAGGTCGTAATTACACTTTCCTTATGACGTCACCGTGTTCGTTTGCGCTGTGATGTTCCAAGCTTAACAAGACTCTTGACAACCTTAACAACAATATTTACAGGTTACAAAACAATGGAATGGTTACTGTAATTTCTACCACACTTTTAAAGTTTTAATTTGAAGCCTCCTTGTACACACAACACTGGTAAGGTACTACAGTGACCATATTAAGGCATAAGAACGGGATGAGAAGAATGACAGGTGGACAGAATTAACAATACATGTTATGTATCTCAGAATGCCAGTCTGTGATGCTAACATGAATCTTGACCTTGATACTCTTATAGACGCAGCTGTGGGAGACTGTGATGTGAGGGGACAGGGGTAGGGGCGGTAACGGACCAGTGAGTATTCCAGGTGGGAGTAGTAAATGAAGGCGGGTAGAAAATAAGATGAGGAACTGGAAGCAATGGAAATATGATGGTGGGCCGAGAGTGAAAACTAAGAAGGAGTGCCACGGTGGATGTCCACATATTGTTTGAGTGGGAGCCAGTAAAGGTTCGGCCGTAGTAGACGAATGTGAAAGAGCAACGAAGTGTGCACCTAAGTATGATTTTAATAATAGCGAATCATAATATCTGTGCTCCTTTATGTGTGTACTAAGGAAATACTAAAGTCTCAGTGGACTGATGTTTATGAGCGCATACACACACACACACACACACACACACACATACACACACACACACACACACACACACACACACACACACACATGAACAAACATTCACAAAACCATATGCTTACATATGTATATGGTATATATGAGAAAAGGTATAGCGAGAGAGAGAGAAAGAGAGAGAGAGAGAGAGAGCGAGAGAGAGAGAGCGAGAGAGAGAGTGAGAGAGAGAGAGAGAGAGAGAGAGAGAGAGAGAGAGAGTATAGAACCTGTGATATGCCAGCTAGGATATGCGGAATCCGATTGTCTAAAAATACGAGGCTTCACTCGCACTGGTCCATATGAAATAGGGTCAGAAGGGTTGATTGTTATACCACGTATTGTACCACTACATCTCCCAATGCATAGTGTTATTGAGGTTGTATATTATCAGACCACCCGTAAGAAACATGATATGAGCTGGCACAGCGAAGCAAGATTAGTATACTGTCTGGTACTGATACGTAACATCCAGGTTTTCTCTTTCTGTGTGCGAGTGCATTTCCCATAGTGGAAACCATGGACATAAGTTTATCAGAGGCGGTAAGGATGATGGATATATTTGTAATGTGGGTGTCACAACCTCAGCTTTTCCCTTTGCGATTCATATAACATTCAAAGTATATATATATATATATATATATATATATATATATATATATATATATATATATATATATATATATATATTCCGACTAATTTACATATCCACACATACACACATATACATATGTATATGCGCATACACACAGAAATGCTCTCCAGTGTGGTTGCCCTCCTGTTCTAGGATTTTTATGGACAGGAAGGGATGATGATATTCTTATAGATGCACACTGACATTTCTCTTGCAGCTGAAGAGAAATGTCAGGAACAGAACTGCGAAATGTTCTCCACTTTCATTCACCTTACCAAGGCTTTTCATACAGTCAGCAGAGAAGGACTATGGAAGATCATGGCAAAATATGGCTGTCCACGAAAGTTTGTCCAGATAGTGTGGCTATTTCATGATGGCCTGCAGGCAAGAGTACAGGAAAATGGTGAACTGTCTGAGCCCTTTCCTGTCACCAATGGAGTGAAACAAGGATGTGTCCTGGCACCAACACTGTTCAGCCTCATGTTTTCAGCTATGTTGACGAATGTCTTCTAGAACAACGACATTGAAATAGACATCAACTACCGCATGGATGGAAAGTTATTCAATCTCAGAAGGTTGAAAGCTAAAACCAAAATTAACAGCGACACCGTCAGAGTGCTCCTGTTTGCCGATGATTGCGCTCTATACGCCAACTCAGAGGCGGACATGCAACACAATGTTTCAGCTTTCTCACATGCCTGCGCCAACTTTGGGCTCAATATCAACTTGGAGAAGACTGTAGTTATGTATAAGCCAGCTCCAGGGAATAATCACACTGTGCCGAATATCAAAGTGAATGGTCATTGTCTAAGTGTTGTGGACAAATTCACCTATCTTGGCAGCACTGTGTCACAAGCTGCCACAATTGATGATGAAGTGAATGCAAGAATCTCCAAGGCCAGCGCGGCCTTTGGCAGACTGTACAAGAATGTATGGGACAGATATGGAATAAACCTGCAAACAAAGCTAAAAGTCTACAAAGCAGATGTGTTATCCACATTGCTATATGCTTGTGAAACCTGGACTGTTTATCAGCGACACGCTAGGAAATTAAACCACTTCCACACAGTCTGCCTTAGGAAGTTACTGAAGATTAAGTGGCAAGGCAAGATCCCAGACACTGAAGTCCTAGAAAGAGCGTCCATGCCCAGTATCCACACACTACTAATGAATAAGATTCGCTGGGCTGGTCACTTGACTCGCATGCCAGATCACAGGCTCCCTAAACGAATTTTACGACGAGTTGCGTTGTTGTAAACGCTCCCAAGGCGGCCAGAGGAAACGCTTTAAAGGCACTCTGAAAATCTCACTGAATGCTTTTGGAATTCATAATGACACCTGGGAGACTGCAGCCAGAGACCGAAATTCGTGGCGTGCATCATTACGCAAGGGTTTAGTCACTTGTGAGGCAACCAGGACTGCAAGAGCTGTGAAGAAAAGAGAGAACAGAAAAACCACTGCAAAAAATCCTCCTCCAGAAATGTCAAGCATTCTTTGTCCACATTGTCAAAGAACATTTCTAGCCAAAATAGGCCTTATCAGCCATCTTAGAACTCACGGCTCCATACTTTCAACCCCACTGGATGAAATGAATGATCATTATCATTCTTGATGGACAAACAACACAACACAGATGCACACTATATAGTTAACTATGTCTGCGCCAATCGTAATTGCTTACGATGGCTATGCCAGATGTGGCAAACCGAGATACTGAAAGTAACTTTATACTTGTATGGTCCCGCGGAATATCACCGAAAGAGACAGGATAGAAGATAACTATAGATAGAAACAGGCAGGGAGTGACAATTGGGAAGGTAGGGAAGTAAATGGGAGAAATAACTCCACCAATAACTTGAAACTGTGTTGAGTGTTAATGCCTCATGGTTATAGGCAACCTATCAAGATGATGATACCGTTTTCTGTATGTTTGCGATGTTTTTCATCAGACTAGCATGATCGGATTGCAGTAACCTGAACATCGAAAACCACCTGGTGATCTGTGCTGTTGAAGTCGGTAGGGACCGGCATAGAGGTGTTGTTACTGAAATCCTGCAGGTGTTGGCAGAATCTGACTGCTAATATTATATGAAATATATTGGCGAGATTGGCCTCAGTTTAGCCTACAGTACACCTTTGGATAAGGTGGTGTACCCATATATGGTCACGTAAAGCTATGGATGCAGGTGGTGGATGAAGATGAAGAGCAACAGACAGATAATTGTTGTTATGATTTCAAGTTTCACGACGGTAGGCAGCGGATCTCTTTATATAAACAATGGCTACATTCATCGACCAGTATGGTCACAGCTAAGAAGGGAAAAATGGCAACTACCTTCTTCACGCATGCTCACAAAATCATGTTTCATCAAAGTATAGTCTTCAACTATCAGTCGTTGATATCAGGACACCTGCAGTTCTTCTTATAGTCCATGCAGTATGGCGTTGATGATCATATCTGTCCACATACCTCTGACTCGTGTGCTGTTAATTATTTGCGACACCGATGTGCCTCTATGTCATAATGTAAAATTTCCAGTACTGTCTCTCTTGTTCTTCCCCTGCCTCTCTTCCCCTCCAAAGTACCCAAATGGAACGCTCCAGCTTTCCCCTTCTCGCAATGTGCCCAAAAAACGCACTTGCAGCTAAAACAGGAAAACAGACCACGAACTAGCATAAAGTCATACATAAGCCAATAAAGTCATCTTAGATTTCTGAAAAGCGCAATCTTTCCCGAACCAATACATCATTACCGTATATTTTATATACATGCAGTCACTGTTAATTCAAAATATTATTACCTCACGTACCTTACACGTGTTAAACATGCACTTATGTAGCCCAGATATTGTTACAGCAGAACGAGATCATCAATGCAGCGCGGACATGGCTAGCGGAGACTGGCCAGAACCTGAAACTTGCCTGACTACATGACCTGCGAGTAAGGCCTGGTCAAGCAGGTCAATTATGTCTTCGAGTTCCAGGAATGGGATACCATAGCAACTCCGCATGGTAACGGTGAGAAAAAATAATACTTTCAGATACCTGGGGGTCAAGACATGAGATATCGTGGGAACTCCTCATGGAAACAGTGAGAAGAAATACTGTGAGATGACTGGAGGTAAAGACATGAGATATCATGGTAAATCCTCATGGAAACCACGAAAAGAAATACTGTCAGATTGCTTAACATCGTAAGATTATCAACGCAAGGGAGTGTCCATTGTGCAGTGGCGTCGTTCGACACAACATGACATACGACAACATAAAATAATATATACTTGCAGTTATCAGCACATACAGAAGCTAATTTAGTCATGATGTCAGCGATTAGAATATTAGTTGTTGTCAGCTTGTCTCTGGAAATCATCTTTCCGTCCACATTCCACGTGTATTGTCGGCGTCCAGTTCTGTCACAGTGTCTGTCTCTATGTCCTGAGACTGTCAGAATAACATCGTACCCTACACATGTAATGAGACAGTCAGAATGTCACCGTAGTCTCCACATGTCGTGAGGCAGAATGACATCGTATTCAACACGTGTAATGAGTCAATCAGTATAACATCCTACCCTACACACATGTCTCCTCAACAGAATCACCAACATAAATGCAGCGTCTGTGTCTCCTGGTGGCGATGGGTGCCTGTCTTGTCGCGTCTGCCTCAGATGATGTTGCCCTGACAGTTCAGAGCTGGGAGATCCAGATAAATCTCACCAGCAGCCAACTAACACGGTAAGTAAAATGCTAAAGGGCTCCTTTTCTTGCCATGAGTGACATAACATAGCATAATTTGATATATCAATCATATATATCACCCTGGATGGGTGGTGTGGTCAATATAAAGCAGCATTTCACAAGATGAACAATAGTCGCTGTAATTTATCTTTCTCAATCGTGGTAGGGAAAAGAGTTACTAAGAGTTATATTGTTTAAATCCTGATGTAGATAAAAGAATCATGGATAATTAGCAGACAAGTGAGGAATTATATGGAGGCTACGAAGATGTGGTTGGCCATCTCACGCCAGTCTTGGATCAGGTCTGTGTTTTTGTGCCGACCCAGTTCACGTGACGCGATAACAGCAGTCCTGTATGTCATGAATATCGTACATCCCTGGGGATGATTAATTGTAACCACATTTACCAAACCAGCTTAGAGTGGGTCCAGCAGTTGAGACACTACATGTTCAGATCAAGTAAATCATACGGCGTGTATTCCATTCCAGCAAAACTGTAAGTATTGTTTTGTATTCTGTGTGTTCGCGTGTGGTCTAATGTCCAGTCATAAATAGATATGAAGAAATGAAGTTAAAATTACTATTGCAAAAAAAAAAATCTGCAATTAACCTTAAATATGACCGTCTAAACTGTGGTTTTTGAGCTCGGCCCAAAGAGATTAAAAGCAAAATTTTAAATGTTTGTTACACGTTCTTTATAGGACGTCACAATCAATATCAGTTGGTTCTTTGTGATTTACAAGGCACGTTTACACTCAATAGTTGGCCAAAGGCTTTCAGAAGGATCGACGATCGACGATATACAAACCAAGGCAAAGCGTTGAACCTCCACATCTCCTGTTGCTGTGTTTCGAATACAGAATGCGGGATTGTGAATAACAGTAAAGGGATAATAAATCAAACAAGTAGAAAAATAATAAAACAATAAACAAGGTATTGTCTCCGCATACAATATTGACTTGGGTAGTCGTTAGTTAGTCGCGGTTCTACCTTTATGGAGAAGGGTCAACACATAATGCTCCGTTCCTGTAACAGTGAATATCACACAAAATGCTCCTCACTGTCCCATGTGAAGAGTGGAACAGACAGCATAACGCACCTGCCAGAATGCCAACACAACAGTCCGCCACTAAAATTGCATTTCATCGTCGATAGAAACGGCAGTCACTAGAAAACCAGCAGTTGCACACACATTACAGCATAAGGCAAATCCAGCTAGTTTAGCAACAAAGTAGTAGCCATTTTTCTAAGAATGCAATTCCCAATATAAACCGCCACGGACAGATGTAAAAGCATCCCACAAGAAATCCATAGCTCACAGTGTCACAGTATCAATAATTACTAAGAAAGCACTTTGCAACACAATCTTGCTACCAACTCTATGCTATCAATGCCAAACCTGGACAATGACAGAAAAAGAGAAAAGAAAATTCACAACAGCAAAAATGAGATTCCTGAGTAGAATACTCAATGTATCAGAAATGAAGAAATCAGGACTAAAGTAGGGGATATAGCTGAACTAGATTTTATTAGAAAGCAGCAAGTCAAATGGTTTGGCCATGCAAGTAGGTTACCAGTCAACAGCAAACCACAACAAGCAATGATGTACAGACCAGATGGAAACAGAGGAAGAGGCCGACCACGTAAACGTTGGACGGAGAGAATAGCAGAGACCATGGGAATATCGATACATGAAGCCCATAATCGGGCACTCTCACGATGTTTATACTTCACCTCGACACCACAAGGTACAAGAGGAACATGATGAGATGATGAGATGAGATGAGACAGTGTCACCCACGCACTTAACCAGAGGCGTGCAGAGGTTCATTGATGCCCGGGGCCAACCACTTGATTGGATGCCCCTAAATTGTTCTTTCCCTAATTCATTCCTCCTCCCCTCCCACTACAATGTGCTGCCCCCTCTCCCTAATTGGATGCCCCCTGCCGGCTGAATGCCCGGGGCCGTCGCACCTCCGCACCCACCTCTGCACGCCACTGCACTTAACGCAGTAGCTGAGCGAGGGAACTAGTGTTGACTTAATTTATCCCCAACACTATCTGCCTGTCGTCCTAGTTATACTTACGCCTGCTGTTTCTCGATTGTTTGATGTTGTATTCCCACTTGATAATATCTCTTGCTCACGAATCTTCGGCTTTTTCCTGCAGTATCGTATTGATAATAGTCACATGCTCTGTAAAATGGCCGAAATATTCACTGACTTTTAAAAACACACATACACACACACGCACACACACACACACACATGTACACACACATACACACACATGCGCGCGCACACACACACACACACACGCATCTGACTGTGTACAACATCAGAAACGTTGGTAAATCATGAGAAAAATGGGCTTTCCATCAAATGTAGTGCAATTTAAAGAATGTTCTATCTAGACCAACAAGCAGCGGTTAGAATAGATGGCGAGACATCATATTGGTTTGACATCAAGCAAGGAGTCTGTCATAGCTGTGTGCTGACCACCAATTTGTTTAAACTGTACGCTGAAAATATAATGAGAAACGTCAGAGATGGTATAAACAGGGAGAAATGTGATGCCTTAAATATCGGTGGTCATGGAATACCAGTGATTCGATTTGCTGATGACACAGTATTACTATAAACATCACAGAAAGGTATTTAAAAAAAAAAAAAAGAATAAATTCAACCCAAAAGAATTGTGAAAATCACAACTTATACCTTAATGTTGAGACGCAGTGGTGTTTCCAAGGCACCAGGGCCGGGATCTATACTGGCCAAGACCTGCTGACACGTCCACGCCGTGCGTCCTGGGGCAACAGGTCCATGCGGGGACTTGGCTAACATCTGTAGGATTGATGATTCCTCCGAAGCCGGAGAGTATCTGCCTGCATGGCGAGGAACCATCAGTCTGCACACCAATAAGCCAGACATGGGACAACGGATACTCACGCAAACCTCAGGTCCTGTATGACATCACACTGATGTTGGACAATTGGATGTCTTCATCCGACATTCAGGACTTCACGCTGGAGTTCACAGCCAGCTAACACAAGCAAGCAAGCATCTTAATGATGTTGTTGTTGTTGTTGTTGTTGTTGTTGTTGTTGTTGTTGTTGTTGTTGGATGAAGAATGACTTGCGCGATGAATTGCATTAAAGTTAAGAAGAGTTGCGCAATTCGTCGACCTTACTCTCTCGCCTGAGTCCATCTGAGTCCAGTGGCAAGACAAGTCAAGACAACTGGAGACGAATACAGGTGCAGTGGATGACCAGGGCGCTCTACGTACCTTGCCGTGCTCATTACGTTCCACAACGCTTTGCAGGTAAACGCCGTCTTTCCTGTTAAATCAACAATTATTTCTTCCGCGCAGTCTACCGAGTCTTGTCTTAACATGCTGGGTAGGCATACCCTAGTTCACCAATTGGTTTGACACCAAATCGGCTACCCAGGCAAAGATGACTCATTCAGATAAAACTAATATGGAGAAAGACATATGTTAATGAGGAAACATTGGAGGTAGTGGAAAATTTCAAATATCTTGGGTCATTAATTAACAGCAATGGTGACACGATGAAAGAAATTGATATTCAAACTAAAGCAACTGAATAAATTGTGGCGTGGGACAGATAGACCTACCCAAATTATATTTTTAAGAGCATGCATCTTCCCATTGCAACATGCGCCTGTGAGACCTGAAAAGTTACTAAACAAACTGAACAGCGCATAAATGCCTTTGAATATAAATGTTATAGACGAGTTCTAAGATTGCCTTGGGTACTGTGAAGAACAATTCCATACTTCAAGAGCTGAATAATGAAGAAAGTTGGTTACTAAAGACGATAAAACAAAGAAAATTGAAATATTTTGGCCACTTGAAACGTCACGAAAGTTTGGAGATAACAATAATGGAAGGGTATATTCCTGGGAAGTGAGGAAGAGGAAGGCCAAAGAGAAGATGGGTGCAGGATGTTGCGGATGATCTCCAGACGGGTATATTGAGCTCGGGACATTTTACATATGACCGATAAGTTTTCCGGAAGGTTGTTTTGCGAGCGAGGTTCTGCAAAGGTGTTTGTGTGTGTGTGAGTGAGTGTGTGTGTGTGTGTGTGTGCGTGCGTGCGCGCGCGTGTGTGTGTGTGTGTGTGTGTCATGTCTTTACATGATGTTGCAATCATTCAACAGCATTAGGTGGCTGTTGGTAATTTACTAGACACTTTCGTCTCATTAGTTTGCCATTGCTTTCAGAGCGGCGACGATTCATACTATTCGGATCAACGCAAAACTGTCTGCTTCAAAATCGTTCGCAGCTTAATTCAAAGCCTAGATTCCGTACGTCGGGGAATTGTGAAATAATTGTCATATAGCAGTTTCCCGCCACGAGGCTGTAGTGTGACAGCACCATCACAATGTGTAGGCCGAGCGAAAGGAGAAGTAGGTGGTAAATATGTCCCTCACTTTGTCCAGCGGCGAGCCTCGGCGTCGAACCCACGTCCTACAGTGGTCATGACATTACCCGTGCAGTTCGCCTTCAACCTCGCTAGCGCCCGCCACTATCCCTTGATGAGATAGAACCAGCTGCTCTGAAACAAGAACCAAGTTTGGGTGAATTATTTCACTATCCAGAACAAATAACATCAATTGTGTGTCAAATTATCCATATTATTCGTCCTTCTTATTTCGGAAACAAACGTAAGTACTTTTGCACTATCGAATGTTATAATGTATAGATAGAACAGCAAAACGATGTGTGATTACTAAACGAAGAGGTAGTGGTCGACCAAGTTTAAGAAACAGCCAGGGTGAGGGAACTGGCCAACGATCGAGAGTCTCTCTCTCTCTCTCTCTCTCTCTCTCTCTCTCTCTCTCTCTCTCTCTCTCTCTCTCTCTCTCTCTCTCTCTTAGGCTGTGATGAGAGCTACGTTCTGTCACGTATCTCCTACATGACGACCTGAGTTATAAAGATAATCGCATTGGGAACAAAGATGCCATGTAGACTACATGCAGAGAAAACTACTGGGCACCATGTGATCTGTGATGACCCTTAAAGTGCGGAAACATTCCGCGGGAGGGGGACAACTTCTGACAATCAGATGCCTATTGTCGTGCTTGCTCCGCTGCGGAGTGTTATCACTCGAAACGAAGAGACAGCTCAATCTACTTTGTACCAGTTGACCTTTGTTAATATAAACAAACATGTTATCACGTGACAGTTAAAGATCCCCTCTCCACGTCTGCTGGAGTGTTGGGTATATGGTGCTAATACCGTATTGTCATAGATCAATGGGCACTCGGTGGGTCACGTGCTCAAGGTTACAATGTTGGCCTGTACTTTCAAGAACATTTTCAGACATCCAATTCAATCTGAATCGAATAATGAGCAAAATGGAGCGGGTTCGAATCCTCCGTAAGGTTTGGATTTTGTTCTTTCAAGTGCTAAAATAAAACACTAACCTGCACAGTTCGCGGCGACTGCACTGGCCATGCGGCCTTAATTCCGCAGGCTCAAGACACCCCCCCTCCCCCCCCCTATCCCCCTGTCCTACACCACAAGCTGTTGTTGTTGTTGTTTGTCCATCAAGAATGATAATGACCATTCATTTCATCCAGTCGTGTTGAAAGTATGGAGCCGTGAGTTCTAAGATGGCTGATAAGGCCTATTTTGGCTCGAGATGTTCTTTGACAATGTGGACAAAGAATGCTTGACGTTTCTGGAGGAGGATTTTCTGCAGTGCTTTTTCTGTTCTGTCTTTTCTTCGCAGCTCTTGCAGTTCAGGTTGCCTCACGAGTGACTGCACCCTTGCGTAATGATGCACGCCACGAATTTCGGTCTCTGGCTGCAGTCTCCCAGGTGTCATGATAAATTCCAAAAGCATTCAGTGAGATTTTCAGTGTCTTTAAAGCGTTTCCTCTGGCCGCCTTGGGAGCGTTTACCACAACGCAGCTCACCGTAAAAAAAAAAAAAAAAATCGTTTAGGGAGCCTTGATCTGGCATGCGAGTTAAGTGACCAGCCCAGCGAATCTGATTCTTCATTAGTAGAGTGTGGATACTGGGCATGGACGCTCTTTCTAGGATTTCAGTGTCTGGGATATTGTCTTGCCATTTAATCTTCAGTAACTTCCTAAGGCAGACTGTGTGGAAGTGGTTTAATTTCCTAGCGTATCTCTGATAAACAGTCCAGGTTTCACAAGCATATAGCAGTGTGGATAAAACAACTGCTTTGTAGACTTTGAGCTTTGTTTGCAGGCTTATTCCATTTCTGTCTCAAGTAGTGATGTAGGTTAAGTAACCACATATTATGAAGTTGCTGCTGTTGCTGAGTACCCACATATTATGAAGTTGCTGCTGTTGCTGGAAATGCTGTTGCATGATGTTGAGGGTGGAAATCGTGGGAGAGGTGAAATGTTGGGTCGGTGAAGGTGTGTCGTGGCGGGTGAGGGTAAAAATCTTCAATCGTGGGAAAGGTGAAATTGGGTCGTGGCAACGGGTGGTAAAAAATATCTGGGTCGAGGAAAGGCGGGACTGTGTGGGAAAATCTGTGAGAGTAAAACTAATTAACGTAGTGGAAATAGTAGAGGTGTATGGAGTTTGGGGGCAGTAAAAGTTGGTTATGTGTATGTTCGTTAGTCTCTACTTCTGTGAGGGGCATGTGTTCATAAATCTTAAATGTATATTGATAAGAGGGTGGTTGGGTGTAGACAGTATAGGATTCGAACCGGCGGTAGACAACTACTGGTGATGGTCAAAGGGTGGTTGGGTGTAGAGAGTGTAGGATTCGAACCGGCGGTAGGAAAACAGCGTGATGATAAAAGGGTGTTTGCGTGTAGAGAGTGTACGATTCGAAGCGGCGGTAGACAACACGGTGATGCTCAAAGGGTGGGTGCGTTTTGTGAGTCTGGGACTCGAATAGGTGGTAGACCAACTATTATTGATGAGAAAGAAGTGGTCGAATGAGGAAATTGTCAAGAACGTGTAGTGAAAACGTGATGGATAAACAGCGGTTATAACTTCACAGTAACGGGTCGTCGTTATGCTCCCTTCTTGTGCCAGTGAAATAAGACAGTCGGTGTAGAAAAAGACGAAGCAGTAGTAGTTTTATTAATAGTAATATTAGTTGTAGCGGCAGCAATAGTAGTTGGTGCCTTATTAGAAACACAAGTCTCTTTATTGGGATGTGTACAACACAAAGAGGGTCACACAAACACACATTCATACAGACACACAAGTACAGACAACCCATACCATAACTACTGCCACATCAACAGCTATACACAGACACATAAACATAAAGAAGCAAACACACACAAATACACACAGACAGACATGAACACATACAGACACGGGTGCGTGAGAAAACCACCACACACGCTTCGTCAGCGGGGCGTACGGAAATATGTCATTAGTAATAATAATACTTCCATGTGAGGAGGGTCCTCTGTGGCGTTTTGAGATGCTACCAGTAAACACTTGGCCGTGATATGAATGGTGTGAGCATCATAGTCATAATAATGGTAGTTACATAAACACAAAGACACACATACGAGTACAGACATACACAAGTACAGACACATACACACGTACAGACATCCAAGTGCACACACATGCACACGTACAGACAAGTACACATACACTTCTACAGACAAATACAGATATAACAAAACACAAAGACACACTTGTACATACAGGCATCACAAGTACAGGTACACAAAGACAGACACATACTCACATACAGACACACTCACCCATAATCAAATACACAAGTACACACACAAACACAAAGACAACCACACACACCCATCTCCTACCATTACTAATGGCACCACAACATCAACAAGACACAAACACACACATACAGACACACAAGGACAGACAACTCATACCATTAATACTGTCACCACAACATCATCTATACACAAGTACACACACACACACAAAGACAACCACACACACCCATCTCCTACCATTACTAATGGCACCACAACATCAACAAGACACAAACACACACATACAGACACACAAGGACAGACAACTCATACCATTACTACTGTCACGACAACATCATCTATACACAAGTACACACACACACACACCCATCTCCTACCATTACTAATATCACAACAACATCAACAAGACACAAACACACACATACAGACACACAAGGACAGACAACTCATACCATTACTACTCTCAACATCAGCTATACACAACTACAGACACACACACACACACTTGTACATACAGACACTCAAGTACAGCCACATACACACCTACAGACAGGAACGCATACACTTCTACATACAGATATAGGAACACAAAGACAGAGACATACACACGTACAGGCAAGTACACATACTCTTCTACATACAGACAAATACAAACATCCCAAGTACAGACAAATACACGTACAAACACAAAGACAGACACATACACATGTGCAGACAATTACACATACACAAGCTCTTTATTTATTTCTTCTAACAGAACATTGCATGTCAATAACAGACACAACAGACAACTTTATATATCAAATAACAACAGTGGGTAGCCCCCAACCAATCAGCAGCACTTAATACAACAGGGTACTAAAGTACCACAACACAAGTGTTCCAAACAATAGCTGGTTAGGCTGACACAATAAAGAACATTGACACAAGCAACACTGCACAGACCATGAGGCACTACAAAAGCATAAGTTACAACATAAATCCTAAGATGCGACATAAACAAAAGAGTTGTGACACAAATTACTACACCACCAAGAACCCAGGCCTGCTTGCACTAACTAGTCAGCCGCTCAGTTTTACCAAGGCATTAGTTGACTACAGATCAGCTCAGGGAATTGTTCCCACATCTCAATACAATCAGAACAGCACTTTTGTTCGATCAACAAGCCGGGCCAACATCTCTCATCATCACAAACCGAGGCTGCTGACCGCTAATACAAAACTGGCTTCCGATTCCTTTGTCTGTTTGAGTTCCGGCAGTGGCCAGGACCATACGGCTTTCACAGACCAAACCAAGATGCATCGGTTTGACGCTGTCACATATCCAACCCCCTACTTTTTTGACTTCCGTCAAAAGGACTAGACTATTGTATCTCCTTACCCCAACTATCTGTTTAAAAGTTAATGTCAAGTAAGTCCCTAAAAAAATAATTCCTCTTCAGTGACCACATCAAGAAACAAAATCAGTAATCAAGCAAGCAATTAATGACATCTACACATAAACCATCATCAAAATGACAAATGCCAAAAAAAAAAAAAAAATCACCTGTGACTAAATCCAAAAACAATCATCTATGAAACAAGGAATCAGTGAAATTTACACATAAACAGTCATCAAAATGACAAATGCAAAAATAATCTGTGTCAAATGTGACCACACTCAAAAACACAATCATCAATCAATCAAGAAACCAATGACATTTATACATAAACATTCATCAAAATGACAAAGGCAGAAAAATATATATGTCTAATGTGACCATATCCAAAAACATAATCATCAATCAATCAAGAAACTGATGACATCTACCCATAAACAGTCATCAAAATGACAAATGCAATTACTACATGGAGATAACAAACTCATAAATATCTACGTAGACGTGTACCTAAACTTAATAATCATGTCAAGAACATAAAAAAAAACTCACTGATTTCCATACGCGAATGGTTATCAAGATGCCCCGTGCGCCAAACATTTAGACAACCATCCACAATGCAAAAACAAAATCAGTTCCCCTTGCAAAGGGAAACACATATTAAGCCAAGGGGGTTCAATTTCCAAAAGAAACCGGTCATCTTTGGTGCCACTGCTACATTGATACCCCACATCTCAATACAATCAGAACAGCACTTTTGTTCCTATCAACAAGCCGGGCCAACATCTCTCATCAGCACAAACCGAGGTGGCTGACCGCTAATACAAAATTGGCTTCCGATTCCTTTGTCCCTTTGAGTTCCGGCAGTGGCCAGGACCATACGGCTTTCACAGACCACATCAAGGTGCATCGGTTTGGCGCTGTGATATTTCCAACGGGACTTCTTTCGTCAAAATGCAAGTACGCCGGCGGCCTACGCGTTGACAGGACAGCGCGTGCAGTCACGCGCTGCGTCTGACCTCATCACAGCATGGCGTGGAGATGTTAATATCTGAGTGTGTGTGTGTGTGTGTGTGTGTGTGTGTGTGTGTTGCCCTTGAGTTAGACAGCGACAGTGGTAATATCCCTTGGCGACAATGTAAACAACAGTTGCGTGAGTGTGTAGGTAAGGTCACAAAAGTGAAAAGGTCAAAACCGTTTCCTTCTATATGTCTGTTTTAAATGATTAAGTGAAACAAAAACTTTAATATCTCGGCTTAAAATTGACCTACAGACTTGAATAAGGTACCGCTCGATTGTTTTTTTTTCCCCAAGAGGTATCAAGCTATGCAAGTTATATACTTAAAAAGCAATTTAGAAAATGTTACTGAAGTGGCTACAATAATAAAGCAGATTGCTACGTATAACTCCTGCCTAAAAGTGAGATACTAAACACAGACATTGTATGTACAAAGTGTGTACACAGTGTCTGTATTTAATATATCTCACTTTATCGCAGGAGTCACACACACCTCATTTATTAATTCAGGAGCATGTCTTTTGCAGAGCCTCGCTCCCATAACAATCTTCCCGAAAACCTCTCGATCATAAGCAAGATGTCCAGCGTCCGATACACCCATCTGGAGATCATCTGTCACATCCTGCACCCATCTTCTCTCTGGCCTTCCTCTTCCTCTCTTCCCAGGCATAAACCCCTCCAATAGTGTTCTTTCCAAACTTTCGTGACGTTTCAAGTGACCAAAATATTTCAATTGTCTTTATCTTATCGTCTTTAATAGACAACCTTCTTCAATATTCAGCTCTTGAAGTATGGATGCGTGTGTTCCTTTCTTTACCCAAGATATTCTTTTGAATTCGTCTATAACATTTATTTTCAAAAGCATTTATGCGGTGTTCAGCTTGTTTAGTATGTGTCCAGGACTCACAGGCGTATGTTGCAATGGAATAGATGCATGCTCTTAAAAATCTAATTTTTGTAGTTCTGTCTGTCCCATTCCATAATTTATTCAGTTGTTTTAATCTTTGAAGAGCAATTGATTGTCGTCGTGTAATTTCTTTCATTGCATCACCGTTGTTGGTAATCAATGACCCAAGATATTCAAAATTTTCCACCACCTCCAATTTTTCCTCATTAACATATATTTCTATCTCCATAGTGGTTTTATCTGTATGTATTATCTTTGTTTTTGCTATCTTAAGATACAAGTTGTGATTTTCACTATTCAATTTGTTTGAGGCTATTAGGTTTTCTATACCAGTCTGTGTTGTGGATAGCAATACTGTATCATCAGCATGCCGAATCTCTGGTATGTCAAGACCACCGATATTTAGGGCATCATATAGCTCCCTATTTATATCATCTCTTACATTTCTCATTATATTTTTTGGCATACACACACCTAACTGTTTTAATTTATCATTATTAAGAGAGACACTACAACACGTATTTATTTATAACAATATATACTGCGTGCCGGCTCTGTGGCGGTGGAGTTAACGATTGGAATTAGTAATCCCGCATACCGCGTTTGAAACGCAGCTGCTGACTATTTGGAATCAATCCGTCTTGCGCTGGTTTATATACAATGGTATGAGTGCCAGTCGTTCAGAAAGCAATGGCAAACTACTTAAGGTAAACTTGCCCTGGAATCACAAGCAGTCAAAAATGCTGGTGTTGAATGCTACGTCCTGTAAAGGATATGCAACTAACTATATATTTTGTGTATTACAGTCCAGATATTCTATCATTGCAGATTGCACATGTGTATGTGTACAGATGCTCACGTGGGATGCGGCTTTAACACAGAAGGCTATGTAATCTCGACACCACTAGAGGCATCTCAAAATACCAGTTGCACGCAATACTTAAATGTGTGCATGTGTACTTTATTTCCAGTTTTTATATACTGTACAAGAAATACCCAGAACGGACAAACAAGAGTAGATGTTTAGCGTAAGAGTAATTCGTTTAGTATGCATAATACTGAAACTTGCGATATAAGCTGTGTTGACGTCATGTGGGATGGCAGTGCTACAAATGTCACGTTATATGCAAATAAGATCAACAGTGAACGGTGCCCTGTGACATCACTGTCTTGCAATCCAACCATGACACACGCAACATCTGTGATCATTATCAGTATAATGGTGATCAGTATCGTCCTCAATGTTATCTCTGAAATCTTTTGCATCAATGTTTGTGTTACAAGAAATCGTCAGCCTAAGAACATTTCAGTGAACTTCTCACAGGTGTACAATAGTCTAGATGTGAACGCAACCAATATAATGTATGACGTCATTCTGGAACAACCTAGGCAACCAGACCTGGAGAGAGAACAAGGACCGCTGTATCACGAGATAAACTGGGCATATGAACATCAGTTAAAACACACAGTTAGAAGGGAACAGCGTGTAATGTCAAGCACTAAAAGAGAGTTAAAATTCATAAACGTTCATATTTTACAACAGAGAGGCTCTCAGTTAAAATGCTCTACGCCACCTGAAATGGTTCACTGTGTACTGGGGAGTGTACGACGTGATGTGGTGTCTTATGATTGACTCTCTGTGTGAAAATACATTAATGGAATAATTGTTTATATATGTACACACACACGCACATATGCACGCACATACACACACACAAACACGCACACACACATACATGATCATGCACACTGACATGCGCACGCACGCACGCACGAACTCTCATGTATATATGTATGCACACACTAACACACACACACACACACACACACACACACATATATATATATATATGAAAACGAAATGAAAGCTAAAGCAGAGGGAGACATGGTTTCCTTATACTTGGGTGCTAGAGAGAAAGAAATGCAACGTCGACTGCGTTAGGGCCACAGTTAAGAAGAGAGAGTTAAAAAAAGAGAAGAGTTTAAGCACCTCATACATTCCTCTCGCTTGTCAAGAAAGAGATAGGATAAGAAGAAGATGGTTACCAGGTTCGGGTAGACAGATAATCAAAATATCTTAATTTTTGATTCCAGGCAATGAATTACCACATAGGCAGTTCCAACCACAGCAATTATTCAACTCAAATAACAAACCAAGTAACATACTGATATCAATTTTATTTGATATTATTTTTATTTCAAAACCGAGATAATGCCAAACAAATCAAAAACCCATAATTCTATCCGTAATTAGGAACCCAAATAGACTCCTGATACGACCATACTAACTCATAGCTGCAAATAAACAAACAAAATGCACACAATTATAGACTCCGCCACCATTTGACATTCAGTTGCATCCACACATGGACTTCACAGGACAACCAGTACGACAATGGTGTATGTAAACAATGTCTTTGTGGCACAAACATAGACATGGACTGTGTAAATTCACACCAACCACAAGATGCTTCAACTGGACAACAATGATACGAATAGGTTATAGGATATGCTCCACATAAAATATAAATGACAAAGCACACCTACTCTACAGCATCCTATGCTTGCTACCAGCTCACCACATATCCCTAGTCTCACACCATATCCAACATCACAATCACCATCACAATCATAATTACCATATGATCACTCTTACAGGGTAATGCTCACAACCATGTCACCACCACAATCATCAAATGATCACTTTCATCATAACCATCACCACAATCCTAATCCCAATCATCTTAGCTGAGATCACTACACGATGTCAAGGCTACACAGCAACACCAATAAGTAACAAAATCAACGCAGAGCACAAATGAGCTACACCGGTGTACAACGACTCTAACAGGACAACACCATTTGAACATGTACATACAGGACATAAATACAGTTCAATGCACCAACAGCAATCAAGCAGACATAGGATATGCAATTCAACATGACATCACCAGGACACACACCTTTGTACTGATGACAACTAGACAACATCAATATACAAGGAGTACAGTTCTACACATGACACCAGCAACAATCAGGACAGAGGCTATAACATAAGTCACCGCCAAAAACTCAGACATATAACGCCACATAAAACCATCACAATCACAATCCCAGTCATCTTAGCTGACATCACTACATGGTCACCCTCACCATGACCAAGCTCACTCAATAATACCCCCAATTCATTATGGGTGCCCTATTCAGCACCTCTTGCACTGGCTGGTCAGGAGACTATTCTTACTAAGTTCACATTTGTCAAACCTGAACAACACAGGTCATTATCCTCATAATGATGAACCTTATAACCATAAACCACACTATCATATGTGTAGTGTTCAGCTTGGCACCTTCATCACTGCCCACAGTCATGAATAATTATTACCATAGCTACATTTATCTAGGAGAACATAACAGGCATTGTTATCAAGCACCACATATCTACTGTTACACCTAGGGTCAATCCTTGTCTTGTTGGTCATTGGATGGTCCTAATATAATCACAGTGTACAGTCCTCTCCTCTACTACAATTCTTTATGTAGGTTCATTACTTCCACAGCTCCTCTCCATGCTGTTCAGTGCACCAACCATGTCTATAAGTCTGTTCTTGGGTTGCTGTGCAGTTCATACATACACAGTTTGGTCACTGTAGATCATTTGCCTCAGCCATTGCCATCCATTTATACCGGCATAATGTAATCTCTTTTAATAACCAAACCCTCACCAATATGCAATAACAGAAGCATACTGGTTGTTCCTGTCATAGTAATTTAAATATACCCACAGGGCATCCCATATAAAGCCTTACACGTTATACTCAATGCACCGTTAACATAAATTTGTTTCCCCCACCCTGCTGTCATCTTCATATATATATATATATATTTTTCCCCGCGCTTTCATCTTGTTTCAGGATATTGCGGTCAACACCAGCATCTTTCAGCTGTATGTTGATTCCTAGGCTAGATTACGCTCATCAGCACGCCACGACTTTCTGAGCGACCGGCGCCATACTCTCGTAAGTCACTGGTGCGACTCGAACCGCTTAAAATTCTCGTGCGCTCACGTCAACCAGGAGAGTATTCGGGGTTACGGAGAAAGCTGCTAACCCCTCGACCAGGGACACCGGGATATATATATATGTCACAGGAATTCAAGAGACCTACACAGATGTCACCGAGGAACTAGAACCAGACATACTAAAAGAAGAAATTATAGAAGCCATCAGATTAGCCCCATTGAACAAATCACCAGGACAGGATGAAATACCAAATGAACTAATTAAAGCAGCAAGGGAAGTAGGAACAGCTTGGCTACATAGACTATTCAACCATGTTTGGGTAGAACAACAGACACCACGAGACTGGGGAAACGCCATAATTATCCCAATTTGGAAAAACAAAGGCAGCAAAAGAGATTGCACACAATACAGAGGCATTTCACTGTTGAGTCATACTGGGAAAATATTTTGCAAAATTCTTGAAAAAAGATTACGAACTACTTTAGAACCCCAGCTAAGCGAAACGCAGCTTGGATTTAGGAAAAACAAAGGATGCACAGACGCCATTTTTGCTCTTAGACAACTTATAGAAAAATCAATTGAATTCAATGAAACACTCTACTTAGCCTTTGTTGACCAAGAAAAGGCATTTGATAGGGTAGATAGAAACAAGCTGTGGGAAATCCTTAAACAATATGGAGTGAGCACACATCTAACAAACCTATGTAGAAGTTTATACGACAACAGTGAATGCATAGTGAGAGCAACTGGAGGACACTCAGAACCCTTCACCATAAGATCTGGAGTACGACAAGGTTGTGTCCTGTCCCCTCTCTTGTTCATAACATATATAGACAACATTTGTAAAGAAACCAGCCAAGCAGAGACAGCAAGAATACCGCATGACGAGAACACAGAAGAAGAACCATCTGCAAATCTAACCATTAGAGAACTCCTGTTTGCGGACGACCAAGCACTAATAGCAAAATCAGAAGCTGAATTACAAGACCACATGAATAGTCTAAACGAAATGTGTAGGGAACATAACATGAAAATTAGCACAAGCAAAACAGAGGTAATGACTATAACTAAAGAAGAACAAACAGCAACAATTCACCTAAACGAACATCCCTTGAAACAAGTAAAGAGCTTCAAGTACCTAGGAAGTATAATATCATCAAATGGCAGATCAGAAGACGAGATCGAAAATAGGTGCAATAAGGCAAATCAACTCATTGGACAAATGGCACCAATACTAAAGAACAAACATGTATCAATAACTACTAAGAAAGCACTTTACAACACAATCTTCCTACCAACTCTGTGCTACCAATGCCAAACCTGGACAATGACAGAAAAAGAGAAAAGAAAAATCACAACAACAGAAATGAGGTTCCTGAGAAGAATACTCAACGTATCAAGAAGAGATAAGATCAGAAATGAAGAAATCAGGACTAAAGTGGGGGTTAAAGCTGCTCTAGATTTTATTAGAAAGCAGCAAGTCAAATGGTTTGGCCATGCAAGTAGGCTACCAGTCAACAGCATGCCACAACAGGCAATGACGTACAGACCAGATGGAAACAGAGGAAGAGGCCGACCACGTAAACGCTGGACGGAGGGAATAACAGAATCCATGGGAATGTCGATATACGAAGCCCATAACCGGGCACTCTCACGAAGTTTATACTTCACCTCGACACCGCAAGGTACAAGAGGAACATGATGAGATGAGATATATATATATACACACACTCACTCGCACACACTCTTATAAGATTTAAATATTATGACATATTACACAGGACGTAGCAGTCAACCTCAGTATTGTACGGCAGTTTGTTATATTGGCAAGTTCACATTCAGTAGTTAACAATTGCTTTCTGAATGACCGGCACTCATACTATTAAATGAAAATCAGTGCAATGCGGTTTTCTTCATAATCGCCCGCAGCTGTGTTTGGAACGAGGTATACGGTATTATGAACTGCGTTTGTAACTCCAGCGCCACAGCCCCGGTTAGCTGACATTGAAGATTTATTAAATGCTGTTAACTATTGTTTTTTAAATGAGCCCAGATAAATCAGTGAGCTGAGGGAAGAACAAATACTGCACCTCTCTCACCCCCCTCTCCAGGATCAGAAAGCAGCGGGGTCTGTCAGATAGGTACTGTATCCTCACATCTGTGGAGCGGCAGACTACAATGTAACCATGTGTGGATTTATTATAGCACATACAGACCTGGTTAGATCCACCCCAGGTTGTGGTGTTTTCGCGATGTGTTTTACTTATTTCATTATCAAGGGCAGAGAACATCAGAAATGATGAAGTTAGGACTAAAGTTGTGGTAATAGCCGCGCTAGATTAACTAGGCTACCAACTGACAGTATACCACGACTAGCAATATGTACAGACCACATACCTTTGGCAAGAATAACTCTCATGTCCTTTTCAGGACCCATCCCCCACTGGTCCAAGCCTGACACCCAGCTCGTGCCTGTGGATCCTAGTAGCTGTCAGCATGCGACAGCGGCCACCCCTAGGCAACAGCTGTGACAGGCTGGCTAAACCAGGCATGGGTAGCCGATTTGGTGTCAAACCAAGCGGTGAACTAGGGTATGCCTACCCAGCATGTGAAGACATGATGAGGCAGACTGCGCGGAAGAAATCATTCATGATTCAACAGGCAAGACGGCGTTTACCTGCACAGCGTTGTGGAACGTAATGAGCACGGCAAGGCACGTAGAGCGCCCTGGTCATCCACTGCACATGTTGGGAGTTGGAAGCAGTACCCTCTCTGACTTACCCCACAATGAAGTAAAGCTATGAGGATGGGACTGATTTCATTTGGAGGGGATGGGTTCTTGGAAGCCAAAGTGACCCATAATAGCTCTGGTAATCTAGGAGTTTTCCCAGGAAAATTAGTTTCTTCCCTCCAAAATCTTCCTTCCCGAAAAAGAGAAACTTAATTAGCTCGAGAGTCCCCCACCTATGATCATTTTCCCTTTTAGATGAAATGGTCACAGGAATTAATAAAATGTAAAGTTCCCTTTTCTGAGTAACCTGGAACCTGGGAGATTACAATAGGACAGACTTTAGCTGTCTATTAGTGTTTACCCAGTTACCTGTAGTTCCAGATACTACCTTTATGTGAAGTAGTTACATTAACTAAACACATAGATAATAATGAAAAGTTTTGTCACACCACAATGGACTGACAGAAAAATGCAGGAACAGTTAATTTTGGTTTATTAATCAAAATAAAAAACATGTGGAAGTAAACCAGTGATGCATTATGACATATGAACTAAACCCATTTGGTTTCAGCATAATGTTCTAAGACACAATGGAGATTAGAACTCCTGGAAGATCTCTTGGCAGTTCTGGCATTTCATCACGGTACCACCCTTCTGATTTCCTAACAAAGTCTCTGCACTACACAAATGTTCTGTTTGTGAACTTTCAGTCAAGTTATTGAGTGAAACTTGGAATTAAACAGTCTACACATATCCCGGAGAACTTTCTGGAATGCATAACTATATGACACAGTCTTTCCTTATAAAATTGTCTATCAGACTTCAGCCATGATATTAAAAATTTTCAAGTCTTTTGTGAATGATAAAACTGATCCTAGTGATCTTAGAAAGTCTACCCAAATCACTTATGTTGTCACTTCTCCAGGAAGCAAAGCTCAATGAAGACTTTTAATCGGATCAACTCCTGACAACAGATCTTACTGAGCAGCTCATGAGTTGCAGACCCAGGGTACATTAATTGACAATGATCTGCAACTCTGGATCATGACAATCTGCGAACACCGCCATCCTCACCTGAGGTGGATAAACATGGTGAACACATTTATATCTAGCCACAGGATGATGATTCTCCAGTGGACAAGAATGAAAAGGGTTTACAGACATGAGGTACAGAAGGTAGCAGATTCAGGAAGTACCTACAAGTTAAGAGCTACATTGTGTCTCCTTGTACTGGCATCAGACATCAGCAATTATATTGGGCAAGCTTTCTTTTTACTGTACTTGTACCTAGGGCCGGTTGGCTGTTGTTCTCACAGAGGACACAGACACAATGACTGACAAGGCCAGAAAAGAATTATGGAGAGTAAATGATGAGATGTACCCAGCATATCTGATCCCTACATAGTAATGGAACAGAATAGGATGATTGTTCTCATTAACTCATGTTACCAATCAGTGCTGCCACCATTGTTTTAGTCTGCCTGGATACTTTCCTGTTTATACCCTCTCACCTCTTCTGTCATTTCCTTTACTTACTTCTTCTGACACTGGGGTGATATTTCCCCTTGACAGTTTAGAAGTGCTTATGCATGAAAGCATATTATGTCCTTTACTTACTCGGTCAAACAGGGTGATGGTTTAATAAACTACATTCCACATGTTGCATCAAAGTAATAATGTAAAGAAACATACATTAAATATTTCACTCTAAAGTTAATATAAGTAACATATAATGGGTATGAATGTGGAGGTCTATGTGAAATGTTCCTTATGAGGATTTACACTGCCTCTCATTCAATAACACACATATATATACAGAGTGAAAGAAAGATGAGACACCAAATTGTACTCATTCTCTCAAACTAACACCATTCTTCTTTTATTCGTTCACTTGAGTGCCGGTGTTGGTCTGTTAGCTGGACTGTTGTTCGTCAGAGTGCTAAATGCTTGTTCGAATAAATCACAACAGTATAAATGCTAAACCAGTCCTGGATGCTAAACAGTTACACACACATTCTGTCTTCACGCCACGAACATATAAGATAAGAGGTAGAGTCTTTCATTATTCCTTCTCACATTCGCGTGTGTTGGCGATTCGCTGTGGATTGCAACCAAGGCGACACCCAGCACACAGATCATAGTTTATCTTGTACTAAACCTGCTATGAACACAGTCAGCAAGCCAGTGGGATCTAGACTCAAGAATAGGAAACAGTCTGGGCATAATTGAGCCTCTTTTCACAGCTTCAGACATAGTGATTGTACAGCACTCTTCTGGAAACGAATGAGAGATGGAGTCAGATATCTACATCAGTGCTGGCAGAGAGTAGCCATTTTGGGACTGGTTGAAAGTTGGGTTCTATCTTCTAATAGAAGAATAAATATATATATATTAGTGCCGGAACTTACACACACACACTCTCATACTTAAAGCTTTACCTGACTCAGAAATAAACAAACTCAGGCATAATTTCGTCTGAAGCTTTCCTTCTGAATCAGGATGAGGGACATACAGAGACCGAAACCACATCTAGATGCTTTGCCGGTCGCTCTGCAAGTGCCGAAATTTAGCGTCGCTGGACCCAGAATATTTCGCGGGCGAAATGGTTAACCAATGGACAGAACGGGCTTAAACCACATGATCTGTCCATCATTGGGTGTCACAGCTATTAATACTGTTGACGCCACATTCCTAGCATCCCAATTCTCTCTAGTGCAAACCCTTAGTGAGAAGTGTGTTTTGAAATTGTGATGTGCAGCAGTGAACAAGACGGAGTGCGCAATCATGCGACAGAGCCCCCCCCCCCCTCCAGATTTATCTCTGTGGAGAACTATCGTCTCAGTCGTTCACAGCTGACACGGTTCCTTTTGTGATCCCTCTTGTTGGTTTTCCACTTCATCCGAAGTTGATGGTTCATCAGGAACTGGACAACGACTCAAGAAGTCGGCGCCTACGTTCATTTTCCCAGGAACGTTTTCGATTTGGAATGAGTATGGTTGCAACAGCAGTGACCATCGCATGAGTCTTGCGTTCAGATTCCGTGACGATGCCAGAAACATCAAGGGTTGGTGATCACATTGCACTGTAAAATGTTTACCATACAGGTGTGCCTGAAACTTTTCCACAGCCCAGATTAGACCAAGGCACTCACGCTCGATCACCGAGTAGTTCCGTTCAGAAGCATTCAGTTTCCTGCTTGCATAAGCTACAGGGAATAGCTCTGAGTGATCATCCCCTTTCCTCTGGAGTAAGGTGGCCCCTATTCCAATATTACTCGCATCTGTGCGGAGCACGAATGAGCGGTCGAGGTTGGGTAGATGTAGGAGCGGTTTGGCTGTTAAAGCTTGTTTGAGAGCTGTAAAAGCCTTCTCACAATCAGCTGACCATATGACTTTCTCTGGATTCCCCTTTTTGGTAAGATCCTTTAAGGGTGCAGCCACTGTGTTGAAGTCTTTGATGTATCTTTGATAGAATCCACATAAGGAGACGAATGATCGAACATCCTTTTTGGTCCTTGGGCGAGGTGCTCTCTGAGGTTTCTCCACATTTCCTTCTTGAGGTGTTATGAAGCCTTGAGATACCTTATGGCCTAGGAAGTCCAATTGTTGAAATCCTATTTGACACTTCTTGGGTCTTGCTGTCAAACCTGTTTCCTTAAGTCGCTTGAACAAGAGATGCAATGTTTAGACATGCTCCTCAAATGTTTTGGTAGCAACTAAAATATCATCCATGAAGTGGCTGATGGCCGGATCATGTAATGGGTCAAGTAATCTTCTCATCATGCGTGTAAATACACTTGGAGCGATACTTAATCCAAATGGAAGAACATTGAACTCGTAGTGTCCTCCAGGAGTACTGAAAGCTAACCACGGTCTGACTTCCGGTTTCACAGGAATTTGGTAATATTCCTTACTGAGATCAATCCTGGTGAAGTATTGGGCTGTGTTGAGACTAATGAACAGCTGATTCTGGTCGGGTAGAGGTTCTGCCTGAAATTCAGTAATCGCGTTGAGCTGTCGATAATCGATGCACATTCTGTGTTCACCATTAGGTTTTCTCAACAACACCACACTAGCACTGTATGGAGATTCAGATTGTGATATAATTCCTGATGAGAGCATCTGCTGTATCTCTTCCTGCAAAGTATTTTGCTTGGCATAAGGAACTGGGTACGTCTTGACTCGCACAGGTGTATCATCTGTTAGCTTCATATCAAATTCCACTAAATTAGTAAGACCTGGTTTGTCGGTAAGTATTTCTGCATACATTGCCATAAGATCTCGAATTTGCTTCTGTTGATCTGGAGATAGGTTGGGATTGATATCCAAATCCTGAAATGTCTCTTTGGCTTGCAGTGTACATTCTGTTCCCATGGTAATTCCTTGTTCTACTTCAGTAGCAACAGCCATAGCCATCAGGTAGGCCGTTTCGGTGGTTGCGGACCTTTCATTCCATTTCTTCAAAAGGTTTATGTGAAACACTTTCAACTTGCCTTTGACAGAAATTTTGTAGTGAGTACGAGATATTTTCTCTGTCACCTCAAATGGTCCTTTCCATCCAATTTGCAACTTGTTCTGACTGGTTGGAAGTAGTAGCAGCACTTTTTCACCCACTGTCAGCTCTCTATCTTTTGCCTTCTTGTTGAAATTGCGAGTCATTCTTCGTCGAGCTTGACGCAGATTCACATTCGCTTGTCTCCAACAATGTTGTAGACGTTTCTTCAACTCAGCAACATAAACAGATGCAGTAACAACTGTATCATCTGCATGATCATCAGTCCATGTTCTCAGTAATACTTCCAAGGGTCCCTTGATTGGCCTCCCAAAACAACAGTGTTGCGGGCGCAATCCCAGTAGAGTGATGCGGCACTTCCCGGTGTGCGAATAATGCAGCAGGAATATATGTGTCCCAATCCTCTGGTTTTTCATGAGCTAACTTTCTCAGAATACTGATGAGGGTACCGTTCCACCGTTCTACACTCCCGTTCGTTTGAGGCAAATGGGGAGATGAATAGATATGGCGAGCATGAAATAGCCGAAAGACTTCTTCCATGAGTTTACTGCGAAACTGTGATGCATTGTCGGTTAGGATTTTGAGGGGAAATCCAATCCGAGTAAATATCTCAAGTAAGGCTTCAGCAATGTGCTTGGAGTCACTTGATGGCATTGGAATACTTTCTGCCCACATTGAACAGACGTCCACCAATGTTAATATGTATCGATTCTTCCTCCGCGTCCTGGGGAGTGGTCCGATAATGTCTACGGCAACTCTCTCGAAAGGAGATCCAGTTAGGGGCATCTCACCAAGCGGGACAGGGGGTGTCCTATGTCTTGGAGTCACTCTTTGGGCATTCAGGGCATGACTTGACATATCTGGTGATGTCAGAATTCATTCCGGGCCAAAAATAGTGCATGGAAATTCTTTGCATAGTAGCATTTATTCCCATATGCCCACTGAAAGATAAGTTGTGGCCCATATCCAACAGTTGAGCACGATACGTAGACGGGACAATTAATTGAGAATATTCTTGTCCACTTTTACCTGCCTTGCGATATAGAAGTCCACCCTTCATATACATGTCGCCTCTACGTGGGGGTGAATGTGCTTTAGGCAGTTTGTTGAAGCATGGCAATAAGGTGCTGTCAGCACTCTGTGCTTTCTTCAAATCCTCTGATCGAGGGTTGGTCGGAGTCGACGATGCTGGAGTCTTTTCTGTCTGCGAATTAGTCGTCAAAGCAGCGACTATCACAGGCTGTATAGGTTCTCCTAGAAAGACGTAACGACAACCGAGCAGGACTGGGTACACGGGATTTTCCATCACCGCTGCCTTGATTGTTCCAGTAACATAACGCGAAGCTATATGTACTCGAGCCACAGGTAGTGACATCTTGGCTGAACTTTTCAAGGGTCCCTGTATAATCACCATTTCCTCAGTCAACTGTTCTGGCTGAACTAAGGATGTTGCTACGACGCAGTCATAATTTAGACCTGTATAATATAAGCAAATGGCGGGGTATCCATTTAGCAAGATGGATTCTACTACCGGAATTTTGGAGTGGGTGTCTTCATGAGTTGTCACACTGGACGTTTCACTAGTGCTCACTTTACGTTCCTTCCGGCGAGTCAGACATGCAACTGTGTGAGGGGTAGGAGGTTTCTTCCGACAATCTTTTGTGTGATGTCCTACCTTCCGGCAATTGGTACAGTAGTCCTTGCCACTCTTCTTGGCAGCCTGAATATAAGTTTGACTGGTGCTCGCAGATTTCTTCAACTTCTTATTGGGGTTGGTGTGTTCTTTTTCGTTGGTCTTGGGTGATTGGTCTGGGGGAGAAGCTTTGGTCATCCGACTCTTACTTCCCACCTCCTTCTGAGATTTCTCCCATCTCTCTGCCAAAAGAATAATTTCCTCAAGTCTATCAGCTCCATTCTGTGTTAAGAACGCCTGAAGTTCTGATGACATTTTATCCCTTAATTGGTCAATCAATATCATCTCTCGGAGTCCTTCAAATGTTTCTTCAAACTTTCCCATCTCTGCCCATTTGTGCAGGTAGGATTTTAATCTTTGAACCCATTGGCCGTAACTTTCCCCAGGCTCCTTCTTAGCTGATCTGAATTTCCTTTTATAGTTATCAGAATCGACTTCGAAGCGAGTTAATAAAGCTCTTTTGAGAACACCGTAATCCTGTCGTTCCTCATGACTAAGTCTAGAGAAAATTTCAAAAGCAGTAGTTCTTAAACCCTGGGATAGTTTCACCGACCATTTAGATTCATCAAGCCCACATGTAGAACACATAAGTTCTAACCTGGAAAGATAGTGATCAATCCCTTCAGCGTTCTCATTATATGGTTCTAAAGGAAATGCCATCGCTCCAGTGTGATGGTAGTTTTCCTCTGTCTGTATATCTGTAGTTGGCCTGTGTGTGGAAATGGAGGGGGTGGTAGGAACACCACTCTCCAGTCTCCTCCTATCCAACTCATTATCCATGCGCCTAATCTAGAACTGATGCTGTCTCTCCTTTTCTCTATTATCCATCTCAGCCTGCAGCTTCCTATCCTCCTACTCTAAAGCTATCCGGCTTTCTCTCTCTTTCTGAATCATTTCAGCCTCTCTGTCTTTTTCCTTCTGAATTATTTCAGCCTCTCTGTCTTTTTCCTTCTGGGTTATCTCAGCCTGTAAACGCTCATGTCTATCGAATTCGTCAGAGACGTACTTCGCGAGCTCAGGACCCTTTAACCCACATGATTTGCCTACATCGACATATTGTTTCCGTAGTAAAGCTGTTTCCGCCATGCTAAATTTTAGATCTTTCCCAAATATTTGAATAAAATACTAAGTGTCGCCTCTGTCTGATTCAGATAGGAAAACCCCTGTATCTGAAACGGTACAAAGCATGCAATGGCGAAATACAAACAACAAATCACCAATGTAATGTTGCAGGTAAATCTTGCACGAAATCTGGAGTTTTCGACTATTGAGAGAAAAACACCAAACACCCGAAGTCAACCTCACTAGACAATAAAGATTCTGATTTACCCCTCTGATCTACACCTGGTAACATAAGACCTAAAGTGATTTCTAATCAGTGGTTCTGAATCTTGAATTACACAAAGTCCAACTAGTTGCCTTGCAAATGCGGTCCTTAAAATTGTAAATAAAGTTCCGCAAAAAATGTAGAGTTCTGTTTCACCTTAAAAACCTATAAGTAAATATTCACATATTTCAAGCAATTGTGGTGTGAACAAAATTAACCCACTATGTGGTACCAACAATAAATGTTGTATGGTTACGAGAAAGCACGAGTTCTACGACGAGACGAGCCTAACAGTAAATGTGACATCAAGATAGTTGGAAGCAGTACTCTCTCTGACTTACCCCACAATGAAGTAAAGCTATGAGGATGGGACTGATTTCATTTGGAGGGGATGGGTTCTTGGAAGCCAAAGTGACCCATAATAGCTCTGGAAATCTAGGAGTTTTCCCAGGAAAATTAATTTCTTCCCTCCAATATCTTCCTTCCCGAAAAAGAGAAACTTAATTAGCTCGAGAGTCCCCCACCTATGATCATTTTCCCTTTTAGATGAAATGGTCACAGGAATTAATAAAATGTAAAGTTCCCTTTTCTGAGTAACCTGGAACCTGGGAGATTACAATAGGACAGACTTTAGCTGTCTATTAGAGTTTACCCAGTCACCTGTAGTTCCAGATACTACCTTTATGTGAAGTAGTTACATTAACTAAACACATAGATAATAATGAAAAGTTTTGTCACACCACAATGGACTGACAGAAAAATGCAGGAACAGTTAATTTTGGTTTATTAATCAAAATAAAAAACATGTGGAAGTAAACCAGTGATGCATTATGACATATGAACTAAACCCATTTGGTTCCAGCATAATGTTCTAAGACACAATGGAGATTAGAACTCCTGGAAGATCTCATGGCAGTTCTGGCATTTCATCACGGTACCACCCTTCTGATTTCCTAACAAAGTCTCTGCACTACACAAATGTTCTGTTTGTGAACTTTCAGTCAAGTTATTGAGTGAAACTTGGAATTAAACAGTCTACACATATCCCGGAGAACTTTCTGGAATGCATAACTATATGACACAGTCTTTCCTTATAAAATTGTCTATCAGACTTCAGCCATGATATTAAAAATTTTCAAGTCTTTTGTGAATGATAAAACTGATCCTAATGATCTTAGTAAGTCTCCCCAAATCACTTATGTTGTCACTTCTCAAGGAAGCAAAGCTCAATGAAGACTTTTGATCGGATCAACTCCTGACAACAGATCTTACTGAGCAGCTCATGAGTTGCAGACCCAGGGTACATTAATTGACAATGATCTGCAACTCTGGATCATGACAATCTGCGAACACCGCCATCCTCACCTGAGGTGGATAAGCATGATGAACACATTTATATCTAGCCACAGGATGATGATTCTCCAGTGGACAAGAATGAAAAGGGTTTACAGACATGAGGTACAGAAGGTAGCAGATTCAGGAAGTACCTACAAGTTAAGAGCTACATTGTGTCTCCTTGTACTGGCATTAGACATCAGCAATTATATTGGGCAAGCTTTCTTTTTACTGTACTTGTACCTAGGGCCGGTTGGCTGTTGTTCTCACAGAGGACACAGACACAGTGACTGACAAGGCCAGAAAAGAATTATGGAGAGTAAATGATGAGATGTACCCAGCATATCTGATCCCTACATAGTAATGGAACAGAAGAGGATGATTGTTCTCATTAACTCATGTTACCAATCAGTGCTGCCACCATTGTTTTAGTCTGCCTGGATACTTTCCTGTTTATACCCTCTCACCTCTTCTGTCATTTCCTTTACTTACTTCTACTGACACTGGGGTGATATTTCCCCTTGACAGTTTAGAAGTGCTTATGCATGAAAGCATATTATGTCCTTTACTTACTCGGTCAACCAGGGTGATGGTTTAATAAACTACATTCCACATGTTGCATCAAAGTAATAATGTAAAGAAACATACATTAAATATTTCACTCTAAAGTTAATATAAGTAACATATAATGGGTATGAATGTGGAGGTCTATGTGAAATGTTCCTTGTGAGGATTTACACTGCCTCTCATTCAATAACACATATATATACAGAGTGAAAGAAAGATGAGACACCAAATTGTACTCATTCTCTCAAACTAACACCATTCTTCTTTTATTCGTTCACTTGAGTGCCGGTGTTGGTCTGTTAGCTGGACTGTTGTTCGTCAGAGTGCTAAATGCTTGTTCGAATAAATAACAACAGTATAAATGCTGGACCAGTCCTGGATGCTAAACAGTTACACACACATTCTGTCTTCACGCCACGAACATATAAGATAAGAGGTAGAGTCTTTCATTCCTCCTTCTCACATTCGCGTGTGTTGGCGATTCGCTGTGGATTGCAACCAAGGCGACACCCAGCACACAGATCATAGTTTATCTTGTACTAAACCTGCTATGAACACAGTCAGCAAGCCAGTGGGATCTAGACTCAAGAATAGGAAACAGTCTGGGCATAATTGAGCCTCTTTTCACAGCTTCAGACATAGTGATTGTACAGCACTCTTCTGGAAACGAATGAGAGATGGAGTCAGATATCTACATCAGTGCTGGCAGAGAGTAGCCATTTTGGGACTGGTTGAAAGTTGGGTTCTATCTTCTAATAGAAGAATAAATATATATATATTAGTGCCGGAACTTACACACACACACTCTCATACTTAAAGCTTTACCTGACTCAGAAATAAACAAACTCAGGCATAATTTCGTCTGAAGCTTTCCTTCTGAATCAGGATGAGGGACATACAGAGACCGAAACCACATCTAGATGCTTTGCCGGTCGCTCTGCAAGTGCCGAAATTTAGCGTCGCTGGACCCAGAATATTTCGCGGGCGAAATGGTTAACCAATGGACAGAACGGGCTTAAACCACATGATCTGTCCATCATTGGGTGTCACAGCTATTAATACTGTTGACGCCACATTCCTAGCATCCCAATTCTCTCTAGTGCAAACCCTTAGTGAGAAGTGTGTTTTGAAATTGTGATGTGCAGCAGTGAACAAGACGGAGTGCGCAATCATTCGACAGTATGCCTACCCAGCATGTGAAGACAGGATGCGGCAGACTGCGCGGAAGAAATCATTCATGATTCAACAGGCAAGACGGCGTTTACCTGCACAGCGTCTCGACTTGTCTTGCCACTGGACTCAGATGGACTCAGGCGAGAGAGTGAGGTCGACGAATTGCGTAACTCTTCCTCACTTTAATCCAAATCATCGCGCAAGTCATTCTTCACCCAACGTCATATATCACATTGAAGCCCTGTGGCGATGGGCGAGCGGCGAAGCGGCAGGCGTGGGTACGCTGGCAGCCGTAGTCGCAGACCTGCACACAGGCGGCTCAGGCCATATGGTCGTCTTCTACTGACCGGAGCAGCAGTGGGATTCGGCAGCCCCCTGAGCGACTGAGCAGCCCTCTATAGGAACACACTGCTTACCTCCATTGCATGAGGAAGGGGCTAGAAAAGGCGCCCTAAACATTGTCTGCTTCATCACTACCTAATCAGCTAGCCGCGGTTGGTGGGTACCCTAACTGCGGTCGACATACAAACAAAGATAAAACAAGCAAAGCTAAAAGAGTAAACCATATTCCCTTAACAATTGGAACTTGGAATGTACGCACCCTACTTGACAGAGACGGCGCGTCGGGTCCAGAGAGACGAACAGCACTGATTGGGAGAGACCTGGGCAGGTACAACATCGACATTGCAGCCTTGAGCGAGACACGACTTGCTGAAGAAGGCCAAATCTGTGAAATAGGTGCCGGCTAAACATTTTTCTGGAGTGGAAGGAAAAGCGAGGAAAGACGCCAATCCGGTGTGGGATTTGCCATTAAGTCGGCCCTGGTCGGCAAATTAGCTGGATTTCCAAAGGCTATAAACGACAGGCTCATGACCATTAAGTTGTCCCTGCTGAATGGAAGGAAGCATGCAACCATTGTGAGTGTCTATGCACCAACTATGACCAACGAAGATGATGTCAAGAACAAGTTCTATGAGGACCTGCACAATGTATTAACATCTGTTCCCAAAGGAGACAAACTTATACTCCTTGTGGATTTCAATGCCAGAGTAGGCACGGACACCACCTCTTGGAGTGGCATTATTGGAAAGCATGGAGTCGGAAATTGTAACAGCAATGGACACCTCCTTCTTCAGACATGTGCCGAACATGATCTCCTGATTACGAACACAATTTTCCGCCTCCCCATGAGAAATAGGACATCGTGGATGCACCCTAGCTCGAAACACTGGCACCTCATTGACTATGTCATCGTCAGGAGAAATGACAGACAAGACGTTCGAGTGACAAAATGCATGTGTGGTGCCGAATGTTGGACAGACCATCGTCTCATTGTCTCGAAAATAAACATTCACATCAGGCCACCACGGCGTCCTCAAGGGGTGAAAATGCAAAAAAAAGCTAAATGTCACATGCCTAAACAGCAAGAAATGCAGCAGTCGTTTGAAAATATGCTGGAAGACCACCTCAAGCCAAATGCTGCAGCTAAACAGGATACAGAAACAGAATGGAGAGCCCTAAAAGACATAATTTACAACACTGCTATGGAAATCTTGGGTTCAGCCCCCCCCCCCCCTAATGCATAAAGACTGGTTTGATGAAAATTCCGAAGACATCAACAAATTGCTGGCCGAGAAATATCGTCTCCTCAAGGCACATTTGAATGACCCGAAGTCAACATAAAAAAAAAAAAAAAAAGATGCCTTCAAGAACATTCAGAGAGTAGTGCAGCAGAAACTTCAGCACATGCGGGACTCCTGGCTGAGCAGCAAAGCTGATGAAATTCAAGTCTTTGCTGACAGACATGATATGAAAATCTTCTACGACTCACTGAAAGCGGTCTATGGTCCTACATCACCAGGCATAGTTCCCCTCCTCAGTGCAGATGGGGGAACATTGATCACCGATAAGAAAGAAATCCTTCAACGCTGGGCAGAGCATTTCAGCAACATCTTAAATGCAACTTCCTTCTTCGATGATGAAACCATCAACTGCCTTCCTCAAGTTCCCACCAATGAGACACTTGATGACCTGCCAACCACAGTGGAAGTAAGCAAAGCCATCCAGCAACTCTCCAGCGGCAAGGCACCTGGTCCTGACTACATCCCAGCAGAGATATACAATGCAGTTGGGCCGGTCCTAACAGAGCAGCTTCACCAAGTCTTTACAAACATATGGGTGAACGAGACCATGCCACTAGATTTCAAGGACGCGTCAATAGTCCACCTTTACAAACGTAAAGGAAACCGCCAATCCTGTGACAACCACCGAGGCATCTCCTTGCTTTCAATTGCAGGGAAGATACTCGCCAGAATTCTTCTCAATCCCCTCACAGCCCATCTCGATCAAGGTCTTCTTCCTGAGAGTCAATGTGGCTTCAGAAAAGAACGTGGAACTGTTGACATGATTTTCGCTGCAAGGCAGTACAAATGAAAATCACATGGTGACAATACAGGAATATAGACTGGATGTTGCAGAATTTCCCACTTCTTCCAATCTAATGCTTCCTGCACATTCTTGCGGACTAGCATTACCGTGCAAAAAAATCACAGCGCGAGAAAGCATGCCGGATCGTTTATTCTTGATGGCTTTTTGCAGCTTGTCTAGTGTTTCCAAGTAGTGGGTAAAGTTGATGTTGACACCAGGTTCTTTAAAGTCGGTCAACAATAGCCCTTCATGGTAAAAAAATACGTTCAGCATAACCTTACCAGCGGAAACCTGTAACTTGAATTTGTTGGCTTTTGGTGATCCAGCTTGCTTCCATTGCATGCTCTCTCGTTTGCTGCTCGGCTCAAAGTGGTGACACCATGATTCATCGCCTGCCACTATGCGGATGAGGAATGCGTTACCCTTTAATCTGTAACGCAGCAAGTGGTTCAAACACCATCCTATGCGTTCCTCTTTTTGGTAGTCGGTCAACATCCGTGGTACTCACTGTGAACACACCTTCCGATATTGCAGTTTCTTACGAACGACCTTTTGAATTGTCCCAATTAACACATCAAATTCTTTCGCTAGCGAACGTATGCTTCGACAACGGTTTATCTGCACTGCTGCATCAATTTTGGGATGGTTTTTTTCTGTTGCAAGAATATGCGCTTGACCCGGCTGTCGACGATCTGTAGTGAACTGACGTCCTTTCCGAAACATTCTCCCCCAGTCTGTCACTGTTGTCTGCGACACACATTTGTTACCGTACGCTGCCTGCATTCTTCGATGAATGTCCACTGGTCGACATCCTTCAAATGAAAGAAACTGAATCACCGCTCTTTGAGCTTCTTTGGACCGATTTTGTATCAACCCGGCCATTTTCTCAACGGTCAGAAACAGAACCTATGCATCATGGGACGATACGCACGTGCTCGTTTATTCGTTGGGCAGTACTTATCACATGATTATGTGATTAATCATGTTCAACTTACGCAATTACACGCGGTGCGGCACGAGCGGATTTCAAATGGGAGTGGACGCTCCTAATATATAGTATACATATATTGGTAGAAGCAAAACCTAGACCAGGAGCAGATGGACATAGTCAACATGTGTCAGTTATTGGAAAAATGAGGTTACGACTTAGAACTATACAGAAAACTCCAAAGAACAAGTTAGATCTAGCATTACTTAAAACAGACACAGAAATTAGAGGAATGTACTATATTACTCTAGAGAACAAATATAACAACATGGAGATAATACAGATTATTGATGAAAAATGGGACATTTTGCGGGAATCAATCCAACAGAAATGAAAAGAAATCAATCTGCCTAAACATAGAATTGCAAAGAAGAAATGGATGACAGATGAAATTTTACAGATGATGGATAAAAGAAGACAGAATAAAAAGCCAGATAAAATCGAATATAATAGGACACATAAAGACATCGTAAACATACGTAAAGTGGCTAAAGAAGTATGGCTGAACCAATACTGCATGGAGATTGGGACAAACAATGGGGGAAAACTCATATTCCATGTATCTACAAATAAATACAGTAACAGGTAGGAAACCACGAAATACCACGGGATGTTTAAAATCGAAGAATTGTGCGATATTGATGGGACAAGATGATATAATCAATAGATGGGCTGTACATCTGGGAGATCTGTATGGTGATAGGAGACCGGATGTAAATATTTAAAACAATGGTGAGGGTCAACCATTACTTGCAGCGGAAGTTGAAGGTGCATGAAGAAAGGAAACGCACCAGGTCCAAATAACATTACATTGGAGGAAGTTGAGGATGTAGGTGATGTTAGAATTGAAATATTGTCAATATTCCTAAATCACATCTACACAAGTGGGTACATTCCTAATGACCAATTAAAATCCTTCTTTATTTATCTGCCAAAAACAAAACCAGACGCTTTAGAATGCGAAGAGCATCACACAATAAGTCTTACGAGTCACAAGACACAGCTGTACTGAGAATAATTATGAAAAGAATAAGAAACAAGATTAAATCAGAAATTAGTGATGAACAGTGTGTATTTGTGGAGGAAAAGGGCAGAAACAACGCTATACATATATTCTCAGGATAATATTAAAAAGTGCTATAACAGCAAAATCAGATATGTGCTTATGCTTCATAGACTACACAAAAGTATTTGACAACATGAAACATGACGACAATTGTAAAATTACTGAGTGTCATAGCATGGAAGGAAGTCAACACACGAGTTGATCGCAATGTGTGGAGAGACATGATCTCCCAAGCCAGCCGCAAGGAACTGCATGATGATGATGACATATCTACGAGAAAGCTTTTAATAACAACATTATATTTTTGTTTGGTGAATATATTCCAACATCATAAGGGAAGAAATACAAACTAGAATCAACTCTGGAAATAAGATATACTATGCACTACAACATCTACTAAAATCAAAGGCGCTATCTCGTAACACCAAAATCACAATATACAAAACACTGATCAGACCAGTTGTTCTGTATGGCTCTGAAACCTGGAGTACAACGAAAGGAGACGAAGCCTTGTTACAAACCTTTGAGAACAAAATTTTAAGACGCATCTTTGGACCCATTAGGGATACACAAAGTGGAGAGTGGAAAAGAAGAAGTAACAAAGACATTTATGATCTGTTTAAGTCCCCGCTAATCACTGGTATCGTGAAGGCTAATAGACTACAATGGCTGGGGCATATAGAAAGAATGGAAGATAATAGGGAAACAAAACTCGCTTACACTCAGGAAATAAATGACCGTAGACCCCGAGGTAGACCAAGAAGGCGGTGGAGAGATAATACATGTACAGACCTACAAGCACTTGGAATCAACGACTGGAAAGAGAAGGTCTACCAGAGAGACGAATTGAGACGGATTGTATTTGCAGCAAAGAACCTCAATGGCTCGGAACGCTGAAGAAGAAGAAGAAGAAGAAGAATATATTCTGCAAAAGTAAAGAACAAATATATCATGTTTCGATGTAACTACCATCATCATCGTCATCATCATCATCATCATCATCATCAATATCTTCCACTTCTGCCGTCAAGCGCCGTGGGGAGGAATAATTTGCGTTCCAGCGCCCGGTGGGCGGCACTGGATAGTGTCATTCCGTGTGGTTGTACAATGTCTTTGATGTTGTCAATCCATTTTCTTCTTGGACGTTCTCGTGGTCTCGTCGCAGATGATCTTTGATGTAAGGCCAGTGATGTAAGTTGCTGATGTTGCATTCTAACGACATGGCCAAACCACTTGATCTTCTGTCTTTCAATAAATGTGGCACAAGGTGTTGATCCCACAGTCTGGCTGATAACAGCATTTCTTACTTGGTCTCGGATTGTTAAGTTGGCAGCTCTCCTCAGGCATCTCATTTCGCAGGTGTTGATTTTGCGAAGATGTAATTTGGATAAAGTCCAGGTTTGAGATTCATAGCAAAGAGTTGGTGTGAATATGCTGTTTATTATCTGTCGTTTTGCGGACATGGGTATATTTGGGTGTTTGAGTAAGGATGATAGTTGATATGTAAGTGCACTAGCTTTTTGACATCTAATTTCGATTTCTCTGTACAATCTGCCATCTTCTTGGATCATACTTCCAAGATTTTTTAATTCTTTAACTTGTTTCAGAGTTGTGCTATTTATCTGTTTACTTAGTGGGCCCGGCGATCTGCTAACTCGCATTACTTCGGTTTTGGCTGTATTTATACTCATATTGTATCTCCTGCATTTTGAACTCAGATTAGTAATAAGATTTTGCAGTCTGCCCTCGTTGCTATGAAACAGGCACTGATCGTCTGCAAATAGAAGTTCATTTATTTCCCGTGGATCAGTTGTTTCATCTGGAGAAAAGAGTTCTAAATTTTCTGAATCTGTTCTGTCGAGACTTGCTTCTTTGGAAATTATGTCCATGTAGATATTAAATAGCAGGGTAGAGAGAACACATCTCTGCCTCACTCCTGTATTGACTATGAACATATCTGATATACCTTCTTGTGTTCTTACTGCACTTTGGCTCGAGTGGTACATGGCTATGATGTTTCCTAGCAATTGTCCTTATATCCCATAGGTTTCAAAGGTGGTCCATAATGTGTATCTGTCTACTCTATCAAAAGCCTTTTCCTGATCTACAAACACAATATTCTGCTGGTCACTATATTCAATAGTTTTTTCACAAATTTGTCTAAGTGTAAATAATGCATCAGTGCAACTTTTACCTTTCCGAAAACCGAATTGTACTTTGCTTAACTGTTGTTCAACTATTGGTCTAGCTCTTTGTTCCAAAAGTTTTGCATACATTTTCCCTGTATGGCTCAGGAGTGATATACCTCTGTATGTTTCGCACTCTCTCATATTGCCTTTCTTTTTCCATATTGGTACTATTATTACCTGTTGCCAACCAACTGGGACTTTTGTTTCTTCCCATACTATATTAAAATGTCTTGTTAGCCATTTAACTCCTGTTTCCCCACAGGCCTGAACAGCTTCTACGGTTATTCCATCTGGACCTGGTGATTTGTTTTTAGGACTTTTCTGTATAACTGCTTTGACTTCTGCAGGTATGAAAATTGGTTCTTGCTGTCCATGGCATTTAGGCACAAAAGTGAGGTTTTCTATGTTATGTGTGGGGTTAAGTAGTTCTTGAAAGTATTCTGCCCACCTTGATAGTCTTTGTTGTGGATTAAATATTGGTAGACCTCTTTTGCTGTTTATGATGGTGGTTGGGTTGTAGCATGCATCTCTGTTTCTCATTGTGGTGACACATTTATAAAATTCTCTTGGGCAGTCTTTGCTAAGGGTCGCCATCTGTTCACCGTATATTCTTCAGGATTCATCATTAGATGCTCGAATTGTTCGTTTCGCATTACGTAGTGCTATTCTATAAGTAACATAGTCTTGTTAGATTTAGTCATCACACAGTCCACTCTACGCGCTATCGAGATCAAGTCGCTTTATCGGATAACGCAGAGGATGCCTCGCGTTAAAAGTGCCGCGCAGAGACATGCGCTATACACAGCCGGGAAGAAGAAGGTAGAGGCGAGGAAAGCCGCTGTGACTGCTGAGCCTATATCTACGAGCAGCAGTCCGGCTCCTACACCAGCTGAAGCCGTCCCAATTGATGAAGAAACCGCAACTCACGCCAGCAGCAGCCGGGAAGTTCCAACCAGCTCCAAGACGATGCAGCCCAATCTTCCAGTGACCTCCACACAGGAGGAAACAACAGCAACATCTGAGGACTTCACCGGCAGAATACTGCTCAAACAGACAAGTGTGGGTGAAGCTAATCTGTCGGCGCTACCAAGAGACAAGATAATCAGTCTGTTGGAAAACAAGCTGGGAAGACACAGCATCAACCAGCTGCGCAATACACCTGATGGAGTAATGGTCTCCATCAATAAAAACCCAAAAACCACATCACTTATCCAGAAGATAACACGAGATGAGAAAGCCGACATCAAGCTTCACCACGGCATAGTATTGGAAGCCGCCCAACACAGCATGATGAAACGATGGGTCATTAAAGTAGTCAAGACCCATCTCATCAACGACCAGATCAGGGAGATGCTGACAAGGGAGAACAAGAAACTCAAGATCACCAGTGCCGAGAGGATCATCGGAAAGAACAACATCCCCTCCATAGTAGTCATAGTAACATCAGAGGACCGATTGATCCCTCAGTACATCAGATAGGACAAGAGAGACCAAGCCCCAGAGCAATACATACCCAGAGTGCTGCATTGCTCTAAGTGCCAGAAGTTTTGGCACACCCGTGCCACCTGCAAGAGTGAGGTTGAAGTCTGCAGATACTGCTCTGGACCTCATCCATACAGTCAGTGCCAGCATGCAAAGATCGACAAGGACTTCAGGAGGCCTAACACTAACAGAAAATGCGCCAACTGTCTCGGCAACCACGGCGCCAGGTACCTCGGCTGCCCCTGTCACCAAGACAGCAAGGAAGCCATGAAGATCGCCATCAAGACTAACCTGCCTATAAAGAAGCATGGAGGCCACCAATCGACTTACAAAAAGAGACAAAGCGCAACTTTAAGGCCAACTGAAGAACCTGCGATCAAAGTTCAACAGCATGGAAGAAGGAAAAGACAAGACACAAGAGACTCAGATCGCAGCCGCTCAGCGCATCCTGGACGAAACGAACCAAGTTCAGCAGAAGATTGAGCAGGATGTTGCTCGAATGGTTGCTATGAAGGCTGAAACGGACGAAACTCTATCAAAAATCCAAGAAGAAAAAGTCAAGACAGAAAAAACACTCAAACAGATACAAGAAGAAAGAGCACATATAGAACTTCTCAAGTCCAAGAACGAAACACCAGAAGCAGAAGATGCAAAGTCCCAGACAGAAGAAGGACTAAGAGACGAGGAGAGAGAATACCACAGCGACAGCGGCGAAGAAGTGAGGCCGGGAATGCGGACATAAAAGCGCGACGGTCGACTGACCTACGTAGCAGACCATCTGAGAAGACACGTACGGCGCTAAGATAGACCAAGAACACCCGAGCCAGAAAATGCAAAAGAAGAAGCTACAGATGAAGAAGGAGAACTGGATAAAAACGACAGCCTCAGCCAAGAACAATGGCACTCTACACCAAGCTCGAACTGGCGAACACCAAGAAGATTAGAAGGCAAGCCAAGAGGGGAAACAGGAGGAATACCATGAGAGACGACAACTGGTAAAACTCCCTGAAGGAAACAGCACCATATGACGGGGTGGGTACCCAATTACTCCAGGCCTCAACAAGTGCGCGACTCTGCCCAGACATGAAAAACCTCATCAAGAAAGTAACGAACACAATCAAACCATCAGAAGCCAGGAAGCTGACAACAAGCAGCCCAAAGTACGAAAGACAAACTTCAAGCTACACCATAAACACCCTACATAGCCAAGTCGAAACTCGAAGGCTGAAAGGGGGTACTCGTACCAAAATTTGTATTGGATTGGATTGGATAGAGTTAGTTGTGATCCACTTTTTAAACGCTACCTACTGTTTTAATATGCTATCTTTTACTTCGTTGTTCCACCAGACTGTTCTTAATCTTTTGTCCTGCCCTACTTTCTTTGTTCCACATTTATTTTCCAGTGTGTCGAGCATAGTAGCTTTGCAACATGTACATTCCTTATCTATGATTGAGTGGTCATCAGGGATGTTCTTATGTAGGTTTTTGATTTCTTGATTGAATTCGTCTTTAACCGTGTTTCCCTGTAGCCTTCTATAATTGATAACATGTGTTGTTACCCTTTTGTTTCTTATTTTCCTGTATGTTGAAATCTTTTTTTTTAATGACTGGTTTGTGATCAGTATCAACATCTGTATTTGGGAGTGCTCTTGAATCTAATAGTAGTCTTCTGTCTGATTTCCGAATTAGAATAAAGTCAATTTGAGATGCATGGTCTATGTCATTCCATTTATTCCAGGTTTTGGTGTTTCTACGACGATGTTGAACACAACTATTTGATATTATCAGTACATGTTCTGAGCATATGTTGAGTAGATGACCATTGCTGTTACAATCAGTCTCTGTGTCGCTGAATGGCCCCATGCAATCATCCCACGGTGTTCTTCGTGTGCCTATTCGTCCGTTAAAATCACCCATCACAATAAGTTCATCTGTCTCCCTGACATTATTTAACGTGTCTGCAAGTTTATCAAAATACTCGTCTTTGTCTTCGTCGCTGTAAGTGTCATTACATGGGGCGTATGTTTGTATAAAAGTTGTTCTATTTCCTTCTTTGATCTGTACTAGTATTATCCTTTCCGATATAAATTTAGTGTTCATAATGGCTTTACCTTTATCTGGATGTAACAAAAAACCCACTCCATGTTTAGCTTTAGCTCGTTGATCGACGCCACTCCATATAAGAACGTAACCTTCATGTGTTCGTTTCGTGTTCTGCCCCTTTTTCCTAGTATCTGCGAGTCCTAATATTGGAATATTTGATTTTTTCATAAACTCTACGAGAGCTGGTTCCTTATATCCTAGACCAGTAACATTCCATGTCTCGAAAATCTCCTTTCTATTTGAAGTATTTCGAAGTTTAGCAGTTGTTGTTGTTAGTCGCTTGTTGTTGTTCGGCTTCGGTGTGTTGTTTCCGGCCCGAACGCTGATAGAGTTGCGTTTTTCATTCAATTTCCTCCATAATTCTCGAGCAATAGTACTTGAACAAATTAATTCCCTACCGGTTTGCTAGAACTGTCGTAGGTTCATCCTTATTTGAACAGATTGATGTTAAGAAACACGCACAGAATACATAATTAAATCTCTGAATCGAAGCGAACGCGGCTTACACCGCCATCTTGATCACTGAGAAGATCGATGTACCTACCACTGCTTTCAATTCAAGTCTTCAAACGCCGATAAAGTGCTTGGATTCCTGTAGAAATATATTTTATTATTTGTGTGTGTATCCACTCATGCACCACCTGCTGTACCTCTTCATTGGGCCGAAACGTCTACGCTCCAAATGACGTTTTGAGTCCAAACAGGTACAAATCACTTGGGGCTAGGTCGGCGAGTACTGGGGATGTGGTAGACACTGAAAATGAAGGTCTTCAATGTATTCAACTGTTGCAGGGCAGTATGTGGTCGAGCATTGTCATGCTGCTAAAGGACACATTTATTCAGAGTTCACGTCGTTTGGATCTGATTGCCGGTCGAATATGATTCCTGAGAAGATCTGCATACGTATTACTTGTGACAGTTTTCCCTCTTGGCATGTAGCGCTCTAAAATAACGCCTCGTTCATCCCAAAAAGAGAGTCAGCATAACATTTCCTGCAGATGACTCCGTTCGAAATTACTTTTTCTTTTTCGGTTAGGAGAGATGGCGCCATTCCTTGCTTGCTCTCTTGATTCATCATCATCATCATCATCATCTTCCACTTCTGCCGTCAAGCGTCGTGGGGAGGAATAATTTGCGTTCCAGCGCCCGGTGGACGGCACTGGATAGTGTCATTCCGTGAGGTTGTACAATGTCTCTGATGTCGTCAATCCATTTTCTTCTTGGACGTCCTCGTGGTCTCGTCGCAGATGATCTTTGATGTAAGGCCAGTGATGGTAGTTGTTGATGTTGCATTCTAATGACATGGCCAAACCACTTGATCTTCTGTCTGTCAATAAATGTGGCACAAGGTGTTGATCCCACAGTCTGTCTGATAGTAGCATTTCTTACTCGGTCTCGGATTGTTAAGTTGGCAGCTCTCCTCAGGCATCTCATTTCGCAGGTGTTGATTTTGCGAAGATGTAATTTGGATAAAGTCCAGGTTTGAGATTGGTAGCATAGGGTTGGTGTGAATATGCTGTTTATTATCTGTCGTTTTGCGGACATGGGTATGTTTGGATGTTTCAGTAAGGGTGATAGTTGATATGTAAGTGCACTAGCTTTTTGACATCTGATTTCAATTTCTCTGTCCAATCTGCCATCTTCTGTGATCATACTTCCAAGGTATTTGAATTCTTTAACTTGTTTCAGAGGTGTGTTATTTATCTGTATATTTAGTGGGCCTGGCGATCTGCTAACTTGCATTACTTCGGTTTTGGCTGTGTTTATACTCATATTGTATCTGCTGCAGGTTGAACTCAGATTAGTAATATGATTTTGTAGTCTGCCCTCATTGCTGTAAAACAGGCACTGATCATCTGCAAATAGAAGTTCATTTATTCCCTGTGGGTCAGTTGTTTCATCTGGAGTAAAGAGTTCTAAATTTTCTGAATCTGTTCTGTCGAGACTTGCTACTTTGGAAATTCTGTCCATGTAGATATTGAATAGCAGGGGAGAGAGCACATATCCCTGCCTCACTCCTGTATTGACTGTGAACATATCTGATATACCTTCCTGTGTTCTTACTGCACTTTGGCTCGAGTGGTACATGGCTATGATGTTTTCTAGCAGTTGCCCTTCTATCCCATAGTCTTCAAGGATGGTCCATAATTTGTATCTGTCTACTCTATCAAAAGCCTTTTCCTGGTCTACAAACACAATATTCTGCTGGTCACTATATTCAATAGTTTTTTTCACAAATTTGTCTAAGTGTAAATAATGCATCAGTGCAACTTTTACCTTTCCGAAAACCGAATTGTGCTTTGCTTAACTGTTGTTCAACTATTGGTCTAGCTCTATGTTCCAAAAGTTTTGCATACATTTTCCCTATATGGCTTAGGAGTGATATACCTCTGTATGTTTCGCACTCTCTCATATTGCCTTTCTTTTTCCATATTGGTACTATTATTGCTTGTTGCCAATCATCTGGGACTTTTCTTTCTTCCCATGCTATATTAAAAAGTCTTGTTAGCCATTTAACTCCTGTTTCCCCACAGGCCTGAATAGCTTCTGTGGTTATTCCATCTGGACCTGGTGATTTGTTCTTAGGACTTTTCTGTATAACTGCTTTGACTTCTGCAGGTATGAAATTTGGTTCTTGCTGTCCCTGGCGTTTAGGCACAAAAGTGAGATTTCCTATGTTATGTGTGGGGTTAAGTAGTTCTTGAAAGTATTCTGCCCATCTTGCTAGTCTTTGTTGTGGATTAAATATTGGTATACCTCTTTTGCTGTTTATGATGGTGGTTTGGTTGTAACATGCATCTCTGTTTCTCATTGTGGTGACACGTTTATAAAATTCTCTTGGGCAGTCTTTGCTAAGGGTCGCCATCTGTTCACCGTATATTCTCCAGGATTCATCTTTAGATGCTCTAATTGTTCGTTTGGCATTACGTCGTGCTATTCTATAAGTAATATAGTCCTGTTCAGATTTAGTTGTGATCCACTTTTTGAATGCTACCTTCTTTTTGAATATGCTATCTTTAACTTCGTTGTTCCACCAGGCTGTTCTTAATCTTTTGTCTTGCCCTACTTTCTTTGTTCCACATTTATTTTTCAGTGTGTCGAGCATGGCAGCCTTGAAACATGTCCATTCCTTATCTACGCTTGAGTGGTCATCAGGGATGTTCTTATGTAGGTTTTGGATTTCTTGATTGAATTCGTCTTTAACTGTATTTTCCTGCAGCCTCCTATAATTGATGACATGTGTTGTTACTTTTTTGTTTCTTATTCTCCTGTGTGGTGAAATCTTTTTTATTATGACTGGTTTGTGATCAGTATCAACATCTGTATTTGGGAGTGCTCTTGAATCTAATAGTAGCCTTCTGTCTGATTTCCTAATTAGAATAAAGTCAATTTGGGATGCTTGGTTTATGTCATTCCATTCTCTTGATTACCGTCTCGAAATAGTGAACCCAGGCGATTTTACTTCCTTATAAATGGAATCCTCGTAACACTATAAGTATGCTCGCACTGTTGTTTCGGTTTCTATTGGGAGTAAAATAAGTATGTAAGTTACAGCATTCAGAACAGGCCAGCCAGAGATTCAACGGAAGGGAGTTTCTTAAAACACAGAAAACATATAAACAACAGTAAGTCAGGGTATGTTGTGTTTCTGGAGTATAGTCCAGGATAAATAAATTCAACAATGTGACAATACTAATCTAGATGTGTTGATAGCTTTAAGTGTCTTGACTATCTTGTGTACTTTATGATGTTTCACTTTGTGTATTTTCTCAAGGAGAAATAGTATGAATATAATTAGTGAAACGGTGGTAAAGCTGTCAGGTCTTAGTCAGATATGACTGAGCTATCGTATAACAGTAGACGGTACTACCTGGTTTCTGTTAGCGCCGAACGTTGGGCGGCGCTTACCAAACCCGACACCCCACATTGTGCCAACGGCTTCGGGCGGAAGAGCGCAATTGGGAGGGTACAAGCCTTACCCTGGTGCGAGGAAATGCAAGCTAAAGACAAAATTGTCATGGCAGGGCAGACCAGGCCCTAAGCCTTGGTTGGCGACTGGTCTAGGATCGAAGCTCCGACAGGCGGACAGTTAGAGCATTGCTTTGCTGATCCGGCAGCTTCTGCAGCTTGTCTTGTTCCAGATGTAGGGGTGTTACCTTTCCTCTGGAGTGAACTAGGCAGGCCGAGAGAGGGATCATGCTGCATGGGCAACACATGATCTCTATATTTTAGCCCAGGCTTTGTGCTATGGAGAGGCAATAACTCCATCCCTGGTCTTAACTGGTCTCGGATGAATGAATGGTAAAGCTGTGGACATGTAAACAATATACAATTAGTGAAACTATGGTAAAGCTGTGGACATGTACACAATAAAAAATTAGTAGAGCTGTGGTAAATCTGTGTAAATGTAAACAATGAAATATCACAAAGAGCAATGAAGTGTGCAGCTAAGTATGATTGTTGTAATAATGAAACACATTCTCTGTGATACTTTGTGTGTGTACTAAGGGAATAATAAAGTATGAGTGGAATGATGTATGTGAGCGCACACACACACACACACACACACACACACACACACACACAAACAAACCTTAATATAAACATATACTGAGTGGGAGGGAGAGTAGAAGAGAGAGAACGAACGAACGAACGAACAGACTTTATTTTCAAAGGGTAACAAATTGGGCACGCAGGCCCGTCTTACATTCGGCCTTTCCAATCACTCATCTGTCTTTCATCAACAGTGCATAGGAAAAAAAACATTGTCACATGAATTTTGTAAACATAAACAATGCATATTACTATGTTATGAGAAACATCCACCACCCACCCACACATCCCCCATTCACTCCAACTCCTCCACCCAACCACATACACATACAATACATTCCCCCACCCATCCACCACATCCCTACACCTACACATCTCCCCACCCACACACACCTCTAACCCACCACACATCCCATCCACCCACACCCCAAGCACACATACATTCAATAACCCACACATCCCCCACCTACACACATCTCCCCACCCACTCACATATCCTCTACCCGTCCCATTTCCCACCAACAATCACTCACCCAATATCCTCCTCCACCCACGCACCTCCAACCACCCAGCCAAACACACATTCCTCAGCCACACACACATCTCCCCGTCAACTCACATATTCCGCACCTACCCACACACAAATTCCGCACTCACCCATATAATCTCCCATCTCCCCCAGCCCACTCACAGATCCCGAGCCCACACCTACATCCCCCACCATCCCCTAACCTGCACACACTCACCCACCCACATATCCTCTACACACCCACACATCCTCTATCCACCCATCCCCCAACCAAACATCCCTTAACCACACACCCTTACTCATATACAATCAACCACCCACACATCCTCTACCCAACCACACATCCTCCATCCACCCATTTCCCCAGCCACACATCCCTTAACACACACCCCTACCCATATACACACACATCCCTACCCACGCACAATATCCCCACCCATACAAACATCCCTCACACACATCCCCACCCACTAACACATCCCCCATTCACAAACACACACCTCCCATCCACGCACACACAACCCACACACACATCCCCAACCCATAAATTCATCCCCTCACACATCCCTAGACACACGTACTTATCCCTCAAGCACTAACACCCACACATCCCTTACCCACTCATCAACACATACATCTCCTATCTACCCACCCACACTCACACATCCCAACCACCCATCTAAGCACACATCCCCCACCCTCACACACATCCTTCACCCACCCGCAAACCCAACCACACCTTCACCCACCCAAACAAACATCATTTATCCACACCCAGCTCCCCTCCCACACAACACCACACCCACACACATCCCAAAGGAACAACCCACACACACATCTATCCACACATCTCCTACCCATCCACACATCCCCCAACTACAATCACCCTCACTACCCACACATACTTCCTCCATCCAGCCAAACACACCCCCACCCAGCCAGACATATCCCCCACCCACACACACATCTCCAAATCCATCACCCACACCCATCACGCACCCCTCCCCCAACCCACACACATCCCCCACACACATTAACCCACACATCTCTCACCCACACACACTCCCCACCCATCCTCCCAAACATCCCACACCCATACACCTCCCTCACCCACACACACATCCCCAAACCCACAACTACCCCCACCTGCACATATCTCCCACCCACCACATATCCCCACACCCACATCTCCCCACCCACACATATACCCCCACCAATCCCATAACCCACCATCAATCATCCACCAACATATCCTCCTCCACCCACTCACCCACAACCACCTAGACAAACACACATCCCCACCCACAAACACATCTCCCCATACACCCATACATCTCGCACGCATCCACACACAAATCCCCCACCCACCCACACACAAAGCCCCCACCCACCCACACAATCCCACCCCGCCCACCCACACATCCTGAGCCCACCCACACACATCACGAATCCACCCACACACACATCCCCCCATCCCCCAACCTACTATTATGATCAAACTCCCACACTTCACACACACAAACAGTGATGATTGTCGTGAGCATTGTCGCAAAATTGTAAAGAAAATGGAGAGAAATTGTACATATACATTTTGTAACTTAAAAATTAGTGATGTAATTCAACTCTCTCTCTCTCTCTCTCTCTCTCTCTCTCTCTCTCTCTCTCTCTCTCTCTCTCTCTCTCTCTCTCTCTCTCTCTCTCTCACTAACGCTCTCACTCACATTACAGTAATGTTATATTATACATGATAAAATCAAGTGTCATACATACAAAATGATAATGTGAAAGATGAAAATACACAAAAAATATGGAATGGCATGTTACAGGACATGCGAGCACTCAATTCTCGCAGAGAGAGAGAGAGAGAGAGAGAGAGAGAGAGAGAGAGAGAGAGAGAGAGAGAGAAGAGAGAGAGTACCTGTGATATACCACCTAGAATTTGCAGAATAAAGAGGTCTAAATGTACCAAGGTTCACGTATACCGCTCCGTATGAAACAGGGTCAGTAAGGTTGATTATTAAACGTTGTTTAATACACATGATATGAGATGGCATAATGAAGCGAGATTATTATACTGTTGCCATGCATCATTTATGGAATGTCTGTAACTCAACTCGAACCATCAGACGCTGGGACCTGTTTCATATTGTTTACAAACGTTGATTGAGAGCACCCAACCGTACCAGCAACACCCCTGGCAAAACCTGGCATTGTTCTATACGCAGCTGGTTCAGAACCTAGTCGTTGATTGTCTGTCGGTGGTGCCTCTAGCTGTGCCAATCATGGCGTGTATTCCCTTGTCTGTTGTTTCGATACATCTTCACACAAGTGAGTCTCTGCCCAACATACTGACAAAAATACAGAAAAATGTCCCAACTTACAATAAGTACTACTTCAAACAATTTCACCCTATGTCACACCTGATCGGTGGCCGTGAAAATCATCACACAATCTTGACCACAATCTTGACAGGTCGCCCCGTAGCAGTAGCCTCTATTAAGCGAGTAACACATTATCTGGTTGTAAAGAGAATCACTGTTTGACTATTTCCATAATTTAAGCGTGGACTACCGCCAAATATCCTCTCCGTTGTTTATCCATTCTTGTAAGGAAATAATAACGTCCCTAAAATCTTTTTTTTTTTTTGTTGCCTCAATATAAAATTGAATATCTCAGTAACCAACTGATGGAAAATAATGAGATTTAGTATATAACATTATCATTATGGCCACCCAACAAACAATTTTTTGTTCTGGAGATTGTACAGCAGATTTCAATTTTTGCTTATATGAGGTATATATTTTACCGCCCCGCCATGAATGCCTTAATTTTTTAGAGTATTACAGCTCAGCAAGACCCTTTCGTGGTATTTTTAAAATTGTCTGGCGGTCTTTCGTTTTTGGACAGACTGAGTGTTATAGTTCAGAGGCGTCGTCAAACTGTGGGTTCTTTCATGAAACGTGATTATATAAATAAATCTTACCATTAATGTAATCTTAATAGCTAATATTTGAATGTGTTAATACTGTTCAATGGGATTAAAAGTGAAATTGTGTACACTTCAAAACATCGCTATGAAGTTGTACACATATTTTTGTCAAGAAGCTGATCGCAGGAAACTGTTTCATACTGTTACAAATCCCGAAAAAAGAACAGTGCATGCATTAGGTTTGAGTAAACGATCGTTTCGTCGATGGGTGCAAGAATATGGAATGAAACCAACACGCGATAAGCAAACTGTAGGTAGAAAGGCAATTGTAGACAGCTTTGACAAGGATGTCATCAGACGAGTTATTATAAAAATGATGGATGCCAAAGAATCAGTGAGTGTAAGAAAACTGAGGGTTTTGTTGAGAAAGGACAATAACATATTGATATCCAAAACAACTTTGTGGAAAATTATAAGGACATTAGGCTTCACTTTTAGAAAGTACAAGGGGGGTAGAAATATCCTTTGCGAGCAACCGCATTTAGGAGCCATGAGAAGCAGATAACTACGTGAAATAAGGGAAATGCGCAAAGAAAATTATGACATATTGTATTTGGATGAAACGTGGATCAATGCGCACCACACAAGTGAAAAGGAATGGCAATCAATAGATGGAAAGATAAAACGTTATGTGCCCAGTAGTAAAGGACAGCGTTTGGTCACAGCCCATGCTGGTAGTACTCATAATGGCTTACTACAGAATGCTGGGCTCGTGTTCGTATCAAAGCATACAGACAATAGGGATTATCATAATGAGATGAATGGTAATGTATTTAGAGATTGGCTCGAGAATACAGTACTTCCATCCCTTGATAGACCGTCTTGTCTAATCATGGACAATGCATCATATCACAATGTTGTTGCTCAAGAAGACAAAATACCTACGGCATCGAGCACAAAGGAAGCAATAAAGATATTGCTACGAAGGGAAAATATACCATTTCCAGAAACATATTTCATGCTACAGTTGTTGTCCCTTGTAAAACAGACGCAAAAAAGCAAGACATTTCAAATTGACAAGTTGATAGAAGAGTATGGCCATAGGTGCTTGAGACTTCCGCCGTATCATTCTCATTTAAACCCCATAGAACTTGTGTGGGCTAAAATTAAAGGACAAGTGGCAGCTGCCAATACTACATTCAAATTGTCTGACGTCAAGATACTAACCCAGTCCGCGCTATTAAATATTGATAAAAGTTACTGGAAAAAATGTGAGGACAATGTGTTGAAAGAGGAAGAGGACTATTGGAGAAAGGGTGGATTGAATTTTATGCAACCGAGAGCAATGATCAACCTACTGGAATCGTCCGACACAGATTAAGGTCTGAGCAGAGTATGCCCTGGTCATCCTCACTGTCAGCCCCACACAGATTGGAAGACTTGAAAAGGTACAAAACGAAGCCATGCGCATCATTTTGGGCTGCACGAAAGACACCAGCTGTGTATCAATGAGATACCTCCTTGACTTCCCGACAATGGAACACAGGATCAAGATCTGGAGAGCTCGTGCATTCTTAAAAATAAATGCAGATGAGCAGCACCTCTGCATGACGCTATATTCAGAGAAAAGGGTGACAGGCTAAAGAGAGGCAAATCAAGGATGGGTCGGGCGGAAGATATCGTCAGACAGGTCTGCAGTCTTACCAGTATCAACCCCGGTAAGGAATGGGTGCCAGTTCCTCCAGCTTTTAAGTGCACTTTCGCTCATCTATGAACACTCATATAGCCCCAAAGTGCTCATCTATATAGATGGATCTGTTGTAAAGCAGCACAGAAGTGCGTGGGCATTTACAGCCCATTCAGCGGGCCGAACCGTTCAAGAATCCAGTGGTGCCCACTCTATGACCTCGAGCATCACCTCACCTCCAGCAAGTATAAGCGCAAACCAAGCCATTTATCATCTCACATCATTCTACCAATTAGTATCAGTTTTACTTCTAATTGCACAGTCGCCGTCTCAAGCTCTACATTCTTCCGTAACATTAGTCTCCCAGTTATAATGTTTACTAACACCTGACGTAAGAACCGCTACATTCTCCTGTATTATTAATTCCTCAAGCTCTTAATAAGCCTCCCATTCTAACATGCTTCTAACGATTTACATGTTTCTTCGCATAACACTTTCTCAGAATTACTCACTTCTGCCTCTCTCACCTTACTCCTCAATTTTCGTTATTATCTTCACCAATCACCATTAACTTTCAAACTATTCTCTTCACAATTTAGCTCAGACAAGCAATTTTTCACATATTCGCACGACACTCGTATTTTATGCTTCTCATATGCATTTCGTCATTATTCTCGTATCACGACAACCCGACGTACATATACTGTTACTTCCAAGAAAACAATTTAGACACCCATTTGACATTCTACCAATTACTCAACGCACCCTAAGCATATCGATCATTTTTTCTTCCAGCGCGCGTATGTATTTTATTCTTCCACAGACAGTGACACAATCTCTCTTCACATCAGAGTCTAAGACATACCAACCAGCCTGTATATCCATGCGCTGCTACCAATCATCACCCGACATCGTTCTATCCATGCATTCCAACTAGATAACGTTTCGAAACTTCACTTCATTCTCTAATCAGCACGACGGACACAAGTTTGTCTATACATTTACACACGCAAAGACAACGCATAACCAACCAAATCACTCTGACACTCAACTGCTTACTCACTTTTCCTCAACCTCTTCATCCTACACCATTAACGCGTCGGATTCTCTCACCTCCGTCAATGCTACTATATTTGCTTCTCAAACCAATAAGCGAAACTTTAATTCTATCTCAGACATCACGTCATAGCATTTTTTTTATTCCAGTTACTCTTCTAAAAGCTCTGAGTCAAGCCATCTCAAACAACACGTCAGTCTAGTACGAGCATTCATAATTAGTTTATCTCTCTCCGTGCAAATTATGTGCTAAGTCTAGCCTACCTCAATCACACCAGTTATACATCAGTCAACTTGATCAACCCACTCCATCCGGCCATTCTGGATAATGGGCATTTCAATTTCCACATTGTCTATTCTCCCCGCACCACCACCAAACATAAGATATTCTTTATAACGTATGCACGTAGAATATTCCATCACTCACCAGCTTTAAAATTATCTATTACTTGCTGTGATTCTCTATCCAAAATAACACTATTGCCTGCACCCTATATTGTGATGCTACACCAACAAAATTCGTCTGCCTATTTTAGACAGAACATATGTTTATGCTCAAACCGCAATTCATCTCGTAAGCCAAAACAATGCCATACGCTATTTCTCACCCTTGGAATTCTAAAAGCTATAGAGCGTATCCAACCCAAATATTTCATTGTCTCCTACTGCTGTGTGTCTCTCTTCAACTACCTCATCTTCAGTATCCACAACTGTTAGACTGTCATTAAAGTACTCAGGTCTTAAGGTCATATATTCTCTGATTTTTCTTATGTCATCTTCCGTAGTCGAGTAAATTTCTGCTATCTGTTTATTACTATTCTTCTTCTTAAGTGCTTTCTTTCTGTTTCCTTTATTTGCTATTCTTGTTTTTACCGCGTCTGTCTGCTCATTGTTTTCAGTATGTGTCCGATATTATTTTATATCTTCCTCCCTCATATTCAGAATAATCACTGTATATGGTCGTTCCAGCATATGTTGCAGAAGAGGAAGCAACATATCTATAGTCGGAACTCCTACAACCAATATTCTTTTTATTTATACCGCTACTTTTCATGTCACAGCCAGGGAGAAACTCCATGTCTCCGTCTGAGGCATCTGTTACTACGCCAGTCGAACCCACGTTTACCAGCAAACTTTCAGATCTGGCTTTGACACTTTTTCTAACTTTCTGTCTGGTGTTTCTTGGTTTTAACGGCTTATCTACATTCTCTTTAATTTTGACTGACGCAACCTTTTCAACTTGTGCTGGTTTTGTAAGTTCTACAATAGTTTGTGTTTCCCTTCCTATCTTTTTAGTGGGTTATACCGTGTCTACTTGAGTCTGCGTATTATTATCTACCATTTCCATCATTTGCGTCTGTGTCTCTCTTTCTTGTCTACTTCTAACAACTGAAAATACCTGTCGACCATCAGCTAAGGTTCTATTAGTCTGATGCTGATTTTCTCTTTTGTTTGACTTTGCGAGTGCATACCTCAACCTTCTGATTTCAAACCTTTGATCTCGCAACGTTCTCGCATCTTTATTATTGGATGGCCAGTCCCAGTTCCATTTCTTCTTATAAAAATTCTGTCTCTACCAACCATTAAATTCTGGTCTGCTATGTTGTCTCTGTTCTTACCTTCGTGTTCTCGTCACGTCGTTTACCTCCCGTCTGCGGTAGTTTCTGTTGTTGTTATAAAGTGGTTGTCTTCTAAAGCAGTTTGAACTTTGACATGGCCTTAGCGTAATGGTATCATACTGGCCATACGATTAGCAACCCCGACTACTATGTTGCCCTCTACTATGTGTCCGTGTTTCTATATTATTTATACTAATTCGTCTCCAGCTATTTCCAGCGTAACTAATGTTCGTTGGTTGTTCTACTCTTTGTTTAACATTTCTCTGGTTCCCTGTCCTTGGCCTTGTAAAATTCCTCTGTCTGTCTTCAAAATTTCTATTTGTTCTACTGTTTACAGTTCTATTCTGTGCACTAACCTGAGCACGTCTGTTGCCACAAAATCTAAAAGCGTGTCCCCTCTGACCACAACTCCAACAAACCATATTTGTGCTACCTAGCGTCTCTCTAATAGGGTTTCTCGTTAGTCTTTCTCTATCATGAGCATTTTGATTATTATTTCCCTCCAATGTCTGTATTTCTCCCCGTCTTCTCAATCAGTACCTCGCTTGTCCTATCTCCATAGGTTCCTCAATCCTCTCTTATCAATTACTTCCTATCTCTCGTCCTGCCCTTAATCTAAATCTTCTTCTTAAACTTTCCTTCTGTACAGCTATATCCACAGCCTGTGATAATCTCGCAGGATTTTCCTTCACAAAAATTCCAACCAGCATCCTCTCTACTTCCTCGCCTTGAACATTCTGCCCTATGAATGCTTCTTCAGCTAAATTAATCAGCCTGTCACTGAACAGCTGAACACTTTCTCCATCATGTTGCCTAGATTGTCTTAATACTGAGAAAGCATGTTGTGGATCTATGATCTCCGCATAATTGTGGGCTAGAACGTCCTTAACTTGCTCCCACGTCTCATCTGTTCCTGCTTCCAATTTTCTTCGAATATGATCCGAGACAGGCGATGCACTAGTCCTATAAGCTAAATTTTTCTTATCCTCATCTGTGGCGGACACTAGATAAGGATGTTTTTCGATGGACACAACCCATTTCTTAAAATATTTCGCTTGCCCACTAAACTTATCGATGTCAACAGCTACGCTTTGCTGTTTCAAAATTGTGTCTAACTTGGATATGGCTCTACCTACACCACCAAGCACCTGTCCTAAAGAAAGGTCCTGGGGTTCCATTATTAAAATCTGAAATACAAAATATACCAGTACGACACAATATAGTATAATAATATATAGTAACACAATATTATTATCCTAAACTAAGCAAGTTCTATAACTTTTCAGCAATTTAAACTATTAAATTTGTACTTTGTTCAGTTGGCAATGTTGTCGATATCGTTATTCTAAACTAACTAACCAAGTTTCATAAGTTAATTATTATACTTGCTTCAGTTCCTCAGTTACACACACTGTTGTCTGCTCGATCATTTCTCAGCTTTCTCAGCTTAACAAACTGACCAGATGCCTGTCCCAAGTTCATTCGACACTGGGTGAAAATGACGTTAAGACTCAAGTACAGTACAGCGTCTAGGAGATGACTCAATTGACACAGTAATGAATTATTTGACTGCCGGCTCTCGGTAGAAACCCTCTTCACTAAAACGATTGAGTTGCAGTGAATTCAAAAATTGTTCAACGTCATTCAGGCCCGAGTTGACATATTTTCAGAACCAAACCAACTGCAAGTTCCTTCGACCTTGGATAATATTCGATAAAACGGCCGGTTCAAATTTATCGCCATTCTGGAAAAATTGACTAATTTGAGATAATGTTTGAACTTGAGCGGGCTCAAAAATTTGACTGACCTGAGGTAACGTTTGAACTTGAGTAACCTCAAAAATTGATTGACCTGAGGTAACGTTTGAACTTGAGTGGCCTCAAAAATTTAACCGACCTGAGGTAACGTTTGAACTTGAGTGACCTCAAAAATTGACTGAATTGAGGTAACGTTTGAACTTGAGTGGGGTTCAGCGTTATCGTGGCTGTGCTGTCCGATTAGACCTGATTATCCGGCTGCAGGTAGACAATTCTCACAGTAACGCCGCAGGTTTATAAGATCAATGTATCCCCCAGCGGCGTCCAAGAGTGACGACGTGAAGCAGCAGTAAGCGACTCCGATTGGCTTTTTGAGTTCAGGAAAAATAACTGTGCTTCAAGCATCAGGCCGCTGTGTAGGAACGATTCAGCCATGGCTTCTTGAAAGAACGATATTACTGAACTTGAGCAACTAGAGCAACCTTCTTGACTTTCACACTGGGCTATGTTACAAGGATTCAGCAGCCCGAGAAATCACAACAGCTACCCCTAGCCGGGCTTTCAGTTGCTGTGTCTCTTAAAAATAATCAACAAAAACAGCATCCATTTTCCAGGCGTGTTCAATAGAAGTCTTCGCTTGTGCCAAGATAATTCCCGCGGTGACCCATAAGTTGGAAATCCTGGGGTCTACGGCACCAGTTCTGCTACTGTAACGATGTTGATATTACAGAGCAGAGACAAAGTCCTGGCTGTAGGTTATATGTTTATTTAATTAAATACATTTGTAGAATAAAAACAGCATACAATGACTTGATGTACGGACGTTGTTACAGAAGGTGTTATTCGTTCAAAATACAGATGGTAACTGACCAAATCTCTACCCCCCGCGTCACGGCTTGAGCGTCCCTAGTTACCTCCTAATGGGATGCTCAGCCGTGCCCTTGTACCAGTCTTTTCCCCCTTTGCACACCACTCATTAACTCCTTAACTCCTTAACAGAGATGGTGCTCTGTTACACAGTGTAACACCACAACAGCGTTATACACCCACCGCATCACAGGTCGCAAGAGAATTCACACCAACTGAAGAGATAGAACACCTCCTGTCTACCGAGAAACCTTTCAAGAACAACAAGTAATATGTTACTAAATATCTCAGTGGAATTGGACACAATTACACCACCTTCTGCACTTTCACAGCCAATTTGTGCATACACACATACATACATTTGTTTTTAATTAAGTAAATAACACACAAACTAGCCATGTCACTTCAAGAGTTCTAAGCCATGGTCAATGAATGTGAGTTTGTAAATCCTGACCTCTTGACATGGACTGAGAAAAAGGTGAGTGAGTTACAAGCACAGCAGCGAGAAGAAAAAGCGGCGGTCAGGGAAGCAGAGAGAGAAGCCTGGGAAGCAGAAAGAGAAGCCAGGGAAGTAGAAAGAGGAAGCAGAGAAGCTCTAGAGAGACAAAGAGACAAAGAACTTACTCTAGAGAGAGAAACTAGAGAGAGAGAGAGAGAGAGAGAGAGAGAGAGAGAGAGAGAGAGAGTTTGCTTTAGAAAAGGGGAAATTACAACAAGAAAAAGAAAAGCTAGCCTTTGAATAGGATAAGCTGGCAGCCGATTTAGTAATGAAAGAAAAAGATTTAGAGGGAAATGTAAAGGTGAAAACACTCGAGAACGATAGAGAGGCTGAAATAGCCCAAGCTAAATTAGCAGCGAAAACTTCCCACCCCATTAAAAGATAACAGGTCATCATCAGAAACTTTTCCCAAGGCTATTCCATATCAGCCTGGGTAACAAACTTTGAGGTTCTTATGAATCATTATAAGGTGCCGGCCGAGGAGTGGGCAATAATCTTCCATCGACATTTAGCCATCGAACCTTTGAAGGTCGTAGAGGTCGTACCTCAGAACCTCAGAACAAATTATCAATACACCACAAAACGGGTATTAGCGCATTTTGCTCTCGACCAGGCAGGTTTGCGTACAGCATATAAGGCTCTGACACCGAAGGCAAATCAGACCTTCTTAGAATATGCTTCTGAAACACAATCCATATTTGACAAATGGCTAAAGTCAGCCGATGTAGGCTCATACTTCAATTGACATACGCCTGGGTCATTGACATTGAGGTGAGTGACCCCAGTAGCGAGACTACGAGAAAAACAACCAGCCATGAAAAATAATGGTGAGGGTGAGTGGAGACCCCCAGGGTGGATGGGGAGAGAGACAGTTTTAGGCTGGGGTGTAATGTTGTGGGGAGCCCAGGGAGGGGCTACACAGCAGGGTTAAATGACAGTGGAAAACTTTGACTGGGCAGTGGAAGCTGGGACCGACTGAGGAGTCGGGTCGCTGGAGTACAGTTGATGTTTTAGCGCCGAGCGGATCGGTTGTTGAAGAAGGGGGAACTTAGACTAACTGCTGTCAGATCTTTTATTGTGGTGTTCTCCCAGTTGTGAATGCAGGCCTAAAACCCAGTGGGGGTTGGATAGTTAATGGAGGCCTGAAACCAGAGTGGGTTTTATAGTGAGTGAAGGCCTGAACCCAAAGTGGGTTGGATAGCTAGCGGAGACTAGACCCAGTGTGTGGGTTGTATTGTGTGAGGTCCAGCTGTGGATAGGAGCTGGATTACCTGTCTTGTGGATTTGAGATTAAGCAGGCCGTGAGAATACAGTGATGTGTGCTGGTTAACTTGTGAGGAGGATATTTATATTCTATGGATTATATTGTTTCTGGATATATAAGGATGTTCCGTTTTTCCGTGTTGTGCGCCAACTCAATCTTGTTTAATGACTGGTGAATGTGCACTGCGAGGGTGAGTTATATTATAAGACAGATAGCTCAATTGACACACCAGGAGCATCGTTTCCTAGACAACGACCAAAATCACGCTCTTATCATCAAGAACTTCGTGATATTATCTGGATGGTTCTTCCGGCAAAGAAAACGGTGTAATATTGATATTATCTTAGGGCTCTCCGGTCAAAGACGACGGGGATATATTGTATTATCTGAGAGCTCGTCCGATCAAGAACAAGATAGACATTGTTGTCAATCTGAGATATCTAGGAGCTCGTCGCTTAGTAAAGATTTTCTGACAGCTGCATTCGGTCAAGGAACACCGTGCAATATTGAGATATCTGTGGACTCTTCGCTGAGAGAGGAGTTATTATCAGGTGACTTCGTTCCATCAAACTAACAAACCCTTGACAATTTGGATTTTGTGGCTTCAAGAGGTTAATGTGACTCTTTTTTGTGTGCGCCAGATAATTCACACAGACAGACGGGAGTAAATACTCAAGCTAGCAGACAGTTCACGTGAAGGTCAATACAGGTAAATTTGATACCAACAGTATCGCTGAAGCTAGCGAGGGCGTCAGAGAATTAACGCACACAGGTCAAAAAAAAAAAGGACAGCGCGCTAGAGAAGACACGTCACAGATAAACTGAGAGAGGGGACTACTGTGACGGGTTAGTCACTAGTCACAAACAGCACAGATGAAAAGTCGCGCGGGCAGCGAATTGTTTGCGACAAGAAGAGGTCAGTCCTAGGTGTGGGTAGAACAGGAAAGGATTGAAAATTCAAAGATATTGACAGGTGTGTGTGGCGAGGCAATCGCACTGTGTGGTCGCAAGTCGACTGGTCAAGATTTTTCGACGCCGTTAATAGGACGGGAGGGACACCAGCGACCAGGTACTGGGGCAGAAGTGGAAAGTGTTTGTGTATGACGGAATTGTTTCCGGGCAATTTACACACAGATTAAGTGGCGATTATTGTGATACAGAGTACTGAGGTACTGACTGAGGTTGACCTACAGGATCAAGGCCGATGTGGTGAAAATTTACTAAAATTTTCCAGAGGAGAACTGGATAAACAAGGTGTTTTTCAACGAAAACCAGACTTTAAGTTCGTCTTTGTGAATCCCTTTCTGATCATTACTCTGTATGAGCAAACATTTTTACAATGAAGGATGACGTGGCAGCTCCGCGAGCATGGTTGCATACAGTTGTCAAAAGAACTTACGATAAAGAGCTAAAGCGATGAACATTTGCTGCCATTTTTTTGGGTTGAACTTTGTCTTTAAGCGTGAATCTATCACATAATTGATACAACTACGGACCATCTCCGTTTCGAAGATATAAAAACATTTGGATTATTACTTTGTTGTCACCACGTCCAGGGAAAGTACAAAAACGTTACGGACTGTGTCGAGAGAGAACATTTTGGATAATCACTATCATCTTCATTTTTTGTCGACAGTTGGAATTTATGATCACCACGTGAAATTCAGTAACCACTCAACAAATCAATCTGTCGTTTTGGGAATCTAGCGTCGTAGACATTTCGGAATTTTAACCAACAGACACGTCCAGCCTATTGTGAAAAACGATTAACAGCAAAATAAGAACGTTTGGCGACGGATTAATAAGCACATTAGTGTCGGCCAGCCATTTGGACATTTTGTTTGCTCTCATCGTTTTAACTGTCGTTATCGTTTGTGTACTTATATATATATATATATATATATATATATATATATATATATATATATATATATATATATATATATATATATATATATATATATATAGATATGTTATTACGTGTAGTTGTTGGATAGACATTTTTTGCAATTTCTATCTAAATCAGGATAGGCGTGGCAAAACGTGGTTCTTGTGCTTACGATATTTTTGTAAGGACAACGCTAAAAATGTTAGCGGGGTGTGCATTGGCATTGTGGTCCTAACTAATATCCAGAGCCGGTGTGTATTGCGTCAAATCTGTGAATTATTGATTTGAGATTCCTTCTTTTCTTCTTATTATTTTGTTTGATATCTTATTTCATTGAGTATATATGTGTTATTATTGTAAATCTTGTGACTAATTCTGCTATATAGACTGTTTTCGGTGTTAGTTTACATATATTACGCTCACTGTGGTCGTCCTTACACAAGCTTGTGAATGTTACTGTGGTTTATTTCTTGGTGATTACCGTCTCCGTGTACTTCGCTTGTGCGTCTAACGTTTATAGACAACACTTACTGTTATCATTCATTCGTTTGTATGTGTAGTTATATGTATGTTTAACAATATTTCCAGAAATTTTATACAACTATTTGTTATAGATATATGCGAGGGAGTATAGGTGATATTGCCCCATCACTACCTAATGCTTATAGAGTGACTGGGTGAGTACAGAGTGATATTATTAGTACTACGGATTTACGTACAGTCTTAGTGGAGGTGTACTTAGGGAAAGTACACAAAGACTAGCAGCAGAGTCTTTGCATTTATAGTTGGCTGACAGACAGCAACGGGTCCACAAGTATAAGATGCCTACTTTAATGGAATATATTGAAGCAGGTGAAAGGTTAGGCCTGACAGGTAAAGAGTTACAGGAGTTTGCAGAAGCAAAATTGAAAGAAGTTCAACACTGGGAAAGAGAGGAGAGACATAATGAACGCGAGGCAAAACGCCGACAGGAAGAAAAGGTAGCTGAAGACAAGCGTCTACTGGCGGAGAAAGAGACACAATTGAAACTAGAAATGACGCAACTGGAACTTGAAAAGTTAAAACAAACAAATGTGGGGAAATCGAGAAAGAGAAGATTAAGATGGAAGCAGAAATTGCTATAAAAAGTTAGAATTTGCATCGAAGGGTCAAAGTGAAGAAAGCAGAAGACCTTCCCATCCCTCACAGAGACTAAAACTGCCATTTTTACAGACCGGGACCATCTTGAATCTTATCTGGGAAGATTCGAAGCATCAGCAAAAGTGTTAGGTATTCCAGAGGGAGAGTATGCGATGCGACTTGGCGAGTTTTTACGGGTAAGGCCCTACATACAATGTTTCATTTACCTGTGGAAGAAAGAAACAACTACACTATTTTGCGTCAACGTTTGCTTACAAAGTTCCAACTAACTGAGCATGGATATAGAACAAAGTTTAGACATTTAGTGCTAGAGACAAATCAAGATTTCACAGATTTTGTTAACACAGTAAAGAACACATTTAATAAATGGATGGAGCTTGCAGAAGTAGGAAAAGATTTTAATAAATTAGTGGATTTAATGTTAAGAGACAAGGTAGTATCTGCATGCAATACAAACTTAGTAGCTTTCTTTGAGGAACGTAAGCCAAAGGACATAGATACAATGTCACAGTTAAGGCAAAATTACATGACTGCACATCCAAACAGTTCTATTGGTAGAGATATGAGTGAGGAAATAGTCTGTGCAGCGTACACTAAACAGGACCAGAATCCAGTTATTAGACCAAGATCGAAAAGTGTGGATTCAACACATAGATATGAACACCAAGAACCTCAAGACAATGCTTTTCGAGGAAACAATGTTGGTAGAGCAGGACGGTACCCATACAAAAGGGGGAATTTCCAGAGACGTCCAAATAGTTATGCCGGATGTTGGAATAGTGGGAGCTGGAGACACAAGACAGCACAGTGTGATGCACAACCATCCAGTGAGCCAACAAGTAACGCAAGGAAGGGAATCATCTGTTTCAAATGTGGAAAGAAGAGGCATATCAGCTATCATTGTACGATGAGGGAAAAGGAGCATTCTAATGCAGCACAAGTGATTGAGACTATCAACAATGAAGATTGTAGTGGGTGCAAACCTCTTTTTGAAAAAGACGGCCAGCCAGTCTTAGTGTGTGGTCATACAGTGAAAGCAGGATCAGCAGTCCATGCAGGTGGAAGCATGAAGATGCACCATGGTTTCGTTAATGACAGGCCAGCATTAAGCATTAGAGATTCCGGGTGTACGTCTATCGGAGTTAGAAAAAGTTTAGTGAACCCCTCGGAGTACACAGGGGAAAAGATTAGATGCATAACATTTAATGGGACAGTAGAATTCCACCCATTAGCCGTGATAGCAGTAAAAACACCATATATCATAGGAAGAGTGGTAGCGTGTGTTCTAGACTCACCAGTGGCAGGTTTGATCATCGGAAACGTACCAGGAGTTAAAGATTGTACAGAAGAAGAAGTAGTTTATTGGGACCAAAAACATAGTGTAAGCAGTAACGAGGTAGGTACCAAAAGAAAACCTAAATTAGAGAGTATAGCTGAAGTAGAAGAGGCACTTGAAGTAGACACAGAGGACAGGGATAGGACAGCTGAGCAGGTGAGAATGGATCTCAAATATAGCTGTAGGGAATCCCAGAGACAAGATACTACTCTCGACAAATGTTTCCAAGGGTGTAGTAAAGTGAGACATAGACAATCAAAGAAGGGTAGATGGTGCTTCGAGAGGAAGGACATTGTTCTCACTCGCAGGTTTTCAGATGGCGGAACTGCACGTTGGCAAGTAATAGTACCGTTAGCACATAGAGACCGATATACAAGAACAGCTCAGGATAGGGCATAAGCAGGGCACATAGGAGTAAGGCGGAAGCAGCATAGAGCAGGATGCCAGGTATATTGGCCAGGACTTAATAAAGAGGTCAGACTAAACAGAGACTCCAGTGTAACAGTACAATATGCAGATAGCAATGTTAACGCAGTTCAAAAGAGTGTTAACGACATCACTGAACCAGGATTAGCAAATAGATGTGTTAAAGATATAGGAAACATGAGGCATGGGTATATGAATGGTAGACACAGCATCGACAGGAATCATAGGTGGAGGTTTGAGGCAAGAAAAGAACCACCTGATATAGGGTCGGTACACAAATAGCTTGTGTCTTTTTGAGGATATTAATAGACCTGCAGATACACAGATATGATGTTTCCTATAATGTATTATTATTATGTGATGTATTAGTTCATGCATTGGTACACAAGATAGAATGTTGGTTGTATTGATGTGTGGGGAATATGGAAGTGTACTATGAGCATTTGATGTATTATTTAGTGTGGTAGCTAGAGTAAGGTGGCGCCATACTTAGGGCTACCGAGGCAATATGTCTGGGCCACATAGTTGATTAGGATTAGTCTCCCAACATTTGAAAACGATGTTTTTTTCTAAGAGGGGGGTAATGACATATGCCTGGGTCATTGACATTGAGGTGAGTGACCCCAGTAGCGAGACTACGAGAAAAACAACCAGCCATGAAAAATAATGGTGAGGGTGAGTGGAGACCCCCAGGGTGGATGGGGAGAGAGACAGTTTTAGGCTGGCGTGTAATGTTGTGGGGAGCCCAGGGAGGGGCTACACAGCAGGGTTAAAAGACAGTGGAAAACTTTGACTGGGCAGTGGAAGCTGGGACCGACTGAGGAGTCGGGTCGCTGGAGTACAGTTGATGTTTTGGCGCCGAGCGGATCGGTTGTCGAAGAAGGGGGAGCTTAGACTGACTGCGGTCAGGTCTTTTGTTGTGTTGATCTCCCAGTTGTGATTGCAGGCCTAAAACCCAGTGGGGGTTGGATAGTTAATGGAGGCCTGAACCCAGAGTGGGTTTTATAGTGAGTGAAGGCCTGTACCCAAAGTGGGTTGGTAAGCTAGCGGAGACTAGACCCAGTGTGTGGGTTGTATTGTGTGAGTTCCAGCTGTGGATAGGAGCTGGATTACATGCTTGTGGATTTGAGATTAAGCAGGCCGTGAGAAGACAGTGATGTGTGCTGGTTAACTTGTGAGGAGGATATTTATATTTTATGGATTATATTGTTTCTGGATATATAAGGATGTTCCGTTTGTCCGTGTTCTTTCTGTAATAAAGGTTTATGTGCGCCAACTCAATCTTGTTTAATGACTGGTGAATGTGCACTGCGGGGGTGAGTTAGATTGTAAGACAGTTAGATAGCTCAATTGACACACCAGGAGTATCGTTACCTAGACAACGACCAATATCAGGCACTTATCATCAAGAACTTCGTGATATCAATAAATTAAGAGACCTCATGTTGAGGGACAAGTTAATATCATCTGTGCCAGAAGCCATGTCCACGTTCCTGATCGAAAATAAATGTACATCATTGCCTGAAATGGAGTCCAAAGGCGAAGCCTATTACAATGCCCACATGGATATTTTTGCTGAGGGGGAACAACCTGATTTAGCTATAGGGGCGGCTGCCAGATTCTCCGGTCAAAGATACAACAGTGCAGCAAACAGAGGTCAACTATATCCTTAACAATGGAGAGGTAGAGGGCCGTACTATACTAGAAACAACCCTCAAAGTGATCCATATAAGACCAAAAAGGGGTATATAGTGCAATGCCCACTTTGTAAGAGACAACACGGGTCGCTTGAAATGTGCGACAAGAACCCGAACTATGACTTTCACATTAAAAATTTAACAGCGCAGAAAATAAACAAATATGCCCACTACAAAGACAATCTCAAATGTTTTGTATGTAATAGTTTCGGGCATATAGCCAAGCAGTGTAAAATAAGACAGGGATGGAAAGAAGCCAACACAGCTTATGTAATCACCAGTAGTGACCTTGACGAATTTGAAGACACGAATGCTCTCACAGTAGAGACAAGACCTGACAACACACCGTGCGACACTTGAAGAGACTTTCAAGAAAACAGTAACCTATTTTGTGGCCATTGCGTGCAGATACATGAAGCTAATGCAGTTAATATCAAAAATGGCACCCTCAAGGTTCACCAAGCATGGGTTAATGGATCGCCAACAACGTGTGTCAGGGACACTGGCGCATCCATAGTATGGGGTAGACCAAAGACTAGTAGATAGAAAAGACTACACAGGCAGTAGTGTTACCTGCAGAACGTTCGGAGGAACGGTAGAGGTATATGTTATCGCGTGGGTCTCCATAAAGTGTCCCTATAATGAAGGAAGACTCTGCGCAGTGTACTGCTTAACCCATGTGCAGGTTTGATTATTGGTAACATCCCACATGTAACAGATTGTACTGAAGAAGAAGCAATACAGTGGGAAATGAGGTGTATGCCAACTAACGCATGTACGAGAAGGCAACTCACAGGTATAGAAGAGAAGTATGAACAGGTCACACCACAGGTTACCACGACTGACACAAATATAGACAATAGACAACTCCCACTACCACTGACAAAAGACTCTGCCACACAACAGAAGGAGGACCCAACGCTACGAGCATGTTTCCAACACATTGATATACCACGAAAACAAAGGAAATATGGTAAGTGGAAATTTATGTTAGATAACAGCATACTTACCAGGCAATACAAAAAGGGATCAGTGCTCGTCTCACAGACTATGCTGCCGGTAGAATGCCGCAGCGAAGCGCTGAAATTGGCGCACGACTCCCCATTTGCAGGTCATATGGGGATGGCCAGAACAAGACAAAGAATGTTGGCACAATTATACTGACCAGGCTATTCTAAGGACATCAGTAAGTACGTTAGATCCTGTAAACTTTGCCAAATGACTACACCGAAATGTAAACATCGTAAGGCAAAGGTACAAGAAACAGATCTGGCGTCCCGACCATTCCAGAAAATAGTTGCCGATATTGTGGGACCCCTCAACACGACAACGGACCAAGGGAACAGGTTATCCTAACCATGATAGACCTGTGCACTAGATGGCCTGAGGCAATCCGCCTAAAATCCATCAACTCTAGATCCATCATCGATTCATTTTTGTTCTTGTTTAGTAGGATAGGTTTTCCGGTATGTATACTATCCGATAGAGGTAGCCAATTCATTTCTGAGACTACACAAAAAGCCATGAAATTATTGGGAATACCACAGGCATTTAGTTCCCCATATCACCCAATGACAACCGGGGTGAACGAAAATTTCAACGGAGTGCTAAAGAGAACCCTAACCAAAGGCGCGGCGGAACGACCCTAAGACTGGGATCTGTTATTACCTGCTGTCCTGTTTGCATACCGCGAAGTACCGCAATCAAGTACAGGCTTCTCCCCATTTGAGCTCGTGTATGGGGCACATCCTAGAGGTCCATTGTCATTGTGGAAAGATTTGCTCACAAACAAGGTACACAACCACCCGAAACGGGAGGCATACGAGAAGGTAACACATCTCAGGGAGAAGATTATCACAGCTTGCCAGTTCGCGAAAGCAGCATTACAAAAGGCTGGAGAAAAATACAGACAGTATGATGACAGAACGGCCAAGACAATCGTCTTGAAAGAAGAAGATGGAGTATGGCTGTTACTACACGATCCCCAAGATTGCCTCATTATATCATGACAGGGTCCATTTAAAATTACAAAACAAATTAGTGATGTGGACTATCTGGTAAACGTTAAAGGAAAGAAGAAGATCTTCCACATCAACATGCTTAAACCTTACATTGACCGAAAAACTGACAAACCGACGACAACTGAAGAAATACAACCCAGAGTCTCAGCATCTTGCTGGGTAATTAATGAACATCAAATCGATGCCATTAGTCAACAGATACCAACCCCGACAGTTAGTGACATCGGTAGTTGGAAAACTGTCCAAATTAATAAAAAAAATGTATCTAATCAGGAGATACATAAACTAAAAGGGTCTTTGCAAACATTTAAGGAAATCTTCTCAGATAAACCGGTTAGGACAACTCTGATACAACACAAAATCACATTATTATCAGACATTCCTGTCAAAGTAAAACTGTATACGATTCCAGTGCATTATTTAGACAAAGTAACAACTGAAATATCTGAACTGGATCAGTGTGGGATAATAAGAAAATCCACATCCAATTATTGTTACCCATTGGTGATAGTGAAAAAGAAAGATAACACCCTAAGGATTTGCGTTGACTATAGAAAGATAAACTCATTAACCTTGCTAGTCGCTGAACCCATGCCCAATGTAGATGATCTCATTGACGGCATGGCAAAATCCAAATTGTTTTCCAAAATTGACCTCACAAAGGGATATTGGCAAATCCCGATTGAAAAGAATCCATGCATATCACAGCGTTCGCAACACCATTAGGCCTGTACTACTGGGCCTATATACCTTTTGGACTCTAGAATGCTCCAAGCACATTCATGCGAATGATGCGCAAGTTATTGCAAGGCATCAAAAGTGTAGCCACATGGATGGATGACATATGCATCCATACAATCAACATTGATAACCACACTGAAATCATGGAACAGGTATTCCAGAGAATACAAAAACACGGGTTAAAAGCCAAACCAAGTAAAATTGAGATAGGATACAGCGAAGTCCAATTCCTAGGTCATCGAGTTTCAAACGGATTTCGAAAAACTGACCCAAGCTTGGTTACCATAATTTTAAATATTAAAGCCCCAACCACAAAGATTGAAGTCAGGAGTGTGTTGGGACTGATAAACTACTATGAAAAGTTCATCCCAAACTTTGTTGACATGACAGCTACTTTTTCAGAACTACTTAAGAAAGGACAACCTGCAAAAATCAGATGGACAGACAAATACAACGAACTTCTAGAACAAATCAAAGAACTGTTCAGTAACCAACCAATCCTAAAATTACCAGTCATAACAAAAGATTTCATATTACAGACTGATGCAAGTTCTGATGCAATATCAGCTATCTTTCTTCAACACCATGAAGGACGACTACATCCTGTCCTGTACTTTAGCAAAAAACTGTCTGACACACAAAAGGAATATGCTGTGACTGAACTTGAAGCTCTCGCTCTGATAGAAAGAAGCAACAAATTGTCTAGATACTTACTCGGAAAGAAATTCTTGGTACATTCGGACAATAAACCTCTGAAAATCTTTAAAGAAGGACATCCGAAGAATTCACGAATACACAGAAGGTCACTTCTACTACAAGACTACGACTTTGACATCTGTCACATTCCAGGAAAAGACAACAACTTACCAGACTTGTTAAGTAGACTGTAGGTAACATCAACTAAAGACTGTATAACTGTACCAATCTGTTTGTATAACTGTCAAAATGTAGTTACAAAGTGCTCCGGATATACATTACTAATCTCTGAATTCCTGAACAAAATGTTTACAATTGGCATCAAACAATTTGACAATTTATTTGCCTGAATTAAGTTATTTCAGATATGTACATATTTTTCACATTTTGTAAATTGCCAGATTGTGTGAATGATGAGCGGTAAAGATGAACCCCACATAATCGAGTGATCTAGCAGAAGTTTGTGCTAGAGAAAGCAGAACTTGTAGGCCGATAGACCAAAGGAACATGAAGACATCTCAGAATGCCTACTATACGAACGGAACATTGTCTGCGAAACTGCTACACCAGACATCACCAACACAAGGCACAGGAAAGTTAATTTAGAAATTTCATTTTCATCCATCCATGTTAATAAACAACTAATCATCATATCATCAACTGAAGGATCATGTAATAGTAAAATATAAATGTCATCTAGTCATCACTCATCCATCATCTGAGTATGACAGTATCCAGGATAGTAATATGCAATGAAATAATATTCACTTATCATGATAGAAAATGATGCACACATTAAAACTCACGTCGAAACAATCAAAGAATATTACCTTAAAGATACATATCATCACATATATACAAAACACTACAATTAGAAGTCAATAAAGTATTCAACAATAACTAACACACATAACATCACAATGGGAATACAACAACTCTCAAAACATCGAAACAACTTGATATCACAATCACGGGCTCATAGCGGAATGGAAGAGTAGGTAAGCGTGGAAAGGTAATGTCAGTAATGCAAGGGGTTAAAACACAGCATCACAAGAAATACAAAATATGATGCTATAACAAAATATTAGAAATATAATTTTTTTTAAATAAAATTGTTGTGCACACTGCATCACAGTATTCATACAGATACTGCATTAGGTTTTTCATTTTCAATGAATGAATAGTATCTGTCCATAGATTTTGTATGGATAAATGTAATTTGTCAATTATATTTAAATACTCTAGGGCATTATAACAATAACAATAATGAAATATCTATCAGAATGAAAGATAGACAGAATGAGAAGGAGAGAAAGAGGGTATAATGGGAATACTGGCAACATAGATATTGAATATGAATTCATAACTCTACTTTATATGTATGTATTCGACAATTGTTGATGTTATTAAACACAGACTGATATTGATATGCATATTAATAGGGGTGTATACACTCACCTCAGCGTCTACATTGGTGAATATTAGTAGGTACATGAACATGAATGTACAGACATAAAATATCATCTAGAGAGTTAGTAAAGAGGATAAAAGTACTGAATATCAAAGGGTCACAGAGAAAAGGAACAGAGAAACTATGTCGATCCTACATATCTAGAATAAAGAAACCTAGAAAGACACTGAGGCAAACAAAAAAAAACCACATCGCAAATATGATGATCATGGAACCACCAAACGGTAACACATATTGACAAGAGATCAGAGACAACAGAGAGAAAAAGGTCTTAAATTAAATACAATGGTTCCACTTACAGGAAAAACATCCATGATAGAGAGGATAATGATTCATCTTAAACACACACGTACCTTCATCCAGGGCGTTAGGACTTGGGGAAGGATGAGGATGCTCATGCGTTAAGCATGAATGAGGAACGGCATGGGGACGCCCAGGGGACGTTTTGAAACTCATTGCACAGTTACGTGTCAGTACTCTGAAAAAAAAAAGAGACTGAACGTACACGCCGTCCAAGTAGGGACTAGGAATTGCGTGTCTGACATATACAACTACTTTTCTTTTCATTTTGTGATGTGTTTATCTGAATATCATTGTATCCTATTATGAGAATGTAAAGAAGTTGTATTGGAATTAAATAAGATAAGCAGATAGGATTGAGACCACAAATAAGCGATGTTGCTACATGTCAATAGTCAATACACCATACATACTGTCAAAATGGTTGCGCCATTTTGAAAGGGTGGGCATACTGCCATGTAACAACTCGTATAGGGAGGACATGAATAGTCAATAGAAACAGACAAGGACATAATGAATAGGAGAATAGAGCTAATCTCTACGAGAGCCTGATACAAGGGAGGCAGGGCGAATAAGTGAAAACCATTCGGCAGTATAAAAACAGAGTGAACTCTAAAAGTTAAGAGTTCACCGGATCATGTGACACGGAACCGGTGACACGGAGCGGCGGAAGTGAGGCCTTCAGATAAGCCAAGGTTCTCGTGTGAGAAATACGCAAGAAATGATTGCGGCTATTTGAAATCAAAAAAGAAGCCAAGTTAACATTGCTGTCAGCTGAGCACAGATGTTGGGCGTCGAATTATAATATTACAGCCTGGGTGAAGATGATGGCAGTTTAAAGTGATTCAAGTTTCGTCTGCCGACCGGCCTGTTGTGACTACTCCAACAAAGTGGCTAGCGACTGCCGTAAGTTGGTCCATAGTTAACATTTAACATTTATATTGTAGGAGTGGTTTGAGAAGGTGCTTCTTCCAGACGATTGGGCTGACACAATATATATATATATATATATATATATATATATATATATATATATATATATATATATATATATATATATATATATATATATATATATATATATATATATATTTGAATAGTAAGACCAGCAAATTCGCAACTAAATCTATGGCGCCCTCTACCCTCTTCTGTTATTTGAGCACGAGGGCGGTGAATGGCTGGCTGATAAAACTCTATGAATAAACTTATTGTTTGCACAAGGACGCTAAGTTGTGACTCTCTTTCACGTCCTACATGTGATGGTTTTACGTGTTGGTGTCCAGCATCTGTAACGAGCCAGAACAAAGTTGATGTATGGCAGGTCCCTATCACAAGAGCTGTCCAATATGTAGTTAGTATACATCGGCATAGCTCTTGGGGTCAGTGGGACACTCAAGCTCCCCCACCACGGAAAGGTTGAGACACATCAGGGGAGGTATTGATGTTTAACACCCAGGTTTTCTCTTGCTGTATGAAAGTGCATCTACCATAGTGGAAATCATGAACAGGCGTATAACAGAGACAGCAAAGATGATAGCTATACTGTGGGTGTGTCCACCCCAGTTCATATCGTTGCTGTTCATCTCTCACTGAGTGTAGTAAAAACAAATCATGCGACTATGTGTATATACACATATATAGATATATACATGTATATGTGCATACACACAGAACAGCATCTCCAGTATGGTTGCTCCAGTTTTCTCGCCAAGTTTTCTCGCCAAGAATTTAAAATATCCAGAACGGACATACCATACATCCAATACGGGATCGCGCCGGACACATTTAGCTACTCCTGAAACTCAAGCCAGACGACATACTCCCGTCACATCAAGTACCAATAGGACAGAAGTGTGCAGACCACTCATAACCACTGCACCTGAAATCCAAGCCAGACGGGACACTACCACAACACCAAGTCCGTTAAATACGTCGTCTTTCACACAGGAGGGTAATAATTACGAAGATATGATTCCTATTCTCCCCAGAAAGGATCCGACTCTCAGCAAAAACGACGTGCCAGCACAACCTCCTGTTAGCCACCAACCAGAGGCTCTAGTTGGTAGTCATTACATACCCATGAGACATCATCAGTACCCATTTAATTGTAATCCAGAATGGTTGCACCTCACACGGTATAGCCCAGCTACACTTCGTCAAGCACTTATAATGTCGCTATACCAACAACCAACACAACCTGGTATTTACTAGCAACTTAGGACAAAGCTACACCGGATCTCGGTACAAGAAAGCTCCTCTCCTTAAACGTTTATCTGCATATTTGGTTATAACTTGATCTAGTAACGTATTAGGTTATAAGTTATTACAAACATTGACTGGTTTTGACTTTATATTAATTGATAGTACTTAGCTGTATAGCTTTTATAATAATTCTAATTGTGTTTTCACGGTGAGTGAGGGGGTCTTCACTGCTCTTCCTTACGGATCTGTGTACGTATTTTTATATATTTACAGAGATATTACTGTTTCTCTGTACTTTAGAGTGTGTTTTTGTAATAAGGGACGTAAGTTGTATTCACTTTGTGTGTGTGTGTGTGTTTTGCTTTTAAACTTGTGATTACGCATTGTTGAAATGTCTAATAAGTACGAACACTGGCTCAGGAATAATGGGCTCAGAATCGGGCATGTAAACATATGCCATCTATTAGGGAAGCTGCCCGAACTATCACTTATACTTAATCAAAATTTTCACATGTTTGGCGTTAGCGAAAGTCGATTAAATGGCAACATCTCAGATGATTCTATGGAATGCTATGCAGGAATTTGGAATACCAAGGAAGTTAATCAACATGACCAGACTATGCATGGAAGATACTTATAATATAGTAACATATAAAGGCAGGAAATCAGACCCCTTCCAAATAACATCTGGCTTGAAACAGGGTGATGCACTATCGCCGCTACTCTTCAATCTGGCTCTAGAGAAAGTTGTAAGGAAGGTAAAGGAGGAATGTGATATTGGAGGAACATCCAAGCTGCTTGGTTATGCAGATGATATAGATATTATAGGGCAAAGTGAACAAAAGACATTGGAAATATTGACTCACTTAAAGGAAAAAGCCCAACAGATGGGGCTGGTTATCAACCAAGATAAGACAGAATATATGGTAATTTCAAGAGACGGAATGGCTAGAAACTCTGGCCACATACAAATAGATAATATGACCATTAAAAGAACGGAAACATACAAATACCTGGGTACGATCTTCAACTGCTCCAACATCATAAGGGAAGAAATACAAACTAGAATCAACTCTGGAAATAAGATATACTATGCACTACAACATCTACTAAAATCAAAGGCGCTATCTCGTAACACCAAAATCACAATATACAAAACACTGATCAGACCAGTTGTGCTGTATGGCTCTGAAACCTGGAGTACAACGAAAGGAGACGAAGCCTTGTTACAAACCTTTGAGAACAAAATTTTAAGACGCATCTTTGGACCCATTAGGGATACACAAAGTGGAGAGTGGAAAAGAAGAAGTAATAAAGACATTTATGATCTGTTTAAGTCCCCGCTAATCACTGGTATCATGAAGGCTAATAGACTACAATGGCTGGGGCATATAGAAAGAATGAAAGATAATAGGGAAACAAAACTCGCTTACACTCAGGAAATAAATGACCGTAGACCCCGAGGTAGACCAAGAAGGCGGTGGAGAGATAATACATGTACAGACCTACAAGCACTTGGAATCAACGACTGGCAAGAGAAGGTCCACCAGAGAGACGAATGGAGACGGATTGTATTTGCAGCAAAGAACCTCAATGGCTCGGAACGCTGAAGAAGAAGAAGAAGAAGATCTCAGATGATGACATCGCTATCAGAGGTTTTAAAACCATTAGAAGAGATCCCTATCAGAAACAAGAGACGGGTATTGCAGTTTATATTTCCAACTCGCTTAACGCCCACCGCAGGCTAGACTTTGAAACCTGTGAGATTGAGTGTGTATGGATAGAGGTTAAACTTCAAAATTGCATACCGCTAGTAGTTGGCTATCTTTATCGAAACCCCAGTGCAGGAAATATCTGGTATGAAAAATTCACCACTATGATGGATGTAGTCTTTAGTAATGCTAGGGAAATAATATTGCTAGGTGACTTCAACATAGACGCTAACAAATCAAACAAAACATGGGAAAACATAATAGAGTCATATAATTTCCAACAATTAGTCAAACAAGCCACTAGAATCACTAAATCATCTGCAACACTTATAGATCATATTTATACTACGTGTGCTGATAACATGACAGAATGTAGTGTACCTATCAATGCAATGAGCGATCACTATCCAGTATGTTGCACGTGGTCGAAAAGGGGCACCAAAACTCCCAAACACAAACATATAAGCATAAAATATAGAAATTACAAAAATTTCAATCGAGACGTCTTCTTACAAGATTTGGTCAACTCATCTCTAGATTATGTTTACCAGCTTCCTGACCCAGACGATGCTCTGGACCACTGGCTAAAGACCTTTCTAAGTATATTTAATAAACATGTTCCATTTAAGGAAGTTCGTGTTAAACATCACACAAAGCCCCCGTGGATCACATAGGAGGTAGTTGAACTTATGAGAGATCGCGACAGGGCTCACAAAAATAGAGATCTAACTATGTACCGTAGTCTGAGAAACAAAGTTCATTCTGTTATTCGGAAGGAAAAGAAAAACTATTTTAAGAACATAGTAATAGATAAAACCAACACTAAAGATATATGGAAAGCAATTAATACCTTGACAAACAAACACAAATCATCACAATCATTACCATCAAATCAGGTTACATGTGATCAATTCAGTAGATACTTTCAGTCCGACATAAACCAACTGAAGGCTGCAATACCAGATGCGCCTCATGACATATCTTTATTATCATCATTCTGTGAGAACAAATGCTATGGACACATTTCCTCCAACATACCGCTAATGACGACAACTGAAGTATATACTCATCTCCGTAATCTAAAAAACAATAACTCATCAGGCCTAGATGGAATTAGTAGTCGGATCCTTCGCCATGCTGCACCGGCGATCTGCGAGTCACTAACTTTTATATATAATCAATGTCTAACCAGAGGTCACTTCCCATCAGCCTTTAAAATCGCTAAAGTGTATCCTCATTTAAAAGCTGGTCCTCTAGACGATCGTCTCATGAGTAATTATAGACCAATTTCCATATTATCCTCATTATCCAAACTGCTAGAAAAGCACATCCACAAAACAACACTAGATCACTTAGTTCGCCATAAACTGATAGTTGACAGTCAGTCAGGATTTCGGCCAAAATATTCTTGCCATACGGCACTAACAAACATGATAGAAAACTGGCATCAAAATATTAACAACAATACTCTATGTGGAGCGGTGTTTATAGACTTTAGGAAAGTATTCGATATGATAGATCATACTATTCTAATTAAAAAACTAGAAACAATGAAAGTAAGTTTTAATATAGTGACATTAATCAAATCATTCTTATTAGACAGAAAGCAAGTAGTATCACACAATAAAGTTATATCTCAAGCCATTACCATTAATATTGGAGTACCTCAGGGGTCTATTCTTGGCCCTCTATTATTTGCCATTTATATAAATGATCTTCCATTAAATCTGTCGTCGTCCTGCGATCTATTTGCTGATGACTGCACAGTATATACAAACGCTGTTGATCGTAATGTGCTAGAATTATCCTTGCAACAGGAAATAAATAGTGTAGTTAACTGGAGTCATGCAAACCGCATGCAAATTAACATTACTAAAACAAAGTCTATGTTAATAGGAACCAGGCAAAGACTTCACACTCTAAACTCACAGAGAACTCTTCAGCTGCACATTGGCAGCACGCCTGTAGAAAGTGTCACCGAGCACAAGACACTGGGTGTTTTCATAGATCAAAATCTAACTTTTAACTCACATGTTCATGCTCTAGTTAAACAAATAGCCAAAAAAGTATACCAACTTGCCAAAATTAAAAATTTCCTTGACGAAAACACAAGAAAGATATTCTATACTTCTCATATACAAACACATATTGATTACTGCTCCACAGTCTGGGATGGATGCTCCAAATCAATAACAAAACGCCTATATTCACTCCAGAAAAGGGCAGTGCGTTTAATTAATGGTGAAAAGCTTACCGACAATTCTAACCTATATAAACGTCTCCGGTTACTGCCACTCCACAAGCGCCTGCTTTTTAATAAAACCAAACTAATTCACAAAATCCGATTTCAAAATGCTCCAAGCTACCTTTGGCCATTGTTTAAATATAACGCTAGACATAGCGAACGACTAAATATACTTCATGTCCCTAAACCTAGGATAGACTTATATAAAACAAGCTTAGCATACTCTGCCGCTCAGTTGTGGAACAATCTTCCACAAGAAATCAAAGACACCACCAATCATGATACATACATTCGCAACCTGTTTAAACACTATCTTAGTACAGACTACATGCCCCCATAACAAACAACACAAAAAAAGACATTAATGGTAACTTATCTCAAACGACAACTAGCCAAAAAACATTCCCTTATGTATGGCACGTTACACCCTCCTTAGGTATTTATAATGCCCATGTTAAACACTGCTTCAGTGAGTCATTTGTTATTGATTATTTTTCATGGGTTTTAATGTTCTTTTGTTGTCAAAAGTTGCTTCATAAGTGAGGTTTAATGAAAGAATGTATGAGAGGAAATAGAGAAGAAGGGCAGAATGTCAGACGGGCCTGCGTGCCCAATTCTTAACCCTTTGAAAATAAAGACTTATTATTATTATTATTATTATTATTATTATTATTATTATTATTGCTCTCCTGTCGAAAGTGTTTACTGACACGGAGTTGTGATATTCTTATAGATGCAAACTATATTGCTAAAGATGGCTCTTCCAAATGGGGAAAAAAGATATTGTAGGTATCATCACACATACACGGTCACACGGAATCTCTCTCAGAGAGACAGGGTAGAAGATAACTATAGTTAGAAACAGGGAGAGAGTGACAATTGAGAAGGTGGGCCTGCAAAAGAATGAAATAATGCAAGTTTTTAAATAAAACTGTTCTGAGTGATAAGGCCCTTTGGTGATATTCAACCCAAAAAGAGAATATGACACGGGTTTATTTATTTTTGCAATGTTTTTCACCAGGCGAGCATGATTGAATGGCATTGATATGAACATCGGAATCCCCCTGGTGATTTGTGCTGATCTGTACCACTACCCCTGAGGCTTACACGGGTAGGGTACACTTCTTGATCCCAGTCCTGCCCTGGCCTACTCACAAGAATTATCCTTCTACTAGGCCCCCAAAATGTCAGGACTCCACCTGTCTTTCCCTTCCCAAGCCAGTGTCCTTGCCATTGTCGTCAGTGTTTATTATTGAAAGTCATCGCCGCCGTTTATACAATCAATTACCAACAGGTGCGGGCTGACATGCGATGATTCTAAATCAATTTACACAAAGTTCAACACTGCAACATATTTCCTACACAATAGTTATCGCTATTCACCAACTTACGGCCTGGCGTGACCTTGGCATCGGGCATGTGCTGTGCTCCACTGCCGTTCACACGGCGTACAGATTATCGAGCGTGACTGGCTTGTGTAATTAGCCGCTCAACTTGGGCGACGCACTTCTGCCTCAGGTTGAAGTATCTTTGCAACCTTGGAGTAATGTCAACTTCATGTCTCTTGATTTCTGTACTCGTTTCACAACCGTCCTTGACGAAGACCCTGGCAAGACTGATTCTGTCTCGCCCTCTCTCCTCCGTGTACCATACAACTCCTGTCACGTGATACGCAACTTCTCGGAGTCACTTCCCTTTGTCCATCATCATCATCTGTTGCTCACCGACTTCTCTCAACTTAATCGTGTGTTCTTTGTTCATAGTGATCATGTGAACGGTTCTCACTATGCCAATTCTTCTTCTCTTGTAAACATGTTCTTACTCTATCAGTTTACCGCTGTCTACCTCATATCGGTCCATGGCAGCATGGTAACAAAAGCAAAAGGTTTATTTACAATATAATCCAGAACTGAAGGCTGAAAAGCCGGAAAGACAGTAGGGCTATACACATAGGTCGGGTGATCGAGGAAAGAAGAGCTAGAGATGATCCACTATTCATCATGCTGCATGTGATCTCTATTCTGTGCGTCAGTCCAGTCGTTGCAGTGTACACACCCGGATAATTCCAAGTACAGCGGCTTTCCAATATGTAGCCCTTTCCTGTGTTCCAAATGTCCCAGGTGATTACCAAAGTCGAATGGCCATTCTAATGTCCAACAACTGAATGTCCTCACTACAAAGTTCACTGATGCCGTCACCTCGTGACGCCACTAACACCACAGAGTTCTCACACAAGCTGTCCTATAGGGCGACCCCAGGGATCTAGGCGTCCTCTAGGATTGTCTGAACTGCATCGCAAACACTGATAGCTCCTCACAATCACTAAAGTCAAGTAGACCAAGCTGGGTCTTGAAAAATCTCACATATTCCATCGCCATATAATAACAGCAAATGTCACTTAGGCGATACTCAACCTGAGTAATATAACATCAGTCATACATAAAGTCTTAACTCCGGCAATAGAGTCTGTTGCCATCTTGAGAAATCGTATAAGACTCATAAGGTCAAACCAAACAAGACGAATGGTTGTAGATTGCATCTGGATCGGTCAACTCAAGTTTCATCTCTCTTAACTGCTGCATATTATAGTACGGGCAGTTATGTCTTAATATAATCAGTCTGGTGCTCAGATAATTGAATAACTCGTTGGAGTGCTCCAAGTATAGAAACACGTTAAGTCAGATGTAGTTTCGCTGGAATGAGCTGTTTCATATTCTGCTATCAAAATAATATTTAGTGAGCACCATCTTAAAGGCAAATCCTGAAAGGAGAGTAGGTCGGTGAGAGCAATCGGCTACATCTGTGACATACATGTACATACATATCATCTCATGCACAATCAAAAAATATATCCCATATCATAAAGGGATATTGAATCTGTGCTTTCAGCCAGAAGATCAGACATGCAGGTGCGTCAGTTGTCAAATAGCCTTACGAATAGTTCGTCTGGGAAAGCAAGGTTTCTACAAGTACTGGTATAGTACTTCTGACCCTTGTCATCGGATCCTGTAACGTTGTGCTATCCCTCTCCTTCATTCATCAACAAGCTTATTATACAACTAACTCTCATTTAAATGTAGTGTTTCTTTCAAACAGAGGTGTCCAGCCGGCCAGTTCCTCCACATCATCGTACCTAAACAATTAATCAATTAACTAACCCAATAATCAATTAACTAATTAATCAACAATCAATAATATACAATTAAGTAATAGCTTCTTTTCTGTTATCTCTGTCCCTGAAAGTACAGAACTTATCTCTGTTAACCCCAACTTTATGAAAGAAGAGTGTTATTCCCTGTCTACATGTAGTCCCATCACATACAGCAGGTGTCACTCCAATTCCCCGTTCCCTTACCCTAAATCAGCAGTGGGCAAAGTCTGAACGGTTAAAATGGCTGATTAGGCCATGCAGCTCCCTTTTAGAATGTTCCCTAGCAACTCATCCACCCATTCCTGCTATCTCTTTTAAATGTATCCCAGCCGTCCTCTTTAGCACCCTACCTCCTAATATATGTGTAATCGAATAACAGGATAGGGCTTAGAGAGGTGTAGAGTAGTTTATCAAACGTGCCACTGAACTTAAGGTCGTCATTACACACGCTAATGCACTCGAATGCGACGCGTCGTATCACTATACGTTGTCCTTCCGAACTTGCGAGTAATATCTACACCACGATCACACATGAAATAAATCACAATCATGATAACTGTAAATACTTAGCATTACATTCCTAGAAAATACCACATCAATATATTCACATAGTAAACAGTTAACTGCACTTCCCTTTGGAAATAGAACAAAGCCACTTTTCCTGGAAATATCACAGCATCATATCCACAGATAATATAGCACATCACTAGCTACGTAATCAATAAACATGTAAATCACCTGACATGTTATTTGTAAGCTTACTCTATTTAACAGCAAAAGAAACACCCTCAAAACTAGTAGTGATTTTAGCACAGTAATTCTACCAAAATGGACACTCAGAACTAGCGATGTTTTTACCACAGTAATTCTTCCTCTATCATTAATAAATGTAGATTCTAACAGCACACAAATAGTATTCTATCAAGAAACACAATTGCCTTTGTAAAAGACTCTGTTATAGATCTAAATATATACACTATAGTTAAGCAGTACAGTTAACTTCGGAGAAAAAATAAACTCACAACAGTGGCCTAGATTTTCCGCCCAGTGCTGTCGATAAAAGTATTTAATTATTCATGAAGTCGGTTTGGCTAACACAGCGCAGTACACATTCGCGTAATACGGCTTAGTACATACGTAGACTAAGTAAGCTTTCATTTACCTTCGAGTGAGAGTTACAATAGTATTCCGCCATCTCATTTTCGGGCGCTGGCGAGCTCCTTGTAGACAATGGACAGAGCTCTGCGACAAATCTGTTTGATAGCAGGGTAGCGACTGACTCAAAACATGGCCAGGCCGCTAAGCTGCACGGGACTCTAACTCGAGAAGTCTGTCGTATACTGAGAAAACCCCTTTCTCCGGCTTCACGAGAAACCCCTATTGAGTGAGGTCTCCGGGGGTTGAGTGCATGTCGCCAGTTCAACCGATCTTTCGCTCGACTGTTCAAGAACATACCAGACAAGACAAGCTAGTTGGATTCCCCCGAGTTATAAATAGCCTATGAGGGAAACAACTTTACCAAGACATGCGTGTTGGGAATCCCCTACTGAGAATACATGCGAATTGGGGTCAACCTGCGACAAGTGGGTAGAGACCGGATTAGCGGTGATGTTACGGAAATCCTGCAGGTGGAAATTGCCTGCTAATCTTATATGGAATATATTGGTGAGACTAGCCTCCGTTTAGCCAAAGGACACCTTTGGGCAAGGAGGAGTTCCCATGTAAAGTCACGTGGAGCCATGGATGCAGGTGGTGGATGGAGTTGAAGACTGCCTAAGATAGTTATTAGTTATGTTCTTAGGTTTCATGACGGTAAGCAGAAAATCTCTTTATAGAGACATCAGCTACAGTCATGAGATATAATGGCAACTGCTCATGGAAAGAGAGATATAAAATACTGTTAGATGGCTGGAGGTCAAGGCACTTGATATCATGGCAACTCCTAATGGAAACAGTGAGAAGAAATACTGTGAGATGGCTGGAGGTCAAGACACGAGATATTGCAACTCCTAATGGAGACAGTGAGAAGAATTACTGTGAGATGACTAGAGGTCAAGACATGAGATATGATGCCATGAAATTCTAGATATTCGATATGCAGACGATGCAGTATTAATATCCTCATCACGGAATGGCATAGAAAATGAATATCCTCAACCCAAAAGAATAAAGAACATCACAATTTATATCTAAATATAGCAAAAACAAAGATAATGTAAACAGATAAAACTAACATGGAGAGAGAAATATATGTTAATGTGGAATAACATTGGAGGTGGTGGCAAATGTCGAATATATTGGGTCATTAATTAGCAACAATGGTCACACAATGAAAGAAATTATAAATACGAATATCTATTGCTCTTCAAAAACTAATACAACTGAATAAAATGTGGCATGGGACAAATAAACCTACACAAATTAGATTTTTAAGAGCAAACATCTTTCCCATTGCATCATATGCCTGTGAGACCTGGGCACTTACTAAACAAGATGAACAGCGCATAAATACCTTTGAATATAAATGTTATAGACGGGTTCTAAGTATATCTTTGATACAGAAAGGAACAAATGCATCTATAAGACAAATATAGAAGAAGGTTCGCTAATAAAGAGGATAAAACACAGAAAATTGAAATATGTTGGTCACCTGAAATGTCATGAAGTTTGGAGAGAACAATACTTGAGGGGTATATGGCGGGGAAGAGAGGAAGAGGAAGGCCAAAGAGAAGATGGGTGCAGTATGTGGTGGATGATCTTCAGATGGGTGTATCGGACGCGGAACATCTTGCTTATGATCGAGACATTTTTCGGATGGTTGTTACGAGAGCGAGGTTCTGCAAAGAACATGCTACTAAATGAATGAATGAATGTTAGCGATTAGAATATCAGTTGTTGTCAGCTTGTCTCCGATCTTCATTTTTCCGTGCAAATTTCGCGTGTTTTGTTGGCGTCCTGTCCTATCACAGAGTGTGCCCAAATTTTGTGAGACAGCCAGAATTGCATCGTACCCTACACATGTGTCTCCTCAACAGAATTACCAACTGAAATGCAGCGTCTGTGTGTCCTGGTGACGATAGGTGTCTGTCTTGTCGCATCTGCCTCAGAAGATCTTGCTTTGACAGTTCAGAGAGGGCTGATCGTTTCATATCTAACCAGCAGGGATCTAACACAGTAAGTACAGTTGAAATAAGTTTGTCTTCCTGGCATTGAGGAACAGTGGTATCGGAAGTAAATGGCAACACAAGAGTCAGACTGCTGAAGACCTACGTGATAGCTAACGTCGCACACCATGGACCTTTAGAAGAAGAATGAGAATGCATTGATCTTGCTACCCCTCGTTATCGGCTGTTTAAAGTTGCATCGGTCTGAGTAAGTCATTACCAGCATCACGTGACATACCGATAGGTGTGGGCAGACATTGTTTAATAAATCACTCGACAAACCAACAGCACGTACAGGCATACATGAATAAAGCCTCTGAAAGAATGCCAACATAACAGCCCGCCACTAAAATTACGGTTCATCGTCGATGGAAGCGGCAGTCACTAGAAGGCCAGCAGTTGCACACAGTTTACTGCAAAAGGCCAAACCACATAGTTCAGCTACCCATCCGTCGCCACTTTTCTGAGCATGCCATTCACAAAATACACCACCACGGACAGATATAAAACCATTCTTCATGCAATACACAGCTCACAGTGTCGCCCCACGCACTTAACTCAGTATCTGGGCGACAGAACCAGTGTTGACTTAAGTAGATCCCAATACTCTCTGTCTCTAGCCCTAGTTTTACTGACAGACTGCTGTTTGTTCATCGCTTGATATTGTCTGCCCACTTGATACTATCTCTCACTCACCACGCTTCGGCTGTCCCCTGCAGTATCGTATTTATAATAGCCTCATGTTTTGTCATATGTCCTAACTATTTCATTTTTCTCTTGTGCATTTTTTTCCACAGCTCTTCTTTAATTTTCCCTACCTTTGTTTATGATAACAGTGTTTCTGTGGAATATAACCTTCATTGTTGTACATCCTTATCTCCAGGGCCTCAGTTGGATTTTCTAATTTCTCATTCGTTGTCTAATTCTTTGCTCAATATACGAGGGGGCTTCAAATGTAAACCTTACAAGTATGATAGTAATTACCATCATCATCATCATCACGTGCCATGTCGATTAGCGTCAGCGGTCATGTTTCTCCATCTCACGCAATCACAAGAGTCGTGGATAAGCTCAGTGTTCTCATATCTCCACCATATCACGTGACCAAGCCACCCCAGTATTTACTTCTCTGTCTTCTCCTTGTTCTCTCCGCCTTAATCTTGCAAGTTGTCACAAAGTTCTCTAATTTATTTATTCTCATAACGTGTCCAATAAAACTGTGAATATCTACGTCTAATTTCTGTAATCAGTTTACGGTTTTCATATGTTTCGTGTAGGACTTGTCCATTATTAAATTTTCCTGTCTTTTCATGATATTCTTTGCATTTTCCTAAGAATAAACATTTGAACAACCATCATATGCTTTTCAGCTTGTCTGCTCGTTGCCTACGATTCACATCCATACAACAGTACAGATTCTATGTAGCACCTCAACAATGTTTTTCTGGTTGCAAGTGACATCTATTTATTGGTCATAATGTTTTTCATCTTGCAAAAGGCTACTTTCGCCATGGCGATCTTCTTCTACCCTAATATAGGCATCACCCATCAGATTTTATGACTGTTCCGTGACAATTGTACCGATTCCGTTGTTTAAGAATATTCCCATTTATTTGTATATTACATTGTGGTATTTCCTTCTTCCTAGTGACGACCATAATTTGTGTCGTCTTACAATTTAATTCTAACCCTAGTTGTTCACTGTGAGCAAAATACCGCATCTAATAAATACTGCAGATCCTACTCATTGTCTGAAATTAATACTGTATCATCAACATATCTAACGTTATTGATGGTACATCCCCCAAGGTGATCCCTTTCATATCTTCTACAAAGCTCAAAGCCTTCATGTGGCCATACCTAACCCCATCGGGCCCTGGTGTCGAGTCTTTTGCCTTTTTCAAAATATGTTTATCATCTTCAACCCGTATGATGTATGATGCAGACCTGAAGAAGATGACCGACTGCTTTAACCAGAGCATTAGGACAGCATCAGTACCGCAGGATTGGGTACACAGCTATCTTATCCCTCTCCCAAAACCATTCAAGGATCATTAAAAGCTTAGCGGCTTTAGGATCATCACCCTTCAAAATACATTTGGGAAGGTTCTAGAGAAGATAGTCGCTGTCAAGCTGCAAGAGTTTTTGGAAAGGGGGACGCTTCTTCCAAGAGGCCTGGGGAGCTACAGGCCAGGAAAAGATACCTGGTCAAATGCAGCCACGTTTGCCTTTGATGTTTATGAGGGATTCCAGAGCAGACAGGAAACGATGGCGGCAGCGCTTGATCTCAAGGATGCATACAACAAAGTTCGATATGATATTTTGATGACCGTACTGATGGAGAAGGGGGTCAATCCCTGGTTTGTGAACTGGATATCAGCCGTCCTACATTCTCGTCGGGTTGCTCTCCGTCTGGGTGCATGGACCTCTGAGCCACATATTTTAACCCCGGGACTGCCACAGGGATCTGCAATCTAACCGGTGCTCTTTAACGTGTATACGAGCAAGATTGCAAACCTAGAAGCACCAGAGGTTTGAAGGATACTAAGATTTGCAGATGATATTCTTGCATATAAGCAGGGGAGAGATAGGAAGCAAACAGACCAAAAGCTACAGGCGACAGTAGACAAAGTGATTGACTGGTGCACTAAAATGAATGATGTCATCCACCCGGAAAAGGCGGCTGTTTTGTTCCAAGCCTCGCGATAGATGGTAGAAACGTCAACAGAGAGAACAAACTGAAGTATCTGGGAATCACATTTGACAGGAGTCTGTCCTTCAAGGACCATGTGGAGACGGTTGTGACAAGGTCTCAAAGGGGACTCAATGCACATAACACTATGGCTGCAATGGACACAGAGCAGAGAATGCTTTTCACACTATACCAGCACTTGATCCTCTCAGTGATTGATTATGGACTAGGACTGCTCACTGTCTCAAAGAGTCAGCTGGAGAAATTAGAGCGCATACATAACGAAGCTATGCGGGTCATTCTGGGTTCAGAGACACCCCAGTAGTGTGTATGAGTTACATCCTTGGTCTGCCGACTGTTGCTGGTAGGCACAAGGTGATGCAGGGGAAGGCATATCTGAGAGTAGCTGCAGACACAGATCACCCGCTGCATGAGGCGCTAGACGCCGTTAAGGGTCAGTGACTGATAAGAGGGAAATCATGGATGGCTCAGGCGGAGGATACGATCAGACAGGTGTGTTCATTGGAGAACATTAGGCGAGGAGAGGAGTGGGTCAGAGTGCCAGTGGAGCAGTCAGACTTGTGCAGAGTTATAATCACTTTGAGCCAGGAGTGCAGGAGTGACCAGCAAGGACCACGGAAGTGGAAATCCAGCAACTAATTCAGCATAATGCTCGCTCGGGTGATGTGATTATCCACACAGATGGGTCGGTGTTGAGAGGTAGGAGAAGTGCCTAGGGGTCTTAGCAAAAGCTAATGGTCGGCGTTTGGTGCAGGAGAGTCTGGCGTATGATGACATAACATCTAGCTTAAGAATGGAGGTGGAGGCGGTCAGTGCAGCTTTCCGCTGGATGAAGAATACGATACACACACACATCGTGATTGTAACTGACTCAGAAAGCATGCTGAGGAAGATGAGGACAGGCAAGCTTCGGGCAGAGTGGCTTGCTTCGCTTCGGAGGTCACGGGTGGCAATCATCGCCTGGATCTTTTCTCCGGGGTATGCCGGTGTGCTGGGGAATGAACAGGCGGACAGATTGGCTGGCTCTGCAAAACTTGGTGGAGTATTGATGCATGACAAGGCAGACGTGGTTGCGGCCTTGTGGGAGCACGTGTACACCTCGGAGGAGCAAATGGATCACCATGATCTGGTAAGAATGAGACAGGGAGGCGTGACGAGTTGATCTGGCAGACGCTCGACGCTCTGAGGAAAGGCGAGACGGACATATTATCAGATTCCCACTGGTACTATCGGTGTTGGAACTCTTCGCTGGCTGCTAGGGATGGGGACGGAGCGCATATGGGAATGCCCCGAATGCTGTGATGTCGGTTCTTAGTTCAATCAATCAATAAATCATATCTTCTATATGTCTGAAAATAATTTCACTGTACAGGGAAACAGATCTGGAGACATTGAACATCACTATCGGACACCTCTCTTAATGTGCTGATATTGACCTATTTCGTTATCAATATTTATGAAAGCTTGTTGTTTCCAGGTTTATCGTCTTTCCCATAAATTTGTAATTCTGGAAGCATCTTAATCATGTTGTCATGTCTAGCTTCATCGAAAGCCTTTGTGTAGTCAATAAAGCAAATGGTAGATCTTTGTTAACTTCTATACAACGCTCAATTACTGTTCTCAGTATATACACAGCATTTACTGTACCCTTGCCTTCTACACACCCACATTGTTCTTCTCCTATTTCAGGTTGTATGTTCTTCCTCACTCTTTGCATGATAGTTCTTAGCAAAATCTTCGTAATGTTGCTCATTATACTAATTTTTCGATGTTGATCAAATTCCAAGGCTCCTGATTTCTTCGGGATTGCAGTAAATATAGAAGTACATAATTCAGGAGGTATATACCCAGTATCATATATTGTGTTCAGCAGTCTGTTGCCCTCGTCTTGTAATCTGGCAATATTGTTGATATGGATGTCAAGAGTGTTAGGCACCTGGCATGAAGGATGACGTCATAAGGACAGTATAATAATTGCCGCCCCACTTTTGACAGGCACAAAAAACTAAAAAAAAAACATAGCCGCCCTCTGTTTCTTGATCAGTGAAGAGGTGAAACTTATAGAAATTCATCGGCGAATGATGTTTTAGTGTGGTGATGCATGCTTGTTGTCAGCGTTTCAGAATTACAGATAAACCTTCGTTCGTCATTTCACACGCCACAGTGAGTCTCTTCTACATACATTCATAAAAATACTAAACGTCGTATGTAGCCTACTGACATTTATTAATGCCCACCGGCTGTACCAACATCGTGCATATACATATCACCGTTTTCGCACACATGGCATACATTGTAAATTATATACATATTATATACATCAATGCATTTAACACCCATAGCAGTCATACAATCAAAATCCCCGCACTGAATACTCGCTATCTTAGCTCGGCAAGGCTAGCTCTCACACCGAAAATCAATACACTCGCTTGCTCAAACACACGCGTCTTTCCTCTAACGCGTCCAGTCTCAGTCGGAAGCCTTCTGGTGTTGGGCCTGCTGGTCACGTGGTGCTTGACCCTGTATGTTCCGGGATAGTCGGGCTGTATCAGTTGTCTCGCCGTACTGCTGTCCGGTCTTGTTTTCTCAGGTCCTTCAGTGGAAGGTAGTCCCGTCTATGTCCCTGTGTCCTGTTTATAACCTTGTGTCCTGTTTATAGCTGGGTCTTGTTGTCCCGTCTATGTCCTGTCCATGGCATCTCTATTGTCCTGTCTATGACATATCTCCTGGCCTGTATCCGATATCTCTATTGTCCTGTATATGTCCTGTCTGCACTCCCCAACATGCTGACACTTGTCATTCCAGAAAGTCTTTGAGTGGAGTAGGAAGTTTGACCACTACATGACGTGTGTGACAGAGTGTTCACGACCTGGTCAGGCACACCGCCCAGTGATCCCAGAGTCGATTGCAGCCGTTTAAGGCCTCGTATAGTAGAACCACCGATTGAAAGTGAGTGACATTGCAGCACATCTTGACATCAGTCACGGTTCAGTTCACCACATCATCCATGATGTGCTACAGTACCACAAAATGTCTGCAAGGTGGGTGCCACGGTAGCTTACTCCAGAATTGAAACAACGACGCACTGATGCTTGCCAAGAATTTTTGTAGTGTTTTGAAGCAGAAAGAGCTATTCTGAAGCAAAAAGCCAGATTGAGTTAATTATTCCACTAAATCTAGAACAAAGAACGTCAATTGTGAGTCGTTTTATCTATATTATTCTTCCTACCTGTTTCAGAAACGTAAATACTTTAGCCAAATCAAATGTTACAGTGTATGGAAAGAACAGCGAAAGGAGGCGTGACTCCTCTACAAGAAGAAGCGGCGGTCGATCAAGTTGAAGAAGTACACAGGACATGAAAGACACCCTGGGCATGGACTTGCGTGAGGTGGGAGAATTGGCAAACGATCCAGAGTCTCTCTCCTAGGCTGGTTTGACAGCCACGTTCTGTCAAGTATCTGCTACATGTCGACCTGTGGTATAAAGATAATAGAATTGGGAACAAAGATGACATGTAGACTACATGTCAACCTGTGGTATAAAGATAATAGAATTGGGAACACAGATGACATGAAGTTTACATGTCGACCTGTGGTATAAAGATAATATCAGTGGGAACAAAGATGACATGAAGTTTACATGTCGACCTGTGGTATAAAGATAATAACATTGGGAACAAAGATGTCACGTGGACCACAGGCAGAGATCGACCTACCTTGCCCCAGATGACCTTTGATAATATCAACAATCCTGAGATCACGTGACAGTTCAAGGTCGCCTCTACACGTCTGCTGGAGTGTTGGGTATATGGTGCAAGCTCCATATTGTCATAGATGAATGGGCACTCGGTGAGTCACGTGCTCAAGGTCACACTGTTGGCCTGTACTTTCAAGTACACTTCCCGGTATCTATTTTAATCTGGATCGAATTATGAGCAAAGGTAAATTTTACATATTCCCCAAAGATGAGAATTTGAACACATGACTCCCGGGTCCTGGCCATTGTGCCACGGCTGCTCCAATATGTTAATGAGATGTGTACATTCATTTAAAGAAATAAGAGAAGTAACGGCGACAGCAACACGTAACAACAGGAAATAAAAACAGGTTAAGTGTAAATCCTGTGTATAAGTTAGCTATACTAAACAAAGTCACTATATGTACACGGTATGTACACGGTATGTACCATGTATGTACACGGTATGTACACTGTAGGTACACTGTATGTGTTTAGTATATCTCACTTTTTCGCAGGAGTTGCACATACCTAACAGTTTGTATGTCTTATTATTCAGAGAGACACTTTTTTGTTGTTGCATATTACGTGCAAGACGTTGCAGCCAACGTCATCATTTTTGAGCTGCTGTTGATGTACAAAGGCAAGTTTTACGTTCAGTAGTTTACCATTGCTTTCTGAGAGACCGGCTCACATACCCCCGTAAGTTACCAGCGCGGCGCGAACAAGAGATACACTACCACACATATTTATTTATAACAGTATATATTGTGTATTACAGTTCAGCTGTTCTATCATTGCAGATTGCACAGGTGTATGTGTACGGATGCTCACGTGGGATGCAAACTTAAAGACGGGATGGTAAAACCGATACTACTGAGGGAATCTCCAAATAATAGTAGTACGCAATTCTTAAATGTGTACACGTGTACATTATTTGCAACTTATGTAACGTGTGCAAGAAATACTCAGAACGGACAAACAAGAGTAGATGTTCAGCCTAACAGTAATTCATTTAGTTTGCGTAATAATGAAATTTGCGATATAAACTGTGTTGACGTCATGTGGGATGATAGTCATACAAACGTCAGGTTATATACAAATACGATCAACACCGAACAGTGCTCAGTGAAACGACTGTCTGGCCCACCAGCCACGACACACACAACACCTGTGATCATTATCAGTATAATGGTATTCAGTATCATACTCAATATTATCTCTGTCATCATCATAGTCTATCTTTGTAGTACGAGAAAGCATCAGCCGAAGAACACTTCAGCGAAAATCTCACATGTTTACAATAGTCTCGATGCTAACATAGACAATGGATTGTATGACGTCAGTTCCGAGCCCTCTAGGCAACCAGACCTGGAGAGGGAACAAGGACCGCTGTATCACGAGATAAACTAGGGGGGATACGAATACCAAGTAAAACACGCAGTTAGATGGGAACAACGTGTACTTTCAACCCCAATAAGAGAATTACAATTCATAAACGCTTATATTTTACCACAGAGATTCTCCTAGTTAAAACTGTTTCATGCTCTACGCTATCTGAAGTAGCTCGCAGATTATTGAGGAGTGTACGACTTGATGTCCGTCCTATGATTGATTGTCTGTTTGAAAATACATATTCTCATACATTAATGGAATAATTCTTTACATGTGTACTCACGCATACGCACACATACACAAGACACACACACACACGCATACGCACGCACGCACGCACAAATATATATGTATACACACATAGAGTTATTCATACAGCATTGCCTGGTTTGTCACCACAACCGTGGATTTTCATGTGGACATGCATCCATTGGAGGCAGTAAGGCGTGATTGTACGTATGTCTGTATGTAGCTGACATTGTTTTAAGTTAGTTGTGAATTTACAGGAAGAATACATACCACACCCCTCATCCTCCCGTCTCCAAGGTCAGAAAGCAGCGGGGTGTGTCAGATAGGTACTGGAGCCTCACATCTCTAGAGCGACAGACTAGTGTGTAACAAAGTCTGGATTTATTATAGCACAAACAGACCTGGTCAGATCCATCCCAGATTGTGGTGTTTTCGTGATGTGTTTTACTTATTTCATTTTCAAGAAGAGAGAACATCAGAAATGATGACATCGGGACAAAAAGTGAGAGTGATAGCAGCGTGGATATCTTTAGCAAGCTGCAGATGGAATGGATCTGCCACTTAACTGATTCAGTGAGGAAAGAGAATATATGGCCACAAGTGGCCTCCCATTTGGACGATAACTCGCCGTACTAGGGTTGTCATGTTGTGTGTTTTGTTTCGTGGCATCTTACGCAATATTAATGCTCATTGAATGGACATTTACATCATAATACTTGTGCATTTTATTGTGTACCTTGATTGGTCCAAACCTACCTATTGTTTGGCACTGAATCAGTTACCTAGACTACCATCTGTCAGTATACCACGACTAGCAATGTTGTACAGACCACATGGAGCCAGAAGAAGAGGCAGATAGTGTAAACGATGTACAGAGGGAATAACAGAGTCCATGGAATCTCCATACATGAAGCCAATAAATGGGCAATCTCTTAATGTTTATGCTTCACCTCGACACCGCAAGGCATAAGTGGAACAGGTTGAGGAAGGCACATGCATTTGTTCAAAATGTTTTATACGAAACAAAACACAAATTTGTTCCGTGGGGGTAGAGTGCAAAGAGGTAGAAGGAAGGATGTGGGAAGTAAAATGGTGACTTCTGCGGGAGCATTCTTGTGTTACTAACACACTTGTGAGATATTTTCATAATAGGTAACAACTCACTTAAATCATGTACATTTCTTAATCTCTTACCTTTTCATAGTCACTTCAAAGTTAGCCTTTTATGATTTCATTCAAGTGTTATTGCATTAAAAGCTTGTTGATAAGGCGGTTGATATTGCTGTTATTGGTATTGATGTTGTAATTGTCGGTGAAGTTGTTGTTGTTGGTGGTGCTGATGGGTTTGTTGGTTGTGCTGATGTTGTTGTTGGCGGTAGTGATGATGTTATTGGTGGTACTGTTGTTGTTATTGTTGTTCTTGTTCTTGTTGCTGCTGTGATGTTGTTGTTGTTGTTGTTGTTGTTGGTGATGATGTTATTGTTGATGGTGGTGCTGATGTTATTGTTGGTGGTGATGATGTTTTTGTTGATGGTGCTGATGTAGTTGTTGGTGGAGCTGATGTTGTTGTTGGTGGTGATAATGTTGTTATTGATGGTGCTGATGTCGTTGTTGTTGGTGATGATGTTGTTGTTGATGGTGGTGATGTTGTTGTTGGTGGTGATAATGTTGTTGTTTGTGATGATGTTGTTGGTGGTGGTGGTGATGTTGTTGTTGGTGATGGTGGTGATGTTGTTGGTGGCGGCGCTGATATTGTTGTTGGTTGTGCTGATGTTGTTGTTGGTGGTATGATGTTGTTGTTGGTGGTGCTGATGTTGTTTTTTGTGGTATGATGATGTTGTTTGTGTTGCTTATGTTGTTGTTGGTGGTAGTGATGATGTTATTAGTCGTACTGTTGTTGTTGTTGTCGTTGTTGTTGTTATTGTTGTTGTTGTTGTTGTTTGGTATGATGTTATTGTTGATGGTGGTGATGTCGTTGTTGGTGGTGATAATGTTGTTGTTGATGGTGATGATGTTGTTGTTGGGGATGTTGTTGTTGTTGGTGCTGATATTGTTGTTGTTGGTGATGATGTTATTGTTGATGGTGGTGATGTTGTTGTTGATGGTGATGATGTTATTGTTGATGGTGATGATGTTGTTGTTGGTGATGTTGTTGTTGTTGGTGCTGATATTGTTGTTGTTGGTGATGATGTTATTGTTGATGGTGATGATGTTGTTGTTGGTGATGTTGTTGTTGGTGCTGATATTGTTGTTGATGGTGATGGTTGTCATATATTTTTGAAGGGAGTGGGAGATCACTGTAGTGCATGCCCCATTTCTAACAAAAGAAGTAGAGCCCCATCCTCTTCTATCTTCAATAACCCCAGAATATGAACCTTGAGTTATCTGCAGGCCTCGTTCTATTAAGTAGTCTAGGAGATATAGATTATGGCCCTGGTGAGAATAATGATTACTAACTGGGATTCTGCTCCTTCTCCAAGGATTCTTTAGCTCTGGAGCCCCCTTTTTGTTTATCAAATCTGAGGAAAGTCTGGAGAATTTTCTCAGCCTGATTTAGATGAAGAAAGCATGGATATTGAGCAGTTGATAGATCTAGAGTCTTTTCTCCCCCAATTTAGTAAATCATTATGAGTGGATTTATTTTTAAACAATCAAACACATAATCAATCACATTAGAGTCTGACAACATGATGAACAAAGAAGCTGGTGACTCACAGATAGGTTTGAACTGATAAATTAACAGAAGGTCAATTTATGTTAATCATTTATTGACTGGGCCTGAGCCTTCTGGCCAGTACACACATCTCTATTGTGATTTACACAAGATATATTAGAAAAGTTGCACATTGGACCATTGTCACAGACCATCAATAAACAAGCATCAATACATGAGAGGTCAACAAGTGTGAAAACATAGTAAACATTTTGATGTTGTACATGTTAAGTGTGAAGATGATGAATCAACAATTAAATATCAGTTTCCTGAAATTGGGTGTGGTGTGTACCAATTAGAAAGGTAACCTGGTGACTGGGATATTAAGAAAGTCAGGGTCCATTGACTGATGGATCCACTTCAGGTATGCCCGTATAGCTCCTCTGAAGGCCGCCCCATACTTTGCTCATGGCCAAGTCATCTTCCATCTCACTTGTGGTTCATCTCTTTCTCTCGGCTTCCCTCTTTCAGGTCTGATTTAGGTGGTTAGTTTGCTGATGTGTTGGGTGGTTGTTGGTAGCCACCAAGATCACTGTTTAAAATTCACATAAATATATATAATCTTCCCAATACAATATTCTATAAGTAGGTCAGAAGAAATCTAAATTCCTGAAGTAGGAACTAGTTCCCCTCCCCTCCTTTTTTCTCTAAGCTAGTGTTGGGTTAATTTGGGGTGGTCAGAGTTTATCACACTGTGTACGCCTTGTATCAACTGGTTCCTGCTGTATGTAAGTTCTCATAGGACCTGGGGTCAGTGAACGTGTACAGTAAGACAGTGACAAGAGTGAGAAAGTGTCAAATTGCATGTAAATAAATGACATACATTTATAACATTTCTTCCACTCAATGGTGTTTATAGTGTGTATAAATAATTCTCTGTGTTTTCCGAATTAACCAACTTCTTCTTCTTCTTCTTCTGTGTCTAATAACTCTCTCCCATTATCTGTGGTTGTTGTGGTGTTGAGTGTTGGGTTGTGTGGTGATGAGTGGTGTTGAGTGGTGTTGTGTTTTAAGTTATGTTGAGTAATGAGTTAAGTTCACTTCGTGTGATGGAGTTCCGCGAAGCACAACTTTTCTGATGTAATGCAGTTCATAAGTGCTCTTATCTAATTAAAATTTGACATAAATATAAATATTTATCCTTCAAACCCTATCCGTTCAATAGATGAAGCAGAAAGAAAAGATTGGATTTCTCTCTCAACTTTCTAAATTGAAAATAGACATAGATAAGTCTGTTTTAAAACAAGGCACTTATTCTAGTACACGAACTGTCATTTTAGCTGTAGATAGTGATAGCATTTTTATCAGTGTCTGCTGAAATGCACAAGATTGCTTTAGAATCATCACTTCGTACAGTTGTTCAGAATAGAATGGAGTAGTATAATGCACTTCCAAAAGTTAATAATTATCTTTAAGAATATCAGAGATTGCAGTTTCATCGAAGAGAGTATTAGAGTGTCAGTTGCCCTGGAACGGCTCTGCGTCGTCAGAATCTACAGTCGAGCATTTTTACATTTCAGAGGTTTTAATTAATAATAATACATTTCAATTGACATTACAAACACTGGATACCATTTCTTGATACCTGATACATCGGGTTCTTAGTCTAATCTCGGGAGTTACAAGCTTACCTCGGATCTAGACACTCCGCAATCCCATGTTTGAAAATTTGGTCACACCAGCTTTCCACGTCTGTTCAACAGGCTGGTTGCAGGAAAAGTGCGGGCTTATCAGATTCTGATGACATATTAACATATGCTAATCAGGCGTTGGCGCGAAAGCGGTGTCACGTGTCTCTCCTAACCAATGGTTTTTTAAGCCTTGGCTGATGAAATCTTTCCAAGAATCCACGTCATCTGTCACTTATGCAGTTCCAGTTTCGATATTAAGTTTTAAGTCTTAGTCTCCGTTTGCGGTTGTGAAGTCAATTGTTTTTTATGTTGTTTCCTCTTCTTGCGTGCATGTTTTAGTAAATGAATAATGGTGGTTAGCAATTATGCTACATGGCCCCACTCCAGATTGTTCTATGGTATGGAACTATGTTTCCAACATTTTCAGTTATCAAGCTGTTCCCATTTTTCCTCCCCTGTATTCTCTTCTGCAGCTAATTGACCTGGTTCATCAGGCACTGGGTGTCGACTCAGGAAGTCCGCTCCCACATTCATTTTCCCAGGAACATACTCAACCTGGAACGAGTAAGGTTGAAGAAGCAGCGACCACCTCATAAGTCGGGCATTCAGAGTCTTAGATGCTGCGAGAAACATGAGTGGTTGATGGTCACATTGCACTGTGAAGTGTTTGCCATATAGGTATGCTTGAAATTTCTGTACACTCCATACGAGCGCAAGACATTCTCTCTCGATAGTACTGTAATTTCTCTCTGCTGCATTTAATTTCCTGCTAGCATAGGCTACAGGGAATAGCTCTGATGGTACATCTCCCTTTCTCTGCAACAGCGTTGCCCCAATTCCTATGTTACTGGCATCGGTGCGCAGCACGAATGGTTGGTCGAGGTCTGGTAGATGTAAGACTGGATGAGCAGTTAATGCCTGCTTTAGTGCTGTGAAAGCTCTCTCACAGTCAGCTTACCAACTGACTTTCTCTGGTTTCTGGATCTTTTTGGTAAGATCCGTTAAAGGTGCTGACAGAGTATTGAAGTCCTTGATGTATTTTTGATAGAATCCACATAAGGATACAAATGATCTTACATCCTTCTTTGTTTTTGGACGAGGTGCTCTCTGGAGTTTGTCCACATTTCCCTCTTGTGGAGTTATCAGTCCATGAGATATCTTATGACCTAGAAAGTCCAATTCTTGGAATCCTATCTGACACTTCTTTGGTCTAGCCGTCAATCCAGTTTCTCTGAGGCGCCTGAACAATTGATGCAGGGTTTCTACATGCTCTTCAAATGTTTCAGTGGCGATCAGGATGTCATCCATGAAGTGACTGATGTCTGGATGCTGTAGTGGGTCAAGTAATTTTCTCATCATACGTGTAAAGACGCTGGGAGCATTACTTAATCCGAATGGAAGAACGTTGAACTCATAGTGACCTCCAGACGTGCTGAAAGCTAACCATGGTCTAACTTCCGGTTTTACAGGAATCTGGTAATATCCCTTACTGAGATCAATCCTAGTAAAGTACTTAGCTCGGTTGAGTGCTGTGAATAGTTTATTCTGATCAGGCAGAGGTTCTGCTTGGAATTCAATAATAGCATGGAGCATCGATAATCGATGCACAATCTATGTTCTCCACTTGGCTTTCTCAATAAGACGACGCTAGCACTGTAAGGTGATTCAGATGGTGAGATTATTCCTGTGGTGAGCAGCTGTTGTATTTCTTCCTCTAAAGTCTTTTGCTTTGCATAAGGAACTGGGTAAGTCTTGACTCGCACAGGCACTGTGTCATTTAACTTCATGTCAAATTCCTCCAAATCAGTTCTTCCTGGCTTATCAGTAAGTACTTCTGCATATTTTGCCATAAGTTCCCTAATCTGCTTTTTCTGATCCTTTGTTAAGTTGGGATTGATTTCCACATCCTTAAAGGTCTCTTTGGCTTGCAGTTGGCACTCGACTCCCATTGTTGATCCTTCTTCGACTTCAGTAGCCACACTCATGGCCATCAGATGTGCAGGTTCGGTGGTTGAGGGTCTTTCATGATATTTCTTCAAGAGGTTTATGTTAAATACTTTCATCTTGCCTTTGACTGAAATTCTGTAGTTGGTACGTGAGATCTTCTCCGTCACTACATAAGGTCCTCTCCATCCTATTTGCAGCTTATTCTGACTGGTTGGAAGCAGCAACATCACCTTCTCTCCTACCTCTAACTCTCTATCCTTTGCCTTGCGGTTGAAGTTACGAGCAATTCTTCGTCTGGCTTGACGTAGATTGACATCGCTTGTTTCCAACTGTGTTGTAAACGATTTTTCAACTCGGCAACATATGTAGATGCAGTCACGACTGTATCATCTGTAGTATTATCAGTTCATGTTCTCAGTAACGCCTCCAGTGGTCCCTTGATCGGTCGTCCAAACAACAATGTGGCTGGAGCAAAACCTGTTGAGTGATGGAGTACTTCCCTGTAAGCGAATAAAGCTGCGGGTAAATACAAGTCCCAATCCTCTGTCTTCTCCTGGGCAATTTTGCGCAGGATACTAATCAATGTCCCGTTCCACCTTTCCACAAGTCCATTTGACTGAGGGTGATATGGTGAACTGAAGATATGGCGTGCATGAAAAAGTCTGAAGGTCTCTTCCATGAGCTTACCACGAAACTGTGAAACGTTGTCCGTCAAGATCCTTTGTGGGAATCCTAGACGTGTGAATATTCCTTATAATGCATCAGCGATGTGTTTGGAGTCACAGCTGGGCATAGGAACTGCTTCGGCCCACATGGTTGTTGTGTCCACAAGCGTTAATATGAATCGGTTTCGCCTCTTCGTTGCCGAGAGAGGGCCGATTATGTCTACAGCCACTTTCTCAAATGGAATTCCAGTGATTGGCGATTCACCCAACATTGCCGGTGGTGTCCGGTGTTTTGGTGATACTTTCTGACACTGTGGGCATGATTTTACAAACCGTTGTATGTCTGAATTCATCCCTGGCCAAAAGTAGTGAGTGGTAATCCGCTGTGTAGTAGCGTTGATACCCATGTGCCCACTGAATGGTAGACTATGACCCATCTCTAAGATCTGAGTCCTGTATGGAGTTGGTACAACAAGTTGATTAAACTCTTGTCCAGCTCGTCCTGCTTTTCTGTAAAGAAGTGTTGACTTCATGAACAGATAACCTTTACGTAGAGGTAAATGTGATTTTGGCAGTTTTCTGAAGCAGGGTTCCAAGGTGCTGTCGGCTTCTTGTGCCCTCTTCAGTTCCTCCGTTCGAGGGATTGGCGTAGTTGTTTCTGGAGTTTTTGTCGCCTGGGATCGAGTGGTCATGGTCGCCATCGCCACAGGTTGAACAGGTTCTCCTAGAACGATAAATCTACAGCCAAGGATTACAGGATATATTGGATCGTCCAAGACTGCTGCCTTGATTGTACCAGTGACATACCGCGAGGCTATGTTCACTTTTGCCACTGGAAGAGACATATTTGTTGAACTCTTCAGTGGTCCCTGTAATTCCACTATTTCCTCTGTCACCTGTTCAGGGTGAACTAAGGATGATGAAACAACACATTCATACGATAATCCAGTATCATATAAACAGGTAGTCTTGAATCCATTTAGCAAGATGGATTCTACAACCGGAATACGAAGTGATGTGTCTTGATGAGGTGTCTGTTTGGACGTTTCACCAGTGCTCACTTTTTTCTCTTTTCGGTTGGCCAAACAGGCCGCTGTGTGTGTAGGTGGCTTTTTCCTGCAATTCTGAAATGTGTGACCTCTACTTTTGCAATGGGTACAGAATGGTTTGTCCTCCTTCGGCGCTGTTTGGACTGTGTTTTGAGTGTTTTTCTGGGATTTCCCATTTTTCTTGGTGGCCACAGTGTTTTCACCCTCTTTTGGCTGTGGAGATTTGTTTTGAGAGGGGGTGTTGTTCGAACGTTCCTTTCCTCCCATCTCTTTCTGAGATTTCTCAAATCTCTCTGCCAGGATGATTATAGTTTCTAGGCGGTCAGCCCCGTTTTGGGTTAAGAATGCCTTCATTTCGTTCTGCATTTTCCCCTTGATCTGATCAATGATGATCATTTCACGGAGTCCTTCAAAACTTTCCTCAAATCCTCCCAAGCAAGCCCATCTTTGTATATATGACTTCAGTCTTTCAACGAGTTGCGCATAACTCTCACCCGGTTCCTTCCTTGCGGCTTTGAATCGAGCTTTGTAAGAATCCCCGACCACTTCAAATCGGCTCAAGAGTGCCTTTTTCAGTGTTTCGTATTCTTGTTGTTCCTCACGAGTAAGTCTTGAGAACATTTCATACGCGGTGGATCTCAAGGCCTGAGCTAACTTCGTCGCCCATCTACTTTCTTCAAGCCCACAGCTGACAGCCATTGCCTCGAAGCGTGATAAAAATCCTTCGATGTGGTCAGTCTGTTCATTAAAGGGTTCCAGAGGAAATGACATAGCTCCTGAATTAAGGTGAGAGACGTGAGGAGGTGGTTCTGTCACTGGCGATCCTGATGAGGTTGAGGGTGTAGGACCACTCCCTTTCTCTATTCTCCGGATCTCCACTTCAATCTCCATTCTCCTCAACTCCAGTTGGTGTTGACGCTCTCTCTCCTTATCTTCCATTTCAGCCTGTAGTCGTTTCTCTTTCTCCTCCAATTTTGCTTGAAGTCGTTTTTCCCTCTCAGCCAATTCAGCCTGAAGCTGTTTTTCTTTGAGAGCCAATTCCGCTTGCAGTCTTTCTCTTTTGTCGAATGCATCTGAAACATAGTTAGCTAGCTCAAGGCCATCTAACCCGCATTCCCTACCTGTTTCTGTTATTTGGGCTCTAAACTTTGCAGTTTCCGCCATGCCTAGAATTTATTGCTTTATTTGCCCTGCCTACAAAATATAAGTGCAGTTGGTCTGATCCGCGTAAGCTTGTCAGTCCCTGATCTGCAAATATACAACAGAGCATGTGCAATATTAAAAACACCCTATGTTATGTCTGTCTGTCAATGCTGGAAAAGCCAAAGTTAGCAGGCACTGAAGTACCCAGAATTAATTCCTAGTAAAGAAAAGAATCTGAAATTATACAGAGTTTTCCCAACGGATATAATTTTCCGATGGTTGATGAAATGCTTTTAAGTTCAGACTTCTCAGGAAAAGAACACCTTCTCTGGAAGAGAAGTAGTGTTTGGGTAGTAGATACACACTTTATATTTCTCCCGGAGCACCTTTCTCTGAAGTCTACACCTGCTTGAAAGAGGTCTCCTTCTTCAGGAGGAATGATCAGTCACCTACTCTTATTTATCTGTAAATGTCCTTCATATCATGTGGCTGTCAATCATTATAAGAAAATGACAATGTTCAAAATCTAAAGATATTGTGATTGTTTTATGTAACTTTAATTACACACAATGTATTATTTAATTGTTTAATTTATTTATGAGAACCATCCCGGACGACCCCCTATATGTCATATATTATTGAAGGGAGTGGGAGATCACTGTAGTGCATGCCCCATTTCTAACAAAAGAAGTAGAGCCCCATCCTCTTCTATCTTCAGTAACCCCAGAATATGAACCTTGAGTTATCTGCAGGCCTCGTTCTATTAAGTAGTCTAGGAGATATAGATTATGGCCCTGGTGAGAATAATGATTACTAACTGGGATTCTGCTCCTTCTCCAAGGATTCTTTAGCTCTGGAGCCCCCTTTTTGTTTATCAAATCTGAGGAAAGTCTGGAGAATTTTCTCAGCCTGATTTAGATGAAGAAAGCATGGATATTGAGCAGTTGATAGATCTAGAGTCTTCTCTCCCCCAATTTAGTAAGTCATTATGAGTGGATTTATTTTTAAACAATCAAACACATAATCAATCACATTAGAGTCTGACAACATGATGTACAAAGAAGCTGGTGACTCACAGATAGGTTTGAACTGATAAATTAACAGAAGGTCAATTCATGTTAATCATTTATTGACTGGGCCTGAGCCTTCTGGCCAGTACACACATCTCTATCGTGATTTACACAAGATATATTAGAAAAGTTGCACATTGGACCATTGTCACAGACCATCAATAAACAAGCATCAATACATGAGAGGTCAACAAGTGTGAAAACATAGTAAACATTTTGATGTTGTACATGTTAAGTGTGAAGATGATGAATCAACAATTAAATATCAGTTTCCTGAAATTGGGTGTGGTGTGTACCAATTAGAAAGGTAACCTGGTGACTGGGATATTAAGAAAGCCAGGGTCCATTGACTGATGGATCCACTTCAGGTCTGCCCGTATAGCTCCTCTGAAGGCCTCCCCACACTTTGCTCATGGCCAAGTCATCTTCCATCTCACTTGTGGTTCATCTCTTTCTCTCGGCTTCCCTCTTTCAGGTCTGATTTAGGTGGTTAGTTTGCTGATGTGTTGGGTGGTTGTTGGTAGCCACCAAGATCACTGTTTAAAATTCACATAAATATATATAATCTTCCCAATACAATATTCTATAAGTAGGTCAGAAGAAATCTAAATTCCTGAAGTAGGAACTAGTCCCCCTCCCCTCCTTTTTTCTCTAAGCTAGTGTTGGGTTAATTTGGGGTGGTCAGGGTTTATCACACTGTGTACGCCTTGTATCAACTGGTTCCTGCTGTATGTAAGTTCTCATAGGACCTGGGGTCAGTGAACGTGTACAGTAAGACAGTGACAAGAGTGAGAAAGTGTCAAGTTGCATGTAAATAAATGACATACATTTATAACATTTCTTCCACTCAATGGTGTTTATAGTGTGTATAAATAATTCTCTGTGTTTTCCGAATTAACCAACTTCTTCTTCTTCTTCTGTGTCTAATAACTCTCTCCCATTATCTGTGGTTGTTGTGGTGTTGAGTGTTGGGTTGTGTGGTGATGAGTGGTGTTGAGTGGTGTTGTGTTTTAAGTTATGTTGAGTAATGAGTTAAGTTCACTTCGTGTGATGGAGTTCCGCGAAGCACAACTTTTCTGATGTAATGCAGTTCATAAGTGCTCTTATCTAATTAAAATTTGACATAAATATAAATATTTATCCTTCAAACCCTATCCATTCAATAGATGAAGCAGAAAGAAAAGATTGGATTTCTCTCTCAACTTTCTAAATTGAAAATAGACATAGATAAGTCTGTTTTAAAACAAGGCACTTATTCTAGTACACGAACTGTCATTTTAGCTGTAGATAGTGATAGCATATTTTATCAGTGTCTGCTGAAATGCACAAGATTGCTTTAGAATCATCACTTCGTACAGTTGTTCAGAATAGAATGGAGTAGTATAATGCACTTCCCAAAGTTAATAATTATCTTTAAGAATATCAGAGATTGCAGTTTCATCGAAGAGAGTATTAGAGTGTCAGTTGCCCTGGAACGGCTCTGCGTCGTCAGAATCTACAGTCGAGCATTTTTACATTTCAGAGGTTTTAATTAATAATAATACATTTCAATTGACATTACAAACACTGGATACCATTTCTTGATACCTGATACATCGGGTTCTTAGTCTAATCTCGGGAGTTACAAGCTTACCTCGGATCTAGACACTCCGCAAGCCCATGTTTGAAAATTTGGTCACACCAGCTTTCCACGTCTGTTCAACAGGCTGGTTGCAGGAAAAGTGCGGGCTTATCAGATTCTGATGACATATTAACATATGCTAATCAGGCGTTGGCGCGAAAGCGGTGTCACGTGTCTCTCCTAACCAATGGTTTTTTAAGCCTTGGCTGATGAAATCTTTCCAAGAATCCACGTCATCTGTCACTTATGCAGTTCCAGTTTCGATATTAAGTTTTAAGTCTTAGTCTCCGTTTGCGGTTGTGAAGTCAATTGTTTTTTATGTTGTTTCCTCTTCTTGCATGCATGTTTTAGTAAATGAATAATGGTGGTTAGCAATTATGCTACATGGCCCCACTCCAGATTGTTCTATGGTATGGAACTATGTTTCCAACATTTTCAGTTATCAAGCTGTTCCCATTTTTCCTCCCCTGTATTCTCTTCTGCAGCTAATTGACCTGGTTCATCAGGCACTGAGTGTCGACTCAGGAAGTCCGCTCCCACATTCATTTTCCCAGGGACATACTCAACCTGGAACGAGTAAGGTTGAAGAAGCAGCGACCACCTCATAAGTCGGGCATTCAGAGTCTTAGATGCTGCGAGAAACATGAGTGGTTGATGGTCACATTGCACTGTGAAGTGTTTGCCATATAGGTATGCTTGAAATTTCTGTACACTCCATACGAGCGCAAGACATTCTCTCTCGATAGTACTGTAATTTCTCTCTGCTGCATTTAATTTCCTGCTAGCATAGGCTACAGGGAATAGCTCTGATGGTACATCTCCCTTTCTCTGCAACAGCGTTGCCCGAATTCCTATGTTACTGGCATCGGTGCGCAGCACGAATGGTTGGTCGAGGTCTGGTAGATGTAAGACTGGATGAGCAGTTAATGCCTGCTTTAGTGCTGTGAAAGCTCTCTCACAGTCAGCTGACCAACTGACTTTCTCTGGTTTCTGGATCTTTTTGGTAAGATCCGTTAAAGGTGCTGACAGAGTATTGAAGTCCTTGATGTATTTTTGATAGAATCCACATAAGGATACAAATGATCTTACATCCTTCTTTGTTTTTGGACGAGGTGCTCTCTGGAGTTTGTCCACATTTCCCTCTTGTGGAGTTATCAGTCCATGAGATATCTTATGACCTAGAAAGTCCAATTCTTGGAATCCTATCTGAAACTTCTTTGGTCTAGCCGTCAATCCAGTTTCTCTGAGGCGCCTGAACAATTGATGCAGGGTTTCTACATGCTCTTCAAATGTTTCAGTGGCGATCAGGATGTCATCCATGAAGTGACTGATGTCTGGATGCTGTAGTGGGTCAAGTAATTTTCTCATCATACGTGTAAAGACGCTGGGAGCATTACTTAATCCGAATGGAAGAACGTTGAACTCATAGTGACCTCCAGGCGTGCTGAAAGCTAACCATGGTCTAACTTCCGGTTTTACAGGAATCTGGTAATATCCCTTACTGAGATCAATCCTAGTAAAGTACTTAGCTCGGTTGAGTGCTGTGAATAGTTTATTCTGATCAGGCAGAGGTTCTGCTTGGAATTCAATAATAGCATGGAGCATCGATAATCGATGCACAATCTATGTTCTCCACTTGGCTTTCTCAATAAGACGACGCTAGCACTGTAAGGTGATTCAGATGGTGAGATTATTCCTGCGGTGAGCAGCTGTTGTATTTCTTCCTCTAATGTCTTTTGCTTTGCATAAGGAACTGGGTAAGTCTTGACTCGCACAGGCACTGTGTCATTTAACTTCATGTCAAATTCCTCCAAATCAGTTCTTCCTGGCTTATCAGTAAGTACTTCTGCATATTTTGCTATAAGTTCCCTAATCTGCTTTTTCTGATCCTTTGTTAAGTTGGGATTGATTTCCACATCCTTAAAGGTCTCTTTGGCTTGCAGTTGGCACTCGACTCCCATTGTTGATCCTTCTTCGACTTCAGTAGCCACACTCATGGCCATCAGATGTGCAGGTTCGGTGGTTGAGGGTCTTTCATGATATTTCTTCAAGAGGTTTATGTGAAATACTTTCATCTTGCCTTTGACTGAAATTCTGTAGTTGGTACGTGAGATCTTCTCCGTCACTACATAAGGTCCTCTCCATCCTATTTGCAGCTTATTCTGACTGGTTGGAAGCAGCAACATCACCTTCTCTCCTACCTCTAACTCTCTATCCTTTGCCTTGCGGTTGAAGTTACGAGCAATTCTTCGTCTGGCTTGACGTAGATTGACATCGCTTGTTTCCAACTGTGTTGTAAACGATTTTTCAACTCGGCAACATATGTAGATGCAGTCACAACTGTATCATCTGTAGTATTATCAGTTCATGTTCGCAGTAACGCCTCCAGTGGTCCCTTGATCGGTCGTCCAAACAACAATGTGGCTGGAGCAAAACCTGTTGAGTGATGGAGTACTTCCCTGTAAGCGAATAAAGCTGCGGGTAAATACAAGTCCCAATCCTCTGTCTTCTCCTGGGCAATTTTGCGCAGGATACTAATCAATGTCCCGTTCCACCTTTCCACAAGTCCATTTGACTGAGGGTGATATGGTGAACTGAAGATATGGCGTGCATGAAAAAGTCTGAAGGTATCTTCCATGAGCTTACCACGAAACTGTGAAACGTTGTCCGTCAAGATCCTTTGTGGGAATCCTAGACGTGTGAATATTCCTTATAATGCATCAGCGACGTGTTTGGAGTCACAGCTGGGCATAGGAACTGCTTCGGCCCACATGGTTGTTGTGTCCACAAGCGTTAATATGAATCGGTTTCGCCTCTTCGTTGCTGAGAGAGGGCCGATTATGTCTACAGCCACTTTCTCAAATGGAATTCCAGTGATTGGCGATTCACCCAACATTGCCGGTGGTGTCCGGTGTTTTGGTGATACTTTCTGACACTGTGGGCATGATTTTACAAACCGTTGTATGTCTGAATTCATCCCTGGCCAAAAGTAGTGAGTGGTAATCCGCTGTGTAGTAGCGTTGATACCCATGTGCCCACTGAATGGTAGACTATGACCCATCTCTAAGATCTGAGTCTTGTATGGAGTTGGTACAACAAGTTGATTAAACTCTTGTCCAGCTCGTCCTGCTTTTCTGTAAAGAAGTGCTGACTTCATGAACAGATAACCTTTACGTAGAGGTAAATGTGATTTTGGCAGTTTTCTGAAGCAGGGTTCCAAGGTGCTGTCGGCTTCTTGTGCCCTCTTCAGTTCCTCCGTTCGAGGGATTGGCGTAGTTGTTTCTGGAGTTTTTGTCGCCTGGGATCGAGTGGTCATGGTCGCCATCGCCACAGGTTGAACAGGTTCTCCTAGAACGATAAATCTACAGCCAAGGATTACAGGATATATTGGATCGTCCAAGACTGCTGCCTTGATTGTCCCAGTGACATACCGCGAGGCTATGTTCACTTTTGCCACTGGAAGAGACATATTTGTTGAACTCTTCAGTGGTCCCTGTAATTCCACTATTTCCTCTGTCACCTGTTCAGGGTGAACTAAGGATGATGAAACAACACATTCATACGATAATCCAGTATCATATAAACAGGTAGTCTTGAATCCATTTAGCAAGATGGATTCTACAACCGGAATACGAAGTGATGTGTCTTGATGAGGTGTCTGTTTGGACGTTTCACCAGTGCTCACTTTTTTCTCTTTTCGGTTGGCCAAACAGACCGCTGTGTGTGTAGGTGGCTTTTTCCTGCAATTCTGAAATGTGTGACCTCTACTTTTGCAATGGGTACAGAATGGTTTGTCCTCCTTCGGCGCTGTTTGGACTGTGTTTTGAGTGTTTTTCTGGGATTTCCCATTTTTCTTGGTGGCCACAGTGTTTTCACCCTCTTTTGGCTGTGGAGTTTTGTTTTGAGAGGGGGTGTTGTTCGAACGTTCCTTTCCTCCCATCTCTTTCTGAGATTTCTCAAATCTCTCTGCCAGGATGATTATAGTTTCTAGGCGGTCAGCCCCGTTTTGGGTTAAGAATGCCTTCATTTCGTTCTGCATTTTCCCCTTGATCTGATCAATGATGATCATTTCACGGAGTCCTTCAAAACTTTCCTAAAATCCTCCCAAGCAAGCCCATCTTTGTATATATGACTTCAGTCTTTCAACGAGTTGCGCATAACTCTCACCCGGTTCCTTCCTTGCGGCTTTGAATCGAGCTTTGTAAGAATCCCCGACCACTTCAAATCGGCTCAAGAGTGCCTTTTTCAGTGTTTCGTATTCTTGTTGTTCCTCACGGGTAAGTCTTGAGAACACTTCATACGCGGTGGATCTTAAGGCCTGCGCTAACTTCGTCGCCCATCTACTTTCTTCAAGCCCACAGCTGACAGCCATTGCCTCGAAGCGTGATAAAAATCCTTCGATGTGGTCAGTCTGTTCATTAAAGGGTTCCAGAGGAAATGACATAGCTCATGAATTAAGGTGAGAGACGTGAGGAGGTGGTTCTGTCACTGGCGATCCTGATGAGGTTGAGGGTGTAGGACCACTCCCTTTCTCTATTCTCCGGATCTCCACTTCAATCTCCATTCTCCTCAACTCCAGTTGGTGTTGACGCTCTCTCTCCTTATCTTCCATTTCAGCCTGTAGTCGTTTCTCTTTCTCCTCCAATTTTGCTTGAAGTCGTTTTTCCCTCTCAGCCAATTCAGCCTGAAGCTGTTTTTCTTTGAGAGCCAATTCCGCTTGCAGTCTTTCTCTTTTGTCGAATGCATCTGAAACATAGTTAGCTAGCTCAAGGCCATCTAACCCGCATTCCCTACCTGTTTCTGTTATTTGGGCTCTAAACTTTGCAGTTTCCGCCATGCCTAGAATTTATTGCTTTATTTGCCCTGCCTACAAAATATAAGTGCAGTTGGTCTGATCCGCGTAAGCTTGTCAGTCCCTGATCTGCAAATATACAACAGAGCATGTGCAATATTAAAAACACCCTATGTTATGTCTGTCTGTCAATGCTGGAAAAGCCAAAGTTAGCAGGCACTGAAGTACCCAGAATTAATTCCTAGTAAAGAAAAGAATCTGAAATTATACAGAGTTTTCCCAACGGATATAATTTTCCGATGGTTGATGAAATGCTTTTAAGTTCAGACTTCTCAGGAAAAGAACACCTTCTCTGGAAGAGAAGTAGTGTTTGGGTAGTAGATACACACTTTATATTTCTCCCGGAGCACCTTTCTCTGAAGTCTACACCTGCTTGAAAGAGGTCTCCTTCTTCAGGAGGAATGATCAGTCACCTACTCTTATTTATCTGTAAATGTCCTTCATATCATGTGGCTGTCAATCATTATAAGAAAATGACAATGTTCAAAATCTAAAGATATTGTGATTGTTTTATGTAACTTTAATTACACACAATGTATTATTTAATTGTTTAATTTATTTATGGGAACCATCCCGGACGACCCCCTATATGTCATATATTTTTGAAGGGAGTGGGAGATCACTGTAGTGCATGCCCCATTTCTAACAAAAGAAGTAGAGCCCCATCCTCTTCTATCTTCAATAACCCCAGAATATGAACCTTGAGTTATCTGCAGGCCTCGTTCTATTAAGTAGTCTAGGAGATATAGATTATGGCCCTGGTGAGAATAATGATTACTAACTGGGATTCTGCTCCTTCTCCAAGGATTCTTTAGCTCTGGAGCCCCCTTTTTGTTTATCAAATCTGAGGAAAGTCTGGAGAATTTTCTCAGCCTGATTTAGATGAAGAAAGCATGGATATTGAGCAGTTGATAGATCTAGAGTCTTCTCTCCCCCAATTTAGTAAGTCATTATGAGTGGATTTATTTTTAAACAATCAAACACATAATCAATCACATTAGAGTCTGACAACATGATGTACAAAGAAGCTGGTGACTCACAGATAGGTTTGAACTGATAAATTAACAGAAGGTCAATTCATGTTAATCATTTATTGACTGGGCCTGAGCCTTCTGGCCAGTACACACATCTCTATCGTGATTTACACAAGATATATTAGAAAAGTTGCACATTGGACCATTTTCACAGACCATCAATAAACAAGCATCAATACATGAGAGGTCAACAAGTGTGAAAACATAGTAAACATTTTGATGTTGTACATGTTAAGTGTGAAGATGATGAATCAACAATTAAATATCAGTTTCCTGAAATTGGGTGTGGTGTGTACCAATTAGAAAGGTAACCTGGTGACTGGGATATTAAGAAAGCCAGGGTCCATTGACTGATGGATCCACTTCAGGTCTGCCCGTATAGCTCCTCTGAAGGCCTCCCCACACTTTGCTCATGGCCAAGTCATCTTCCATCTCACTTGTGGTTCATCTCTTTCTCTCGGCTTCCCTCTTTCAGGTCTGATTTAGGTGGTTAGTTTGCTGATGTGTTGGGTAGTTGTTGGTAGCCACCAAGATCACTGTTTAAAATTCACATAAATATATATAATCTTCCCAATACAATATTCTATAAGTAGGTCAGAAGAAATCTAAATTCCTGAAGTAGGAACTAGTTCCCCTCCCCTCCTTTTTTCTCTAAGCTAGTGTTGGGTTAATTTGGGGTGGTCAGGGTTTATCACACTGTGTACGCCTTGTATCAACTGGTTCCTGCTGTATGTAAGTTCTCATAGGACCTGGGGTCAGTGAACGTGTACAGTAAGACAGTGACAAGAGTGAGAAAGTGTCAAGTTGCATGTAAAAAAATGACATACATTTATAACATTTCTTCCACTCAATGGTGTTTATAGTGTGTATAAATAATTCTCTGTGTTTTCCGAATTAACCAACTTCTTCTTCTTCTTCTGTGTCTAATAACTCTCTCCCATTATCTGTGGTTGTTGTGGTGTTGAGTGTTGGGTTGTGTGGTGATGAGTGGTGTTGAGTGGTGTTGTGTTTTAAGTTATGTTGAGTAATGAGTTAAGTTCACTTCGTGTGATGGAGTTCCGCGAAGCACAACTTTTCTGATGTAATGCAGTTCATAAGTGCTCTTATCTAATTAAAATTTGACATAAATATAAATATTTATCCTTCAAACCCTATCCATTCAATAGATGAAGCAGAAAGAAAAGATTGGATTTCTCTCTCAACTTTCTAAATTGAAAATAGACATAGATAAGTCTGTTTTAAAACAAGGCACTTATTCTAGTACACGAACTGTCATTTTAGCTGTAGATAGTGATAGCATTTTTTATCAGTGTCTGCTGAAATGCACAAGATTGCTTTAGAATCATCACTTCGTACAGTTGTTCAGAATAGAATGGAGTAGTATAATGCACTTCCCAAAGTTAATAATTATCTTTAAGAATATCAGAGATTGCAGTTTCATCGAAGAGAGTATTAGAGTGTCAGTTGCCCTGGAACGGCTCTGCGTCGTCAGAATCTACAGTCGAGCATTTTTACATTTCAGAGGTTTTAATTAATAATAATACATTTCAATTGACATTACAAACACTGGATACCATTTCTTGATACCTGATACATCGGGTTCTTAGTCTAATCTCGGGAGTTACAAGCTTACCTCGGATCTAGACACTCCGCAATCCCATGTTTGAAAATTTGGTCACACCAGTTTTCCACGTCTGTTCAACAGGCTGGTTGCAGGAAAAGTGCGGGCTTATCAGATTCTGATGACATATTAACATATGCTAATCAGGCGTTGGCGCGAAAGCGGTGTCACGTGTCTCTCCTAACCAATGGTTTTTTAAGCCTTGGCTGATGAAATCTTTCCAAGAATCCACGTCATCTGTCACTTATGCAGTTCCAGTTTCGATATTAAGTTTTAAGTCTTAGTCTCCGTTTGCGGTTGTGAAGTCAATTGTTTTTTATGTTGTTTCCTCTTCTTGCGTGCATGTTTTAGTAAATGAATAATGGTGGTTAGCAATTATGCTACAATGTTGTTGTTTTTGGTGGTGATGTTGTTGTTGATGGTGGTGATGTTTTTGTTGGTGGTGGTGATGTTGCTGTTGGTGGTGCTGATGTTTTTATTGATGGTGGTGATGTTTTTGTTGGTGATTCTGATGTTGTTGTTGGTGATGTTGTTGTTGGTGTTGTTGTTGTTGGTGATGTTGTTGTTGGTGGTGCTGATTTTGTTGTTTGTGATTTTATTATTGGTGGTGGTGATTTTGTTGTTGGTGTAATCTTATTTTTGCTGGTGGTTGTGATGTTGTTGGTGGTCGTGGTGATGTTGTTATTGGTAGTGATGTTGTTGTTGTTGATGATGGTGATTTTGTTGTTGATGATGGTGATGTTGTTGTTGATGATGGTGATGTTGTTGTTGTTGTTGATGATGGTGATGTTGTTGTTGTTGTTGATGATGGTGATATTGGTGTTGACGATTGTGATGTTGTTGATGGTGATGATGTTGTTGTTGTTTGTGATTTTATTATTGGTGATGGTGATATTGTTGGAGATTATGATGATATTATTTTTGGTGGTGATGTTTTAGGAGGTGTTGACAATGTTGTTGTTGGTGATGATGATGATTATGTTGTTGCTAGTGCTGATTTTGTTGTTGGTGGTACTGATGTTGTTGTTGGTAGTGCTGATGGTGTTGTAGGTACTTATGTTGCTGTTGTGCTTCTGATATTGTTATTGTTGGTGCTGATGTTGTTGTTGATGATACTGTTGCGAGTCTCCGTGATGAAGTGGTTAAGCCATCTGACTCGACCTCCGAAGGTAGTGGGTTCGTTCGATTCTGTACCTCTTCCTTCGGTTCACGAGTGCATTTTTTATGAGACTCCTGAGGATCGTCGCTGGAGCTACTGAGTTCGTGATTTGTGCGATGCTTTCGGCGTTTAGCTGCGGACAGACACTGAGCCATATGGGATAGGAACCCGGTGCAGTGAAGACGACTCATCTTCAGCGGGAATTAGAATACATGATGACGTGGCGGCCACACAAGTGTGCTGGTCACTGAACCACCGCAGCTAGCGAGAATTTACTTCCGTATAAATGGATTCTTCGTACACTATATGTATGTTCGCATTGTTGTTTCGGTTTCTATTGGGAGAAACATAAGTATGTAAGTTACATACACCATTCAGAAAAGACCAGCGACAGATTGAACAGAAAGGAGTTTCTTACAACAAAGAAATCATTGCAAACTTCATTAAGGCAGGTATGTTGTGATTCTAGAGTTCTGTACAGGAGAAACACATTCAACAATGTGACAGTACTACTCTGAATGTACTGGTCGCTTTGAGTGTCTTGATTGCCTTGTGTACTCTATGATGTTTTTCTTTATCAATGTATCTTATAATTAGTGGAATTGTGGTAAAGCTGTGGACATGGAAACAATTTGCAATTAGTGGAATTGTAGTAAAGCTGCGATCATGGAAACAATTTGAAATCATATAAACTAACGACGATGTATAGAACACAATTATGTTATGGAGAGATAATATATATACAGACCTACAAGCACTTGGAATAAACGACTGGCAAGAGAAGGTCCACCAGAAAGACGAATGGAGACGGATTGTATCTGCAGCAAAGAACCTCAATGGCTCGGAACGCTGAAGAAGAAGAAGAAGAATTATGTTATACATATGACGTATCTTCGACTAGCCTCCATCACCAAACAAATACGCACACACAACACAATATATGATGAAGCTTCAAATGAAAACCTTAAACGTGTGATATAAATTACATTAATCATGCCATTGTCGTGTAACCTTTCATTATTGTTGTTAATGATTTCAAAAGTGTTAAGAACATGGCATCACTGTGTAGACGAACACGGTGACGTCATAAGGCCAGTTTAAAGATGATCGCCCCACTTTTGACATGCACCGAAGAGAAGCAGCGTTCTGTTATCCGTTATTTGATCATTGAAGGGGTGAAACCTATAGACATTAATCTACTAATGAAAGTCCAGTATGATGATGCATGCCTGTCAGTCCAGCAAATGTATGAGTTGTGTAATAAGTTTCAAAACGGCGTGACTTATGTGGCAGACTGTTTACTATTCAGCACACCACATCATCCACGATGTGCTACAGTACCGGAAAGTGTCCGGAAGATGGGTGCCACTGATACATGCGTTCTTTACTTTTTCAGAATATATTCCAAAAAAAAGAAAGGTTTTCATGTGAATGTTTGGTGCATGTCAACAGTGGGAAGGTCGTAATTACACTTTCCTTATGACGTCACCGTGTTCGTTTGCGCTGTGATGTTCCAAGCTTAACAACACTCTTGGCAACCTTAACAACAATATTTACAGGTTACAAAACAATGGAATGGTTACTGTAATTTCTACCACACTTTTAAAGTTTTAATTTGAAGCCTCCTCGTACACACAACACTGGTAAGGTACTACAGTGACCATATTAAGGCATAAGAACGGGATGAGAAGAATGACAGGTGGACAGAATTAACAATACATGTTATGTATCTCAGAATGCCAGTCTGTGATGCTAACATGAATCTTGACCTTGATACTCTTATAGACGCAGCCGTGGAAGACTGTGATGTGAGGGGACAGGGGTAGGGGGCGGTAACGGACCAGTGAGTATTCCAGGTGGGAGTAGTAAATGAAGGCGGGTAGAAAATAAGATGAGGAACTGGAAGCAATGGAAATATGATGGTGGGCCGAGAGTGAAAACTAAGAAGGAGTGCCACGGTGGATGTCCACACATTGTTTGAGTGGGAGCCAGTAAAGGGTCGGCCGTAGTAGACGAATGTGAAAGAGCAACGAAGTGTGCACCTAAGTATGATTTTAATAATAGCGAATCATAATATCTGTGCTCCTTTATGTGTGTACTAAGGAAATACTAAAGTCTCAGTGGACTGATGTTTATGAGCGCATACACACACACACACACACACACACACACACACACACACACACACAGACACACATGAACAAACATTCACAAAACCATATGCTTACATATGTATATGGTATATATGAGAAAAGGTATAGCGAGAGAGAGAGAGAGAGAGAGAGAGAGAGAGAGAGCGAGAGAGAGTGAGTGAGAGAGAGAGAGAGAGAGAGAGAGAGAGTATAGAACCTGTGATATGCCAGCTAGGATATGCGGAATCAGATTGTCTAAAAATACGAGGCTTCACTCGCACTGGTCCATATGTAATAGGGTCAGAAGGGTTGATTGTTAAACCACGTATTGTACCACTACATCTCCCAATGCATAGTGTTACTGAGGTTGTATATTATCAGACCACCCGTAAGAAACATGATATGAGCTGGCACAGCGAAGCAAGATTAGTATACTGTCTGGTACTGATACGTAACATCCAGGTTTTCTCTTTCTGTGTGCGAGTGCATTTCCCATAGTGGAAACCATGGACAGAAGTTTATCAGAGGCGGTAAGGATGATGGATATATTTGTAATGTGGGTGTCACAACCTCAGCTTTTCCCTTTGCGATTCATATAACATTCAAAGTATTATATATATATATATATATATATATATATATTCCGACTAATTTACATATCCACACATACACACATATACATATGTATATGCGCATACACACAGAAATGCTCTCCAGTGTGGTTGCCCTCCTGTTCTAGGATTTTTATGGACAGGAAGGGATGATGATATTCTTATAGATGCACACTGACATTTCTCTTGCAGCTGAAGAGAAATGTCAGGAACAGAACTGCGAAATGTTCTCCACTTTCATTCACCTTACCAAGGCTTTTCATACAGTCAGCAGAGAAGGACTATGGAAGATCATGGCAAAATATGGCTGTCCACGAAAGTTTGTCCAGATAGTGTGGCTATTTCATGATGGCCTGCAGGCAAGAGTACAGGAAAATGGTGAACTGTCTGAGCCCTTTCCTGTCACCAATGGAGTGACACAAGAATGTGTCCTGGCACCAACACTGTTCAGCCTCATGTTTTCAGCTATGTTGACGAATGTCTTCTAGAACAACGACATTGAAATAGACATCAACTACCGCATGGATGGAAAGTTATTCAATCTCAGAAGGTTGAAAGCTAAAACCAAAATTAACAGCGACACCGTCAGAGTGCTCCTGTTTGCCGATGATTGCGCTCTAAACGCCAACTCAGAGGCGGACATGCAACACAATGTTTCAGCTTTCTCACATGCCTGCGCCAACTTTGGGCTCAATATCAACTTGGAGAAGACTGTAGTTATGTATCAGCCAGCTCCAGGGAATAATCACACTGTGCCGAATATCAAAGTGAATGATCATAGACTAAGTGTTGTGGACAAATTCACCTATCTTGGCAGCACTGTGTCACAAGCTGCCACAATTGATGATGAAGTGAATGCAAGAATCTCCAAGGCCAGCGCGGCCTTTGGCAGACTGTACAAGAATGTATGGGACAGAAATGGAATAAACCTGCAAACAAAGCTAAAAGTCTACAAAGCAGATGTGTTATCCACATTGCTATATGCTTGTGAAACCTGGACTGTTTATCAGCGACACGCTAGGAAATTAAACCACTTCCACACAGTCTGCCTTAGGAAGTTACTGAAGATTAAGTGGCAAGGCAAGATCCCAGACACTGAAGTCCTAGAAAGAGCGTCCATGCCCAGTATCCACACACTACTAATGAATAAGATTCGCTGGGCTGGTCACTTGACTCGCATGCCAGATCACAGGCTCCCTAAACGAATTTTACGACGAGTTGCGTTGTGGTAAACGCTCCCAAGACGGCCAGAGGAAACGCTTTAAAGGCACTCTGAAAATCTCACTGAATGCTTTTGGAATTCATAATGACACCTGGGAGACTGCAGCCAGAGACCGAAATTCGTGTCGTGCATCATTACGCAAGGGTGTAGTCACTTGTGAGGCAACCAGGACTGCAAGAGCTGTGAAGAAAAGAGAGAACAGAAAAACCACTGCAAAAAATCCTCCTCCAGAAATGTCAAGCATTCTTTGTCCACATTGTCAAAGAACATTTCTAGCCAAAATAGGCCTTATCAGCCATCTTAGAACTCACGGCTCCATACTTTCAACCCCACTGGATGAAATGAATGATCATTATCATTCTTGATGGACAAACAACACAACACAGATGCACACTATATAGTTAACTATGTCTGCGCCAATCGTAATTGCTAACGATGGCTATGCCAGATGTGGCAAACCGAGATACTGAAAGTAACTTTATACTTGTATGGTCCCGCGGAATATCACCGAAAGAGACAGGATAGAAGATAACTATAGTTAGAAACAGGCAGGGAGTGACAATTGGGAAGGTAGGGAAGTAAATGGGGGAAATAACTCCACCAATAACTTGAAACTGTGTTGAGTGTTAATGCCTTATGGTTATAGGCAACCTATCAAGATGATGATACCGTTTTCTGTATGTTTGCGATGTTTTTCATCAGACTAGCATGATCGGATTGCAGTAACCTGAACATCGAAAACCACCTGGTGATCTGTGCTGTTGAAGTGGGTAGGGACCGGCATAGAGGTGTTGTTACTGAAATCCTGCAGGTGTTGGCAGAATCTGACTGCTAATATTATATGAAATATATTGGCGAGATTGGCCTCAGTTTAGTTTACAGTACACCTTTAAATAAGGTGGTGTACCCATATATGGTCACGTAAAGCTATGGATGCAGGTGGTGGATGAAGATGAAGAGCAACAGACAGATAATTGTTGTTATGATTTCAAGTTTCACGACGGTAGGCAGCGGATCTCTTTATATAAACAATGGCTACATTCATCGACCAGTATGGTCACAGCTAAGAAGGGAAAAATGGCAACTACCTTCTTCACGCATGCTCACAAAATCATGTTTCATCAAAGTATAGTCTTCAACTATCAGTCGTTGATATCAGGACACCTGCAGTTCTTCTTATAGTCCATGCAGTATGGCGTTGATGATCATATCTGTCCACATACCTCTGACTCGTGTGCTGTTAATTATTTGCGACACCGATGTGCCTCTATGTCATAATGTAAAATTTCCAGTACTGTCTCTCTTGTTCTTCCCCTGCCTCTCTTCCCCTCCAAAGTACCCAATGGAACGCTCCAGCTTTCCCCTTCTCGCAATGTGCCCAAAAAACGCACTTGCAGCTAGAACAGGAAAACAGACCACGAACTAGCATACAGTCATACATAAGCCAATAAAGTCATCTTAGATTTCTGAAAAGCGCAATCTTTCCCGAACCAATACATCATTACCGTATATTTTATATACATGCAGTCACTGTTAATTCAAAATATTATTACCTCACGTACCTTACACGTGTTAAACATGCACTTATGTAGCCCAGATATTGTTACAGCAGAACGAGATCATCAATGCAGCGCGGACATGGCTAGCGGAGACTGGCCAGAACCTGAAACTTGCCTGACTACATGACCTGCGAGTAAGGCCTGGTCAAGCAGGTCAATTATGTCTTCGAGTTCCAGGAATGGGATACCATAGCAACTCCGCATGGTAACGGTGAGAAAAAATAATACTTTCAGATACCTGGGGGTCAAGACATGAGATATCGTGGGAACTCCTCATGGAAACAGTGAGAAGAAATACTGTGAGATGACTGGAGGTAAAGACATGAGATATCATGGTAAATCCTCATGGAAACCACGAAAAGAAATACTGTCAGATTGCTTAACATCGTAAGATTATCAACGCAAGGGAGTGTCCATTGTGCAGTGGCGTCGTTCGACACAACATGACATACGACAACATAAAATAATATATACTTGCAGTTATCAGCACATACAGACGCTAATTTAGTCATGATGTCAGCGATTAGAATATTAGTTGTTGTCAGCTTGTCTCTGGAAATCATCTTTCCGTCCACATTCCACGTGTATTGTCGGCGTCCAGTTCTGTCACAGTGTCTGTCTCTATGTCCTGAGACTGTCAGAATAACATCGTACCCTACACATGTAATGAGACAGTCAGAATGTCACCGTAGTCTCCACATGTCGTGAGGCAGAATGACATCGTATTCAACACGTGTAATGAGTCAATCAGTATAACATCGTACCCTACACATGTGTCTCCTCAACAGAATCACCAACAGAAATGCAGCGTCTGTGTCTCCTGGTGACGATGGGTGCCTGTCTTGTCGCGTCTGCCCCACATGATGTTGCCGTGACAGTTCAGAGCTGGGAGATCCAGATAAATCTCACCAGCAGCCAACTAACACGGTAAGTAAAATGCTAAAGGGCTCCTTTTCTTGCCATGAGTGACATAACATAGCATAATTTGATATATCAATCATATATATCACCCTGGATGGGTGGTGTGGTCAATATAAAGCAGCATTTCACAAGATGAACAATAGTCGCTGTAATTTATCTTTCTCAATCGTGGTAGGGAAAAGAGTTACTAAGAGTTATATTGTTCAAATCCTGATGTAGATAAAAGAATCATGGATAATTAGCATACAAGTGAGGAATTATATGGAGGCTACGAAGATGTGGTTGGCCATCTCACGCCAGTCTTGGATCAGGTCTGTGTTTTTGTGCCGACCCAGTTCACGTGACGCGATAACAGCAGTCCTGTATGTCATGAATATCGTACATCCCTGGGGATGATTAATTGTAACCACATTTACCAAACCAGCTTAGAGTGGGTCCAGCAGTTGAGACACTACATGTTCAGATCAAGTAAATCATACGGCGTGTATTCCATTCCAGCAAAACTGTAAGTATTGTTTTGTATTCTGTGTGTTCGCGTGTGGTCTAATGTCCAGTCATAAATAGATATGAAGAAATGAAGTTAAAATTACTATTGCAAAAAAAAAAATCTGCAATTAACCTTAAATATGACCGTCTAAACTGTGGTTTTTGAGCTCGGCCCAAAGAGATTAAAAGCAAAATTTTAAATGTTTGTTACACGTTCTTTATAGGACGTCACAATCAATATCAGTTGGTTCTTTGTGATTTACAAGGCACGTTTACACTCAATAGTTGGCCAAAGGCTTTCAGAAGGATCGACGATCGACGATATACAAACCAAGGCAAAGCGTTGAACCTCCACATCTCCTGTTGCTGTGTTTCGAATACAGAATGCGGGATTGTGAATAACAGTAAAGGGATAATAAATCAAACAAGTAGAAAAATAATAAAACAATAAACAAGGTATTGTCTCCCCATACAATGTTGACTTGGGTAGTCGTTAGTTATGGAGAAGGGTCAACACATAATGCTCCGTTCCTGTAACAGTGAATATCACACAAAATGCTCCTCACTGTCCCATGTGAAGAGTGGAACAGACAGCATAACGCACCTGCCAGAATGCCAACACAACAGTCCGCCACTAAAATTGCATTTCATCGTCGATAGAAACGGCAGTCACTAGAAAACCAGCAGTTGCACACACATTACAGCATAAGGCAAATCCAGCTAGTTTAGCAACGAAGTAGTAGCCATTTTTCTAAGAATGCAATTCCCAATATAAACCGCCACGGACAGATGTAAAAGCATCCCACAAGAAATCCATAGCTCACAGAGTCACAGTATCAATAATTACTAAGAAAGCACTTTGCAACACAATCTTGCTACCAACTCTATGCTATCAATGCCAAACCTGGACAATGACAGAAAAAGAGAAAAGAAAATTCACAACAACAAAAATGAGATTCCTGAGTAGAATACTCAATGTATCAGAAATGAAGAAATCAGGACTAAAGTAGGGGATATAGCTGAACTAGATTTTATTAGAAAGCAGCAAGTCAAATGGTTTGGCCATGCAAGTAGGTTACCAGTCAACAGCAAACCACAACAAGCAATGATGTACAGACCAGATGGAAACAGAGGAAGAGGCCGACCACGTAAACGTTGGACGGAGAGAATAGCAGAGAACATGGGAATATCGATACATGAAGCCCATAATCGGGCACTCTCACGAAGTTTATACTTCACCTCGACACCACAAGGTACAAGAGGAACATGATGAGATGATGAGATGAGATGAGACAGTGTCACCCACGCACTTAACCAGAGGCGTGCAGAGGTTCATTGATGCCCGGGGCCAACCACTTGATTGGATGCCCCTAAATTGTTCTTTCCCTAATTCATTCCTCCTCCCCTCCCACTACACTGTGCTGCCCCCTCTCCCTAATTGGATGCCCCCTGCCGGCTGAATGCCCGGGGCCGTCGCACCCCCGCACCCACCTCTGCACGCCACTGCACTTAACGCAGTAGCTGAGCGAGGGAACTAGTGTTGACTTAATTTATCCCCAACACTATCTGCCTGTCGTCCTAGTTATACTTACGCCTGCTGTTTTTCGATTGTTTGATGTTGTATTCCCACTTGATAATATCTCTTGCTCACGAATCTTCGGCTTTTTCCTGCAGTATCGTATTGATAATAGTCACATGCTCTGTAAAATGGCCGAAATATTCACTGACTTTTAAAAACACACATACACACACACGCACACACACACACACACACACATGTACACACACATACACACACATGCGCGCGCGCACACACACACACACACACACACACGCATCTGACTGTGTACAACATCAGAAACGTTGGTAAATCATGAGAAAAATGGGCTTTCCATCAAATGTAGTGCAATTTAAAGAATGTTCTATCTAGACCAACAAGCAGCGGTTAGAATAGATGGCGAGACATCATATTGGTTTGACATCAAGCAAGGAGTCTGTCATAGCTGTGTGCTGACCACCAATTTGTTTAAACTGTAAGCTGAAAATATAATGAGAAATGTCAGAGATGGTATAAACAGGGAGAAATGTGATGCCTTAAATATCGGTGGTCATGGAATACCAGTGATTCGATTTGCTGATGACACAGTATTACTATAAACATCACAGAAAGGTATTTAAAAAAAAAAAAGAATAAATTCAACCCAAAAGAATTGTGAAAATCACAACTTATACCTTAATGTTGAGACGCAGTGGTGTTTCCAAGGCACCAGGGCCGGGATCTATACTGACCAAGACCTGCTGACACGTCCACGCCGTGCGTCCTGGGGCAACAGGTCCCTGCGGGGACTTGGCTAACATCTGTAAGATTGATGATTCCTCCGAAGCCGGAGAGTATCTGCCTGCATGGCGAGGAACCACCAGTCTGCACACCAATAAGCCCGACATGGGACAACGGATACTCACGCAAACCTCAGGTCCTGTATGACATCACACTGATGTTGGACAATTGGATGTCTTCATCCGACATACAGAACTTCACGCTGGAGTTCACAGCCAGCTAACACAAGCAAGCAAGCATCTTAATGATGTTGTTGTTGTTGTTGTTGTTGTTGTTGTTGTTGTTGTTGTTGTTGTTGTTGTTGTTGTTGGATGAAGAATGACTTGCGCTATGAATTGCATTAAAGTGAAGAAGAGTTGCGCAATTCGTCGACCTTACTCTCTCGCCTGAGTCCATCTGAGTCCAGTGGCAAGACAAGTCAAGACAACTGGAGACGAATACAGGTGCAGTGGATGACCAGGGCGCTCTACGTATAGGATATAGGAAACATGAGGCATGGGTATATGAAGGGTAGACACAGCATCGACAGGAATCATAGGTGGAGGTTTGAGGCAAGAAAAGAACCACCTGATATAGGGTCGGTACACAAATAGCTTGTGTCTTTTTGAGGATATTAATAGACCTGCAGATACACAGATATGATGTTTCCTATAATGTATTATTATTATGTGATGTATTAGTTCATGCATTGGTACACAAGATAGAATGTTGGTTGTATTGATGTGTGGGGAATATGGAAGTGTACTATGAGCATTTGATGTATTATTTAGTGTGGTAGCTAGAGTAAGGTGGCGCCATACTTAGGGCTACCGAGGCAATATGTCTGGGCCACATAGTTGATTAGGATTAGTCTCCCAACATTTGAAAACGATGTTTTTTTCTAAGAGGGGGGTAATGACATATGCCTGGGTCATTGACATTGAGGTGAGTGACCCCAGTAGCGAGACTACGAGAAAAACAACCAGCCATGAAAAATAATGGTGAGGGTGAGTGGAGACCCCCAGGGTGGATGGGGAGAGAGACAGTTTTAGGCTGGCGTGTAATGTTGTGGGGAGCCCAGGGAGGGGCTACACAGCAGGGTTAAAAGACAGTGGAAAACTTTGACTGGGCAGTGGAAGCTGGGACCGACTGAGGAGTCGGGTCGCTGGAGTACAGTTGATGTTTTGGCGCCGAGCGGATCGGTTGTCGAAGAAGGGGGAGCTTAGACTGACTGCGGTCAGATCTTTTGTTGTGTTGATCTCCCAGTTGTGATTGCAGGCCTAAAACCCAGTGGGGGTTGGATAGTTAATGGAGGCCTGAACCCAGAGTGGGTTTTATAGTGAGTGAAGGCCTGTACCCAAAGTGGGTTGGTAAGCTAGCGGAGACTAGACCCAGTGTGTGGGTTGTATTGTGTGAGTTCCAGCTGTGGATAGGAGCTGGATTACATGTCTTGTGGATTTGAGATTAAGCAGGCCGTGAGAAGACAGTGATGTGTGCTGGTTAACTTGTGAGGAGGATATTTATATTTTATGGATTATATTGTTTCTAGATATATAAGGATGTTCCGTTTGTCCGTGTTCTTTCTGTAATAAAGGATTATGTGCGCCAACTCAATCTTGTTTAATGACTGGTGAATGTGCACTGCGGGGGTGAGTTAGATTGTAAGACAGTTAGATAGCTCAATTGACACACCAGGAGTATCGTTACCTAGACAACGACCAATATCAGGCACTTATCATCAAGAACTTCGTGATATCAATAAATTAAGAGACCTCATGTTGAGGGACAAGTTAATATCATCTGTGCCAGAAGCCATGTCCTCGTTACTGATCGAAAATAAATGTACATCATTGCCTGAAATGGAGTCCAAAGGCGAAGCCTATTACAATGCCCACATGGATATTTTTGCTGAGGGGGCACAACCTGATTTAGCTATAGGGGCGGCTGCCAGATTCTCCGGTCAAAGATACAACAGTGCAGCAAACAGAGGTCAACTATATCCTCAACAGTGGAGAGGTAGAGGGCCGTACTATACTAGAAACAACCCTCAAAGTGATCCATATAAGACCAAAAAGGGGTATATAGTGCAATGCCCACTTTGTAAGAGACAACACGGGTCGCTTGAAATGTGCGACAAGAACCCGAACTATGACTTTCACATTAAAAATTTAACAGCGCAGAAAATAAACAAATATGCCCACTACAAAGACAATCTCAAATGTTTTGTATGTAATAGTTTCGGGCATATAGCCAAGCAGTGTAAAATAAGACAGGGATGGAAAGAAGCCAACACAGCTTATGTAATCACCAGTAGTGACCTTGACGAATTTGAAGACACGAATGCTCTCACAGTAGAGACAAGACCTAACAACACACCGTGCGACACTTGAAGAGACTTTCAAGAAAACAGCAACCTATTGTGTGGCCATTGCGTGCAGATACATGAAGCTAATGCAGTTAATATCAAAAATGGCACCCTCAAGGTTCACCAAGCATGGGTTAATGGATCGCCAACAACGTGTGTCAGGGACACTGGCGCATCCATAGTATGGGGTAGACCAAAGACTAGTAGATAGAAAAGACTACACAGGCAGTAGTGTTACCTGCAGAACGTTCGGAGGAACGGTAGAGGTATATGTTATCGCGTGGGTCTCCATAAAGTGTCCCTATAATGAAGGAAGACTCTGCGCAGTGTACTGCTTAACCCATGTGCAGGTTTGATTATTGGTAACATCCCACATGTAACAGATTGTACTGAAGAAGAAGCAATACAGTGGGAAATGAGGTGTATGCCAACTAACGCATGTACGAGAAGGCAACTCACAGGTATAGAAGAGAAGTATGAACAGGTCACACCACAGGTTACCACGACTGACACAAATATAGACAATAGACAACTCCCACTACCACTGACAAAAGACTCTGCCACACAACAGAAGGAGGACCCAACGCTACGAGCATGTTTCCAACACATTGATATACCACGAAAACAAAGGAAATATGGTAAGTGGAAATTTATGTTAGATAACAGCATACTTACCAGGCAATACAAAAAGGGATCAGTGCTCGTCTCACAGACTATGCTGCCGGTAGAATGCCGCAGCGAAGCGCTGAAATTGGCGCACGACTCCCCATTTGCAGGTCATATGGGGATGGCCAGAACAAGACAAAGAATGTTGGCACAATTATACTGACCAGGCTATTCTAAGGACATCAGTAAGTACGTTAGATCCTGTAAACTTTGCCAAATGACTACACCGAAATGTAAACATCGTAAGGCAAAGGTACAAGAAACAGATCTGGCGTCCCGACCATTCCAGAAAATAGTTGCCGATATTGTGGGACCCCTCAACACGACAACGGACCAAGGGAACAGGTTATCCTAACCATGATAGACCTGTGCACTAGATGGCCTGAGGCAATCCGCCTAAAATCCATCAACTCTAGATCCATCATCGATTCATTTTTGTTCTTGTTTAGTAGGATAGGTTTTCCGGTATGTATACTATCCGATAGAGGTAGCCAATTCATTTCTGAGACTACACAAAAAGCCATGAAATTATTGGGAATACCACAGGCATTTAGTTCCCCATATCACCCAATGACAACCGGGGTGAACGAAAATTTCAACGGAGTGCTAAAGAGAACCCTAACCAAAGGCGCGGCGGAACGACCCTAAGACTGGGATCTGTTATTACCTGCTGTCCTGTTTGCATACCGCGAAGTACCGCAATCAAGTACAGGCTTCTCCCCATTTGAGCTCGTGTATGGGGCACATCCTAGAGGTCCATTGTCATTGTGGAAAGATTTGCTCACAAACAAGGTACACAACCACCCGAAACGGGAGGCATACGAGAAGGTAACACATCTCAGGGAGAAGATTATCACAGCTTGCCAGTTCGCGAAAGCAGCATTACAAAAGGCTGGAGAAAAATACAGACAGTATGATGACAGAACGGCCAAGACAATCGTCTTGAAAGAAGAAGATGGAGTATGGCTGTTACTACACGATCCCCAAGATTGCCTCATTATATCATGACAGGGTCCATTTAAAATTACAAAACAAATTAGTGATGTGGACTATCAGGTAAACGTTAAAGGAAAGAAGAAGATCTTCCACATCAACATGCTTAAACCTTACATTGACCGAAAAACTGACAAACCGACGACAACTGAAGAAATACAACCCAGAGTCTCAGCATCTTGCTGGGTAATTAATGAACATCAAATCGATGCCATTAGTCAACAGATACCAACCCCGACAGTTAGTGACATCGGTAGTTGGAAAACTGTCCAAATTAATAAAAAAAAATGTATCTAATCAGGAGATACATAAACTAAAAGGGTCTTTGCAAACATTTAAGGAAATCTTCTCAGATAAACCGGTTAGGACAACTCTGATACAACACAAAATCACATTATTATCAGACATTCCTGTCAAAGTAAAACTGTATACGATTCCAGTGCATTATTTAGACAAAGTAACAACTGAAATATCTGAACTGGATCAGTGTGGGATAATAAGAAAATCCACATCCAATTATTGTTACCCGTTGGTGATAGTGAAAAAGAAAGATAACACCCTAAGGATTTGCGTTGACTATAGAAAGATAAACTCATTAACCTTGCTAGTCGCTGAACCCATGCCCAATGTAGATGATCTCATTGACGGCATGGCAAAATCCAAATTGTTTTCCAAAATTGACCTCACAAAGGGATATTGGCAAATCCCGATTGAAAAGAATCCATGCATATCACAGCGTTCGCAACACCATTAGGCCCGTACGACTGGGCCTATATACCTTTTGGACTCTAGAATGCTCCAAGCACATTCATGCGAATGATGCGCAAGTTATTGCAAGGCATCAAAAGTGTAGCCACATGGATGGATGACATATGCATCCATACAATCAACATTGATAACCACACTGAAATCATGGAACAGGTATTCCAGAGAATACAAAAACACGGGTTAAAAGCCAAACCAAGTAAAATTGAGATAGGATACAGCGAAGTCCAATTCCTAGGTCATCGAGTTTCAAACGGATTTCGAAAAACTGACCCAAGCTTGGTTACCATAATTTTAAATATTAAAGCCCCAACCACAAAGATTGAAGTCAGGAGTGTGTTGGGACTGATAAACTACTATGAAAAGTTCATCCCAAACTTTGTTGACATGACAGCTACTTTTTCAGAACTACTTAAGAAAGGACAACCTGCAAAAATCAGATGGACAGACAAATACAACGAACTTCTAGAACAAATCAAAGAACTGTTCAGTAACCAACCAATCCTAAAATTACCAGTCATAACAAAAGATTTCATATTACAGACTGATGCAAGTTCTGATGCAATATCAGCTATCTTTCTTCAACACCATGAAGGACGACTACATCCTGTCCTGTACTTTAGCAAAAAACTGTCTGACACACAAAAGGAATATGCTGTGACTGAACTTGAAGCTCTCGCTCTGATAGAAAGAAGCAACAAATTGTCTAGATACTTACTCGGAAAGAAATTCTTGGTACATTCGGACAATAAACCTCTGAAAATCTTTAAAGAAGGACATCCGAAGAATTCACGAATACACAGAAGGTCACTTCTACTACAAGACTACGACTTTGACATCTGTCACATTCCAGGAAAAGACAACAACTTACCAGACTTGCTAAGTAGACTGAAGGTAACATCAACTAAAGACTGTATAACTGTACCAATCTGTTTGTATAACTGTCAAAATGTAGTTACAAAGTGCTCCGGATATACATTACTAATCTCTGAATTCCTGAACAAAATGTTTACAATTGGCATCAAACAATTTGACAATTTATTTGCCTGAATTAAGTTATTTCAGATATGTACATATTTTTCACATTTTGTAAATTGCCAGATTGTGTGAATGATGAGCGGTAAAGATGAACCCCACATAATCGAGTGATCTAGCAGAAGTTTGTGCTAGAGAAAGCAGAACTAGTAGGCCGATAGACCAAAGGAACATGAAGACATCTCAGAATGCCTACTATACGAACGGAACATTGTCTGCGAAACTGCTACACCAGACATCACCAACACAAGGCACAGGAAAGTTAATTTAGAAATTTCATTTTCATCCATCCATGTTAATAAACAACTAATCATCATATCATCAACTGAAGGATCATGTAATAGTAAAATATAAATGTCATCTAGTCATCACTCATCCATCATCTGAGTATGACAGTATCCAGGATAGTAATATGCAATGAAATAATATTCACTTATCATGATAGAAAATGATGCACACATTAAAACTCACGTCGAAACAATCAAAGAATATTACCTTAAAGATACATATCATCACATATATACAAAACACTACAATTAGAAGTCAATAAAGTATTCAACAATAACTAACACACATAACATCACAATGGGAATACAACAACTCTCAAAACATCGAAACAACTTGATATCACAATCACGGGCTCATAGCGGAATGGAAGAGTAAGTAAGCGTAGAAAGGTAATGTCAGTAATGCAAGGGGTTAAAACACAGCATCACAAGAAATACAAAATATGATGCTATAACAAAATATTAGAAATATAATTTTTTTTAAATAAAATTGTTGTGCACACTGCATCACAGTATTCATACAGATACTGCATTAGGTTTTTCATTTTCAATGAATGAATAGTATCTGTCCATAGATTTTGTATGGATAAATGTAATTTGTCAATTATATTTAAATACTCTAGGGCATTATAACAATAACAATAATGAAATATCTATCAGAATGAAAGATAGACAGAATGAGAAGGAGAGAAAGAGGGTATAATGGGAATACTGGCAACATAGATATTGAATATGAATTCATAACTCTACTTTATATGTATGTATTCGACAATTGTTGATGTTATTAAACACAGACTGATATTGATATGCATATTAATAGGGGTGTATACACTCACCTCAGCGTCTACATTGGTGAATATTAGTAGGTACATGAACATGAATGTACAGACATGAAATATCATCTAGAGAGTTAGTAAAGAGGATAAAAGTACTGAATATCAAAGGGTCACAGAGAAAAGGAACAGAGAAACTATGTCGATCCTACATATCTAGAATAAAGAAACCTAGAAAGACACTGAGGCAAAAAAAAAAAAAAAACCACATCGCAAATATGATGATCATGGAACCACCAAACGGTAACACATATTGACAAGAGATCAGAGACAACAGAGAGAAAAAGGTCTTAAATTAAATACAATGGTTCCACTTACAGGAAAAACATCCATGATAGAGAGGATAATGATTCATCTTAAACACACACGTACCTTCATCCAGGGCGTTAGGACTTGGGGAAGGATGAGGATGCTCATGCGTTAAGCATGAATGAGGAACGGCATGGGGACGCCCAGGGGACGTTTTGAAACTCATTGCACAGTTACGTGTCAGTACTCTGAAAAAAAAAGAGACTGAACGTACACGCCGTCCAAGTAGGGACTAGGAATTGCGTTTCCGACATATACAACTACTTTTCTTTTCATTTTGTGATGTGTTTATCTGAATATCATTGTATCCTATTATGAGAATGTAAAGAAGTTGTATTGGAATTAAATAAGATAAGCAGATAGGATTGAGACCACAAATAAGCGATGTTGCTACATGTCAATAGTCAATACACCATACATACTGTCAAAATGGTTGCGCCATTTTGAAAGGGTGGGCATACTGCCATGTAACAACTCGTATAGGGAGGACATGAATAGTCAATAGAAACAGACAAGGACATAATGAATAGGAGAATAGAGCTAATCTCTACGAGAGCCTGATACAAGGGAGGCAGGGCGAATAAGTGAAAACCATTCGGCAGTATAAAAACAGAGTGAACTCTAAAAGTTAAGAGTTCACCGGATCATGTGACACGGAACCGGTGACACGGAGCGGCGGAAGTGAGGCCTTCAGATAAGCCAAGGTTCTCGTGTGAGAAATACGCAAGAAATGATTGCGGCTATTTGAAATCAAAAAAGAAGCCAAGTTAACATTGCTGTCAGCTGAGCACAGATGTTGGGCGTCGAATTATAATATTACAGCCTGGGTGAAGATGATGGCAGTTTAAAGTGATTCAAGTTTCGTCTGCCGACCGGCCTGTTGTGACTACTCCAGCAAAGTGGCTAGCGACTGCCGTAAGTTGGTCCATAGTTAACATTTAACATTTATATTGTAGGAGTGGTTTGAGAAGGTGCTTCTTCCAGACGATTGGGCTGACACAATATATATATATATATATATATATATATATATATATATATATATATATATATATATATATATATATATATATATATATATATATATATATATATATATATTTGAATAGTAAGACCAGCAAATTCGCAACTAAATCTATGGCGCCCTCTACCCTCTTCTGTTATTTGAGCACGAGGGCGGTGAATGGCTGGCTGATAAAACTCTATGAATAAACTTATTGTTTGCACAAGGACGCTAAGTTGTGACTCTCTTTCACGTCCTACATGTGATGGTTTTACGTGTTGGTGTCCAGCATCTGTAACGAGCCAGTACAAAGTTGATGTATGGCAGGTCCCTATCACAAGAGCTGTCCAATATGTAGTTAGTATACATCGGCATAGCTCTTGGGGTCAGTGGGACACTCAAGCTCCCCCACCACGGAAAGGTTGAGACACATCAGGGGAGGTATTGATGTTTAACACCCAGGTTTTCTCTTGCTGTATGAAAGTGCATCTACCATAGTGGAAATCATGAACAGGCGTATAACAGAGACAGCAAAGATGATAGCTATACTGTGGGTGTGTCCACCCCAGTTCATATCGTTGCTGTTCATCTCTCACTGAGTGTAGTAAAAACAAATCATGCGACTATGTGTATATACACATATATAGATATATGCATGTATATGTGCATACACACAGAACAGCATCTCCAGTATGGTTGCTCCAGTTTTCTCGCCAAGTTTTCTCGCCAAGAATTTAAAATATCCAGAACGGACATACCATACATCCAATACGGGATCGCGCCGGACACTTTTAGCTACTCCTGAAACTCAAGCCAGACGACATACTCCCGTCACATCAAGTACCAATAGGACAGAAGTGTGCAGACCACTCATAACCACTGCACCTGAAATCCAAGCCAGACGGGACACTACCACAACACCAAGTCCGTTAAATACGTCGTCTTTCACACAGGAGGGTAATAATTACGAAGATATGATTCCTATTCTCCCCAGAAAGGATCCGACTCTCAGCAACAACGACGTGCCAGCACAACCTCCTGTTAGCCACCAACCAGAGGCTCTAGTTGGTAGTCATTACATACCCATGAGACATCATCAGTACCCATTTAATTGTAATCCAGAATGGTTGCACCTCGCACGGTATAGCCCAGCTACACTTCGTCAAGCACTTATAATGTCGCTATACCAACAACCAACACAACCTGGTATTTACTAGCAACTTAGGACAAAGCTACACCGGATCTCGGTACAAGAAAGAGCCTCTCCTTAAACGTTTATCTGCATATTTGGTTATAACTTGATCTAGTAACGTATTAGGTTATAAGTTATTACAAACATTGACTGGTTTTGACTTTATATTAATTGATAGTACTTAGCTGTATAGCTTTTATAATAATTCTAATTGTGTTTTCACGGTGAGTGAGGGGGTCTTCACTGCTCTTCCTTACGGATCTGTGTACGTATTTTTATATATTTACAGAGATATTACTGTTTCTCTGTACTTTAGAGTGTGTTTTTGTAATAAGGGACGTAAGTTGTATTCACTTTGTGTGTGTGTGTGTTTTGCTTTTAAACTTGTGATTACGCATTGTTGAAATGTCTAATAAGTACGAACACTGGCTCGGGAATAATGGGCTCAGAATCGGGCATGTAAACATATGCCATCTATTAGGGAAGCTGCCCGAACTATCACTTATACTTAATCAAAATTTTCACATGTTTGGCGTTAGCGAAAGTCGATTAAATGGCAACATCTCAGATGATGACATCGCTATCAGAGGTTTTAAAACCATTAGAAGAGATCCCTATCAGAAACAAGAGACGGGTATTGCAGTTTATATTTCCAACTCGCTTAACGCCCACCGCAGGCTAGACTTTGAAACCTGTGAGATTGAGTGTGTATGGATAGAGGTTAAACTTCAAAATTGCATACCGCTAGTAGTTGGCTATCTTTATCGAAACCCCAGTGCAGGAAATATCTGGTATGAAAAATTCACCACTATGATGGATGTAGTCTTTAGTAATGCTAGGGAAATAATATTGCTAGGTGACTTCAACATAGACGCTAACAAATCAAACAAAACATGGGAAAACATAATAGAGTCATATAATTTCCAACAATTAGTCAAACAAGCCACTAGAATCACTAAATCATCTGCAACACTTATAGATCATATTTATACTACGTGTGCTGATAACATGACAGAATGTAGTGTACCTATCAATGCAATGAGCGATCACTATCCAGTATGTTGCACGTGGTCGAAAAGGGGCACCAAAACTCCCAAACACAAACATATAAGCATAAAATATAGAAATTACAAAAATTTCAATCGAGACGTCTTCTTACAAGATTTGGTCAACTCATCTCTAGATTATGTTTACCAGCTTCCTGACCCAGACGATGCTCTGGACCACTGGCTAAAGACCTTTCTAAGTATATTTAATAAACATGTTCCATTTAAGGAAGTTCGTGTTAAACATCACACAAAGCCCCCGTGGATCACATAGGAGGTAGTTGAACTTATGAGAGATCGCGACAGGGCTCACAAAAATAGAGATCTAACTATGTACCGTAGTCTGAGAAACAAAGTTCATTCTGTTATTCGGAAGGAAAAGAAAAACTATTTTAAGAACATAGTAATAGATAAAACCAACACTAAAGATATATGGAAAGCAATTAATACCTTGACAAACAAACACAAATCATCACAATCATTACCACCAAATCAGGTTACATGTGATCAATTCAGTAGATACTTTCAGTCCGACATAAACCAACTGAAGGCTGCAATACCAGATGCGCCTCATGACATATCTTTATTATCATCATTCTGTGAGAACAAATGCTATGGACACATTTCCTCCAACATACCGCTAATGACGACAACTGAAGTATATACTCATCTCCGTAATCTAAAAAACAATAACTCATCAGGCCTAGATGGAATTAGTAGTCGGATCCTTCGCCATGCTGCACCGGCGATCTGCGAGTCACTAACTTTTATATATAATCAATGTCTAACCAGAGGTCACTTCCCATCAGCCTTTAACATCGCTAAAGTGTATCCTCATTTAAAAGCTGGTCCTCTAGACGATCGTCTCATGAGTAATTATAGACCAATTTCCGTATTATCCTCATTATCCAAACTGCTAGAAAAGCACATCCACAAAACAACACTAGATCACTTAGTTCGCCATAAACTGATAGTTGACAGTCAGTCAGGATTTCGGCCAAAATATTCTTGCCATACGGCACTAACAAACATGATAGAAAACTGGCATCAAAATATTAACAACAATACTCTATGTGGAGCGGTGTTTATAGACTTTAGGAAAGTATTCGATATGATAGATCATACTATTCTAATTAAAAAACTAGAAACAATGAAAGTAAGTTTTAATATAGTGACATTAATAAAATCATTCTTATTAAACAGAAAGCAAGTAGTATCACACAATAAAGTTATATCTCAAGCCATTACCATTAATATTGGAGTACCTCAGGGGTCTATTCTTGGCCCTCTATTATTTGCCATTTATATAAATGATCTTCCATTAAATCTGTCGTCGTCCTGCGATCTATTTGCTGATGACTGCACAGTATATACAAACGCTGTTGATCGTAATGTGCTAGAATTATCCTTGCAACAGGAAATAAATAGTGTAGTTAACTGGAGTCATGCAAACCGCATGCAAATTAACATTACTAAAACAAAGTCTATGTTAATAGGAACCAGGCAAAGACTTCACACTCTAAACTCGCAGAGAACTCTTCAGCTGCACATTGGCAGCACGCCTGTAGAAAGTGTCACCGAGCACAAGACACTGGGTGTTATCATAGATCAAAATCTAACTTTTAACTCACATGTTCATGCTCTAGTTAAACAAATAGCCAAAAAAGTATACCAACTTGCCAAAATTAAAAATTTCCTTGACGAAAACACAAGAAAGATATTCTATACTTCTCATATACAAACACATATTGATTACTGCTCCACAGTCTGGGATGGATGCTCCAAATCAATAACAAAACGCCTATATTCACTCCAGAAAAGGGCAGTGCGTTTAATTAATGGTGAAAAGCTTACCGACAATTCTAACCTATATAAACGTCTCCGGTTACTGCCACTCCACAAGCGCCTGCTTTTTAATAAAACCAAACTAATTCACAAAATCCGATTTCAAAATGCTCCAAGCTACCTTTGGCCATTGTTTAAATATAACGCTAGACATAGCGAACGACTAAATATACTTCATGTCCCTAAACCTAGGATAGACTTATATAAAACAAGCTTAGCATACTCTGCCGCTCAGTTGTGGAACAATCTTCCACAAGAAATCAAAGACACCACCAATCATGATACATACATTCGCAACCTGTTTGAACACTATCTTAGTATAGACTACATGCCCCCATAACAAACAACACAAAAAAGACATTAATGGTAACTTATCTCAAACGACAACTAGCCAAAAAACATTCCCTTATGTATGGCACGTTACACCCTCCTTAGGTATTTATAATGCCCATGTTAAACACTGCTTCAGTGAGTCATTTGTTATTGATTATTTTTCATGGGTTTTAATGTTCTTTTGTTGTCAAAAGTTGCTTCATAAGTGAGGTTGAATGAAAGAATGTATGAGAGGAAATAGAGAAGAAGGGCAGAATTTCAGACGGGCCTGCGTGCCCAATTCTTAACCCTTTGAAAATAAAGACTTATTATTATTATTATTATTATTATTATTATTATTATTATTATTATTATTGCTCTCCTGTCGAAAGTGTTTACTGACACGGAGTTGTGATATTCTTATAGATGCAAACTATATTGCTAAAGATGGCTCTTCCAAAAGGGGAAAAAAGATATTGTAGGTATCATCACACATACACGGTCACACGGAATCTCTCTCAGAGAGACAGGGTAGAAGATAACTATAGTTAGAAACAGGGAGAGAGTGACAATTGAGAAGGTGGGCCTGCAAAAGAATGAAATAATGCAAGTTTTTAAATAAAACTGTTCTGAGTGATAAGGCCCTTTGGTGATATTCAACCCAAAAAGAGAATATGACACGGGTTTATTTATTTTTGCAATGTTTTTCACCAGGCGAGCATGATTGAATGGCATTGATATGAACATCGGAATCCCCCTGGTGATTTGTGCTGATCTGTACCACTACCCCTGAGGCTTACACAGGTAGGGTACACTTCTTGATCCCAGTCCTGCCCTGGCCTACTCACAAGAATTATCCTTCTACTAGGCCCCCAAAATGTCAGGACTCCACCTGTCTTTCCCTTCCCAAGCCAGTGTCCTTGCCATTGTCGTCAGTGTTTATTATTGAAAGTCATCGCCGCCGTTTATACAATCAATTACCAACAGATGCGGGCTGACATGCGATGATTCTAAATCAATTTACACAAAGTTCAACACTGCAACATATTTCCTACACAATAGTTATCGCTATTCACCAACTTACGGCCTGGCGTGACCTTGGCATCGGGCATGTGCTGTGCTCCACTGCCGTTCACACGGCGTACAGATTATCGAGCGTGACTGGCTTGTGTAATTAGCCGCTCAACTTGGGCGACGCACTTCTGCCTCAGGTTGAAGTATCTTTGCAACCTTGGAGTAATGTCAACTTCATGTCTCTTGATTTCTGTACTCGTTTCACAACCGTCCTTGACGAAGACCCTGGCAAGACTGATTCTGTCTCGCCCTCTCTCCTCCGTGTACCATACAACTCCTGTCACGTGATACGCAACTTCTCGGAGTCACTTCCCTTTGTCCCTCATCATCATCTGTTGCTCACCGACTTCTCTCAACTTAATCGTGTGTTCTTTGTTCATAGTGATCATGTGAACGGTTCTCACTATGCCAATTCTTCTTCTCTTGTAAACATGTTCTTACTCTATCAGTTTACCGCTGTCTACCTCATATCGGTCCATGGCAGCATGGTAACAAAAGCAAAAGGTTTATTTACAATATAATCCAGAACTGAAGGCTGAAAAGCCGGAAAGACAGTAGGGCTATACACATAGGTCGGGTGATCGAGGAAAGAAGAGCTAGAGATGGTCCACTATTCATCATGCTGCATGTGATCTCTATTCTGTGCGTCAGTCCAGTCGTTGCAGTGTACACACCCGGATAATTCCAAGTACAGCGGCTTTCCAATATGTAGCCCTTTCCTGTGTTCCAAATGTCCCAGGTGATTACCAAAGTCGAATGGCCATTCTAATGTCCAACAACTGAATGTCCTCACTACAAAGTTCACTGATGCCGTCACCTCGTGACGCCACTAACACCACAGAGTTCTCACACAAGCTGTCCTATAGGGCGACCCCAGGGATCTAGGCGTCCTCTAGGATGGTCTGAACTGCATCGCAAACACTGATAGCTCCTCACAATCACTAAAGTCAAGTAGACCAAGCTGGGTCTTGAAAAATCTCACACATTCCATCGCCATATAATAACAGCAAATGTCACTTAGGCGATACTCAACCTGAGTAATATAACATCAGTCATACATAAAGTCTTCACTCCGGCAATAGAGTCTGTTGCCATCTTGAGAAATCGTATAAGACTCATAAGGTCAAACCAAACAAGACGAATGGTTGTAGATTGCATCTGGATCGGTCAACTCAAGTTTCATTTCTCTTAACTGCTGCATATTATAGTACGGGCAGTTATGTCTTAATATAATCAGTCTGGTTCTCAGATAATTGAATAACTCATTGGAGTGCTCCAAGTATAGAAACACTTTAAGTCAGATGTAGTTTCGCTGGAATTAGCTGTTTCATATTCTGCTATCAAAATATTATTTAGTGAGCACCATCTTAAAGGCAAATCCTGAAAGGAGAGTAGGTCGGTGAGAGCAATCGGCTACATCTGTGACATACATGTACATACATATCATCTCATGCACAATCAAAAAATATATCCCATATCATAAAGGGATATTGAATCTGTGCTTTCAGCCAGAAGATCAGACATGCAGGTGCGTCAGTTGTCAAATAGCCTTACGAATAGTTCGTCTGGGAAAGCAAGGTTTCTACAAGTACTGGTATAGTACTTCTGACCCTTGTCATCGGATCCTGTAACGTTGTGCTATCCCTCTCCTTCATTCATCAACAACCTTATTATACAACTAACTCTCATTTAAATGTAGTGTTTCTTTCAAACAGAGGTGTCCAGCCGGCCAGTTCCTCCACATCATCGTACCTAAACAATTAATCAATTAACTAACCCAATAATCAATTAACTAATTAATCAACAATCAATAATATACAATTAAGTAATAGCTTCTTTTCTGTTATCTCTGTCCCTGAAAGTACAGAACTTATCTCTGTTAACCCCAACTTTATGAAAGAAGAGTGTTATTCCCTGTCTACATGTAGTCCCATCACATACAGCAGGTGTCACTCCAATTCCCCGTTCCCTTACCCTAAATCAGCAGTGGGCAAAGTCTGAACGGTTAAAATGGCTGATTAGGCCATGCAGCTCCCTTTTAGAATGTTCCCTAGCAACTCATCCACCCATTCCTGCTATCTCTTTTAAATGTATCCCAGCCGTCCTCTTTAGCACCCTACCTCCTAATATATGTGTAATCGAATAACAGGATAGGGGTTAGAGAGGTGTAGAGTAGTTTATCAAACGTGCCACTGAACTTAAGGTCGTCATTACACACGCTAATGCACTCGAATGCGACGCGTCGTATCACTATACGTTGTCCTTCCGAACTTGCGAGTAATATCTACACCACGATCACACATGAAATAAATCACAATCATGATAACTGTAAATACTTAGCATTACATTCCTAGAAAATACCACATCAATATATTCACATAGTAAACAGTTAACTGCACTTCCCTTTGGAAATAGAACAAAGCCACTTTTCCTGGAAATATCACAGCATCATATCCACAGATAATATAGCACATCACTAGCTACGTAATCAATAAACATGTAAATCACCTGACATGTTATTTGTAAGCTTACTCTATTTAACAGCAAAAGAAACACCCTCAAAACTAGTAGTGATTTTAGCACAGTAATTCTACCAAAATGGACACTCAGAACTAGCGATGTTTTTACCACAGTAATTCTTCCTCTATCATTAATAAATGTAGATTCTAACAGCACACAAATAGTATTCTATCAAGAAACACAATTGCCTTTGTAAAAGACTCTGTTATAGATCTAAATATATACACTATAGTTAAGCAGTACAGTTAACTTCGGAGAAAAAATAAACTCACAACAGTGGCCTAGATTTTCCACCCAGTGCTGTCGATAAAAGTATTTAATTATTCATGAAGTCGGTTTGGCTAACACAGCGCAGTACACATTCGCGTAATACGGCTTAGTACATACGTAGACTAAGTAAGCTTTCATTTACCTTCGAGTGAGAGTTACAATAGTATTCCGCCATCTCATTTTCGGGCGCTGGCGAGCTCCTTGTAGACAATGGACAGAGCTCTGCGACAAATCTGTTTGATAGCAGGGTAGCGACTGACTCAAAACATGGCCAGGCCGCTAAGCTGCACGGGACTCTAACTCGAGAAGTCTGTCGTATACTGAGAAAACCCCTTTCTCCGGCTTCACGAGAAACCCCTATTGAGTGAGGTCTCCGGGGGTTGAGTGCATGTCGCCAGTTCAACCGATCTTTCGCTCGACTGTTCAAGAACATACCAGACAAGACAAGCTAGTTGGATTCCCCCGAGTTATAAATAGCCTATGAGGGAAACAACTTTACCAAGACATGCGTGTTGGGAATCCCCTACTGAGAATACATGCGAATTGGGGTCAACCTGCGACAAGTGGGTAGAGACCGGATTAGCGGTGATGTTACGGAAATCCTGCAGGTGGAAATTGCCTGCTAATCTTATATGGAATATATTGGTGAGACTAGCCTCCGTTTAGCCAAAGGACACCTTTGGGCAAGGAGGAGTTCCCATGTAAAGTCACGTGGAGCCATGGATGCAGGTGGTGGATGGAGTTGAAGACTGCCTAAGATAGTTATTAGTTATGTTCTTAGGTTTCATGACGGTAAGCAGAAAATCTCTTTATAGAGACATCAGCTACAGTCATGAGATATAATGGCAACTGCTCATGGAAAGAGAGATATAAAATACTGTTAGATGGCTGGAGGTCAAGGCACTTGATATCATGGCAACTCCTAATGGAAACAGTGAGAAGAAATACTGTGAGATGGCTGGAGGTCAAGACACGAGATATTGCAACTCCTAATGGAGACAGTGAGAAGAATTACTGTGAGATGACTAGAGGTCAAGACATGAGATATGATGCCATGAAATTCTAGATATTCGATATGCAGACGATGCAGTATTAATATCCTCATCACGGAATGGCATAGAAAATGAATATCCTCAACCCAAAAGAATAAAGAACATCACAATTTATATCTAAATATAGCAAAAACAAAGATAATGTAAACAGATAAAACTAACATGGAGAGAGAAATATATGTTAATGTGGAATAACATTGGAGGTGGTGGCAAATGTCGAATATATTGGGTCATTAATTAGCAACAATGGTCACACAATGAAAGAAATTATAAATACGAATATCTATTGCTCTTCAAAAACTAATACAACTGAATAAAATGTGGCATGGGACAAATAAACCTACACAAATTAGATTTTTAAGAGCAAACATCTTTCCCATTGCATCATATGCCTGTGAGACCTGGGCACTTACTAAACAAGATGAACAGCGCATAAATACCTTTGAATATAAATGTTATAGACGGGTTCTTAGTATATCTTTGATACAGAAAGGAACAAATGCATCCATAAGACAAATATAGAAGAAGGTTCGCTAATAAAGAGGATAAAACACAGAAAATTGAAATATGTTGGTCACCTGAAATGTCATGAAGTTTGGAGAGAACAATACTTGAAAGGTATATGGCGGGGAAGAGTGGAAGAGGAAGGCCAAAGAGAAGATGGGTGCAGTATGTGGTGGATGATCTTCAGATGGGTGTATCGGACGCGGAACATCTTGCTTATGATCGAGACATTTTCCGGATGGTTGTTACGAGAGCGAGGTTCTGCAAAGAACATGCTACTAAATGAATGAATGAATGTTAGCGATTAGAATATCAGTTGTTGTCAGCTTGTCTCCGATCTTCATTTTTCCGTGCAAATTTCGGGTGTTTTGTTGGCGTCCTGTCCTATCACAGAGTGTGCCCAAATTTTGTGAGACAGCCAGAATTGCATCGTACCCTACACATGTGTCTCCTCAACAGAATTACCAACTGAAATGCAGCGTCTGTGTGTCCTGGTGACGATAGGTGTCTGTCTTGTCGCATCTGCCTCAGAAGATCTTGCTTTGACAGTTCAGAGAGGGCTGACCGTTTCATATCTAACCAGCAGGGATCTAACACAGTAAGTACAGTTGAAATAAGTTTGTCTTCCTGGCATTGAGGAACAGTGGTATCGGAAGTAAATGGCAACACAAGAGTCAGACTGCTGAAGACCTACGTGATAGCTAACGTCGCACACCATGGACCTTTAGAAGAAGAATGAGAATGCATTGATCTTGCTACCCCTCGTTATCGGGGCTGGTTAAAGTTGCATCGGTCTGAGTAAGTCATTACCAGCATCACGTGACATACCGATAGGTGTGGGCAGACATTGTTTAATAAATCACTCGACAAACCAACAGCACGTACAGGCATACATGAATAAAGCCTCTGAAAGAATGCCAACATAACAGCCCGCCACTAAAATTACGGTTCATCGTCGATGGAAGCGGCAGTCACTAGAAGGCCAGCAGTTGCACACAGTTTACTGCAAAAGGCCAAACCACATAGTTCAGCAACCCATCCGTCGCCACTTTTCTGAGCATGCCATTCACAAAATACACCACCACGGACAGATATAAAACCATTCTTCATGCAATACACAGCTCACAGTGTCGCCCCACACACTTAACTCAGTATCTGGGCGACAGAACCAGTGTTGACTTAAGTAGATCCCAATACTCTCTGTCTCTAGCCCTAGTTTTACTGACAGACTGCTGTTTGTTCATCGCTTGATATTGTCTGCCCACTTGATACTATCTCTCACTCACCACGCTTCGGCTGTCCCCTGCAGTATCGTATTTATAATAGCCTCATGTTTTGTCAAATGTCCTAACTATTTCATTTTTCTCTTGTGCATTTTTTTCCACAGCTCTTCTTTAATTTTCCCTACCTTTGTTTATGATAACAGTGTTTCTGTGGAATATAACCTTCATTGTTGTACATCCTTATCTCCAGGGCCTCAGTTGGATTTTCTAATTTCTCATTCGTTGTCTAATTCTTTGCTCAATATACGAGGGGGCTTCAAATGTAAACCTTACAAGTATGATAGTAATTACCATCATCATCATCATCACGTGCCATGTCGATTAGCGTCAGCGGTCATGTTTTTCCATCTCACGCAATCACAAGAGTCGTGGATAAGCTCAGTGTTCTCATATCTCCACCATACCACGTGACCAAGCCACCCCAGTATTTACTTCTCTGTCTTCTCCTTGTTCTCTCCGCCTTAATCTTGCAAGTTGTCACAAAGTTCTCTAATTTATTTATTCTCATAACGTGTCCAATAAAACTGTGAATATCTACGTCTAATTTCTGTAATCAGCTTACGGTTTTCATATGTTTCGTGTAGGACTTGTCCATTATTAAATTTTCCTGTCTTTTCATGATATTCTTTGCATTTTCCTAAGAATAAACATTTGAACAACCATCATATGCTTTTCAGCTTGTCTGCTCGTTGCCTACGATTCACATCCATACAACAGTACAGATTCTATGTAGCACCTCAACAATGTTTTTCTGGTTGCAAGTGACATCTATTTATTGGTCATAATGTTTTTCATCTTGCAAAAGGCTACTTTCGCCATGGCGATCTTCTTCTACCCTAATATAGGCATCACCCATCAGATTTTATGACTGTTCCGTGACAATTGTACCGATTCCGTTGTTTAAGAATATTCCCATTTATTTGTATATTACATTGTGGTATTTCCTTCTTCCTAGTGACGACCATAATTTGTGTCGTCTTACAATTTAATTCTAACCCTAGTTGTTCACTGTGAGCAAAATACCGCATCTAATAAATACTGCAGATCCTACTCATTGTCTGAAATTAATACTGTATCATCAACATATCTAACGTTATTGATGGTACATCCCCCAAGGTGATCCCTTTCATATCTTCTACAAAGCTCAAAGCCTTCATGTGGCCATACCTAACCCCATCGGGCCCTGGTGTCGAGTCTTTTGCCTTTTTCAAAATATGTTTATCATCTTCAACCCGTATGATGTATGATGCAGACCTGAAGAAGATGACCGACTGCTTTAACCAGAGCATTAGGACAGCATCAGTACCGCAGGATTGGGTACACAGCTATCTTATCCCTCTCCCAAAACCATTCAAGGATCATTAAAAGCTTAGCGGCTTTAGGATCATCACCCTTCAAAATACATTTGGGAAGGTTCTAGAGAAGATAGTCGCTGTCAAGCTGCAAGAGTTTTTGGAAAGGGGGACGCTTCTTCCAAGAGGCCTGGGGAGCTACAGGCCAGGAAAAGATACCTGGTCAAATGCAGCCACGTTTGCCTTTGATGTTTATGAGGGATTCCAGAGCAGACAGGAAACGATGGCGGCAGCGCTTGATCTCAAGGATGCATACAACAAAGTTCGATATGATATTTTGATGACCGTACTGATGGAGAAGGGGGTCAATCCCTGGTTTGTGAACTGGATATCAGCCGTCCTACATTCTCGTCGGGTTGCTCTCCGTCTGGGTGCATGGACCTCTGAGCCACATATTTTAACCCCGGGACTGCCACAGGGATCTGCAATCTCACCGGTGCTCTTTAACGTGTATACGAGCAAGATTGCAAACCTAGAAGCACCAGAGGTTTGAAGGATACTAAGATTTGCAGATGATATTCTTGCATATAAGCAGGGGAGAGATAGGAAGCAAACAGACCAAAAGCTACAGGCGACAGTAGACAAAGTGATTGACTGGTGCACTAAAATGAATGATGTCATCCACCCGGAAAAGGCGGCTGTTTTGTTCCAAGCCTCGCGATAGATGGTAGAAACGTCAACAGAGAGAACAAACTGAAGTATCTGGGAATCACATTTGACAGGAGTCTGTCCTTCAAGGACCATGTGGGGACGGTTGTGACAAGGTCTCAAAGGGGACTCAATGCACATAACACTATGGCTGCAATGGACACAGAGCAGAGAATGCTTTTCACACTATACCAGCACTTGATCCTCTCAGTGATTGATTATGGACTAGGACTGCTCACTGTCTCAAAGAGTCAGCTGGAGAAATTAGAGCGCATACATAACGAAGCTATGCGGGTCATTCTGGGTTCAGAGACACCCCAGTAGTGTGTATGAGTTACATCCTTGGTCTGCCGACTGTTGCTGGTAGGCACAAGGTGATGCAGGGGAAGGCATACCTGAGAGTAGCTGCAGACACAGATCACCCGCTGCATGAGGCGCTAGACGCCGTTAAGGGTCAGCGACTGATAAGAGGGAAATCATGGATGGCTCAGGCGGAGGATACGATCAGACAGGTGTGTTCATTGGAGAACATTAGGCGAGGAGAGGAGTGGGTCAGAGTGCCAGCGGAGCAGTCAGACTTGTGCAGAGTTATAATCACTTTGAGCCAGGAGTGCAGGAGTGACCAGCAGGGACCACGGAAGTGGAAATCAAGCAACTAATTCAGCATAATGCTCGCTCGGGTGATGTGATTATCTACACAGATGGGTCGGTGTTGAGAGGTAGGAGAAGTGCCTAGGGGTCTTAGCAAAAGCTAATGGTCGGCGTTTGGTGCAGGAGAGTCTGGCGTATGATGACATAACATCTAGCTTAAGAATGGAGGTGGAGGCGGTCAGTGCAGCTTTCCGCTGGATGAAGAATACGATACACACACACATCGTGATTGTAACTGACTCAGAAAGCATGCTGAGGAAGATGAGGACAGGCAAGCTTCGGGCAGAGTGGCTTGCTTCGCTTCGGAGGTCACGGGTGGCAATCATCGCCTGGATCTTTTCTCCGGGGTATGCCGGTGTGCTGGGGAATGAACAGGCGGACAGATTGGCTGGCTCTGCAAAACTTGGTGGAGTATTGATGCATGACAAGGCAGACGTGGTTGCGGCCTTGTGGGAGCACGTGTACACCTCGGAGGAGCAAATGGATCACCATGATCTGGTAAGAATGAGACAGGGAGGCGTGACGAGGGGATCTGGCAGACGCTCGACGCTCTGAGGAAAGGCGAGACGGACATATTATCAGATTCCCACTGGTACTATCGGTGTTGGAACTCTTCGCTGGCTGCTGGGGATGGGGACGGAGCGCATATGGGAATGCCCCGAATGCTGTGATGTCGGTTCTTAGTTCAATCAATCAATAAATCATATCTTCTATATGTCTGAAAATAATTTCACTGTACAGGGAAACAGATCTGGAGACATTGAACATCACTATCGGACACCTCTCTTAATGTGCTGATATTGACCTATTTCGTTATCAATATTTATGAAAGCTTGTTGTTTCCAGGTTTATCGTCTTTCCCATAAATTTGTAATTCTGGAAGCATCTTAATCATGTTGTCATGTCTAGCTTCATCGAAAGCCTTTGTGTAGTCAATAAAGCAAATGGTAGATCTTTGTTAACTTCTATACAACGCTCAATTACTGTTCTCAGTATATACACAGCATTTACTGTACCCTTGCCTTCTACACACCCACATTGTTCTTCTCCTATTTCAGGTTGTATGTTCTTCCTCACTCTGTGCATGATAATTCTTAGCAAAATCTTCGTAATGTTGCTCATTATACTAATTTTTCAATGTTGATCAAATTCCAAGGCTCCTGATTTCTTCGGGATTGCAGTAAATATAGAAGTACATAATTCAGGAGGTATATACCCAGTATCATATATTGTGTTCAGCAGTCTGTTGCCCTCGTCTTGTAATCTGGCAATATTGTTGATATGGATGTCAAGAGTGTTAGGCACCTGGCATCAAGGATGACGTCATAGGGACAGTATAATAATTGCCGCCCCACTTTTGACAGGCACAAAAAACTAAAAGAAAAAACATAGCCGCCCTCTGTTTCTTGATCAGTGAAGAGGTGAAACTTATAGAAATTCATCGGCGAATGATGTTTTAGTGTGGTGATGCATGCTTGTTGTCAGCGTTTCAGAATTACAGATAAACCTTCGTTCGTCATTTCACACGCCACAGTGAGTCTCTTCTACATACATTCATGAAAATACTAAACGTCGTTTTTAGCCTACTGACATTTATTAATGCCCACCGGCTGTACCAACATCGTGCATATACATATCACCGTTTTCGCACACATGGCATACATTGTACATTATATACATATTATATACATCAATGCATTTAACACCCATAGCAGTCATACAACCACAATCCCCGCACTGAATACTCGCTATCTTAGCTCGGCAAGGCTAGCCCTCACACCGAAAATCAATACACTCGGTTGCTCAAACACACGCGTCTTTCCTCTAACGCGTCCAGTCTCAGTCGGAAGCCTTCTGGTGTTGGGCCTGCTGGTCACGTGGTGCTTGACCCTGTATGTTCCGGGATAGTCGGGCTGTATCAGTTGTCTCGCCGTACTGCTGTCCGGTCTTGTTTTCTCAGGTCCTTCAGTGGAAGGTAGTCCCGTCTATGTCCCTGTGTCCTGTTTATAACCTTGTGTCCTGTTTATAGCTGGGTCTTGTTGTCCCGTCTATGTCCTGTCCATGGCATCTCTATTGTCCTGTCTATGACATATCTCCTGGCCTGTATCCGATATCTCTATTGTCCTGTATATGTCCTGTCTGCACTCCCCAACATGCTGACACTTGTCATTCCAGAAAGTCTATGAGTGGAGTAGGAAGTTTGAACACTACATGACGTGTGTGACAGACTGTTCACGACCTGGTCAGGCACACCGCCCAGTGATCCCAGAGTCGATTGCAGCCGTTTAAGTCCTCGTATAGTAGAACCACCGATTGAAAGTGAGTGACATTGCAGCACATCTTGACATCAGTCACGGTTCAGTTCACCACATCATCCATGATGTGCTACAGTACTACAAAGTGTCTGCAAGGTGGGTGTCACGGTAGCTTACTCCAGAATTGAAACAACGACGCACTGATGCTTGCCAAGAACTTTTGCAGTGTTTTGAAGCAGAACGAGCTATTCTGAAGTAAAAAGCCAGATTGAGTGAATTATTCCACTAACTCTAGAACAAAGAACGTCAATTGTGCGCCGTTTTATCTATATTATTCTTCCTACCTCTTTCAGAAACGTAAATACTTTAGCCAAATCAAATGTTATAGTGTATGGAAAGAACAGCGAAAGGAGGCGTGATTCCGCTGCAAGAAGAAGCGGCGGTCGATCAAGTTGAAGAAGTACACAGGACCTGAAAGACACCCTGGGCATGGACATGCGTGAGGTGGGAGAATTGGCAAACGATCCAGAGTCTCTCTCCTAGGCTGGTTTGACAGCCACGTTCTGTCAAGTATCTGCTACATGTCGACCTGTGGTATAAAGATAATAGCTTTGGGAACAAAGATGACACGTGCACCACAGGCAGAGATCGACCTACTTTCCCTAGATGACCTTTGATAATATCAACAATCCTGAGATGACGTAACAGTTCAAGGTCGCCTCTACACGTCTGCTGGAGTGTTGGGTACATGGTGCAAGCTCCATATTGTCATAGATGAATGGGCACTCGGTGAGTCACGTGCTCAAGGTCACACTGTTGGCTTGTACATGCAGGTGTTGAGTATGTGTAAGTCCTGCGTACAAGTGAGATATTCTCAACACAGACACTGTATGTACAGTGCGTGTACACTGTATGTTCAGTGTGTCTGTGTTTAGTATATCTCACTTTTCCCCAAAGTTATACATGCCTATATGTTTTTATTTTTATTTCTTATTATTCAGAGAGATTTTACTATACGTATTTATTTATAACAGTATATAGTATGTAATATCAGCTGCTATGTGGCGACGGGGTTACGGGTGCAATTAGTAATCCCGCATACAGCGTCTGAAACACAGGTGCTATTTAAAATCAATCCGCCTTGCGTTGTTTTGCATACAATGGTATGAGTGCCAGTCGTCCAGAAAGCAATGGTAAACTACTTAACGTAAACTTGCCCAGGAATCACAAGCAGCCAAACAATAACGGAGCTGACTGCTATGTCTTGTAAAGTATTTGCAACTAAATGTATATATTGTGTATTACAGTTCAACTATTCTATCATTGCAGATTGCACATGTGTATGTGTACAGATGATCACGTGGGGTGCGGATTTCTGGGCGAAAATGTAACACCGACACGTCTAGAGGCATCTCAAAATACCAGAAGCACTCAATACTTAAATGTATACGTGTGTACTTTATTTCCAGCTTTTATCAAATGTGCGAGAAATACCCACAACGGACAAACAAGAGTGGATGGTGTTCAGCGTAAGAGAAATTCGTTTAGTTTGCGTAATTCTGAGACTTGCGATATCAGCTGTGTTGACGTCATGTGGGATGACAGTGTTACAAACGTCACGTTATATACACATAAGATCAACACTGAACAGTGCCCTGTGAAATCACTGTCTGACCCACCAACCATGACACACACAACACCTGTGATCATTATCAGTATAATGGTGATCAGTATCGTCCTCAATATTATCTCTGTCATCATCATCATCTATGTTTGTGTTACAAGAAAGCGTCAGCCGAAGAATCCTTCAGTCAACATCTCACAGGTTTATAATTGTCTAGATGTGAGCACATCCAATGGATTGTATGACGTCATTTCCGAACCCCCTAGGGAACCAGACCTGGAGAGGGAGCAAGGACCGCTGTATCACGTGATAAACTAGAGGGATATGAACATCAATTAAAACACACAGTTAGATGGGAAACAGCCTGTAATCTTAACCACTATAAGAGAGTTAACAATCATAAAAGCGTATATGTTTCCATAGAGAGGCTCTCGGCTAAAACTGATGCTCTGCGGTACCTGAAGTAGTTCGCTGTTAACTGACGAGTGTACGACGTGATGTGGTGTCTTATTTTTGACTCTCTGTGTGAAAATACATTAATTGAATAATATTTTTATATATCCACACACACA